>JBBMOC010000011.1:2315971-2362152 GCA_037975185.1 Centropyge bicolor | reverse complement strand
TGCGTGTGTGTGCAGTGTGCATAGCTATGAATGTGTGTCTTTCAGTGGGCCTGCTGACTGTAGGGTAAAAATAGAGAGTTGAGCAAGTGCGAAAAAGAAATCGAGATATAGAAAATAAAATGGAGAGAGGCTGAGACAGATGGAAGGAGTAGAAGGATGAGAGAGAGAGAGAGAGAGAGAGAGAGAGAGAGAGAGAGAGAGAGAGCAGCACTTACAGGTGTTTTGGAAGGTGTGGACCTGCATGTCCAACAGAGGAAATGATTGTCTGAAATTGTACGTCACTGAGGTCTTCTTCTTCTGGAAGATCTTTGTCACCTGAGGAGGAGGAGGTGGAGAAGTGAGGAGAGCGAAGAAAAAGTCACGGCAGGAGGGAGAGAAGAGAAAAGAGAAGGAGGAGGGGGAGCAGAAGAGGGGAAACAGCAAAGAGACAAAGGAGGAGGGAGCGTTTGATTCTGCTAATCTTCTGTTGTTTCTATTCATTTTGAGGTGAGAGGTTTTTAAATTCCCTTACTGAGACGTTTGAATCATTTCTCCATAAACTGAAGACGTTTCCCTTGGTTTTTTTTCCCCCACATTCTAAATAAATTAAAAGTGATCTTATTGAATTAATTATGAGTTAAAGCAGGACCTCAGAGTCACGCCATCTCAGCACAAATACAAGACTTATGTTTCGTGACCGTGTGGAGACAACTTCAAAAAATCATTCTTTTAGACTGGAGGCTTTTGTGAGAACCGTCCTGCTTCACAATTCATACGCTCTCACAGGTTCACATTCATGTCTGCGTTGACCTTCATGTGACCTATGTATGATAGTAATTCTGTGAAGCCTTGGCTCATTTCCTTTATTATCATTTTAGCAATTGTAAATATTGTTGCTTTGACAATTAATGAGGGAAATCAGAACCATATCTGATGCAACATGAACAATGTACTATGACAACAGACTTGTTTTTTTAATGCAATGAATGTGCATGTTGAGATTTTCCTACCAGGGTTTCCATAATGCTTCAGGAAGACAGCAAGTAGACTGGTGACACTAAACACATTTAGCTCAGATCTGTCTTTTATTCAGTAGCTGTGACAACAGACAAAACACTGGATGCCTGTTGGTCTAAATAAGCTAAGTGAGTTACGCTGATTAAAGGAGTTTGTTAGTGTGTTCAGATGTGCCCGAGAGAACAACATGCTATCAGCTGCCCGTCGTGGCCGGACAAGAGGTTGATGAGACGGAAGCAAAACACTAAATGTACCATGAAACCCAAACTGAGCTGCAGAGTTGGGAATTACTTTCTGTGGGTTCTTCATTACAAACAACCTCTTTCACAGCACATGAAGATATCTGATTCAGCGTTAATGTAAAAAATATTGATGAATGCAGCTTGGAATGCCTTCTCCAATCAGGAGGTGTCATTAGCACGCCAAATTTTTTCAGACTACTTCAGGTTTCAAAAATGATATTCAAATTTCACACAGTTGAATACAGAGTTAAAAAGACTGATTTAGCTTGAATTAAACACACACTTTCCATTTTCTGTTTATATGCATGATGTGAATCTTGCAAAACAGAATCACCAAAACTTCAGTTTCACGTATAAAACATGAGACTTGACGGGTAAACCTTGTTGACAAATCCTGTCTGTGTTTCCTACTTAAGACTCCATGTATTTGCATTTTCTCTAATAGGACGTCAGACTTTTAGACATTTCTGGAGCACAGCATTTAACAGCACCAGGGCATTATGGGATAAACTGGTGCTCTGGTGACGCACAATCACTTTATCTCCCATGAGAGAAAATCCTGTGAGAATTGGTCCCGAACTTGTCCCAAAATAGTGCAGCAATACAAACGCCCCCACGCACAAAAGAGACAGAGTGAGTCTGCGAAGTGAAACTAAATTACTGTCTTTTCCACCAAAATCCATAACTGATGGCAAAGAAATTCACCACTAGTACAAACTCATGCTAACGCACACTCAAACACAAAGACTGTGTTGATTACCATCAGCAGGTCGTTGAACAAGAAGACCTCTCTCTGGTGGACGCCGCTCCTCTGAGCTCTGTTCGGATCTGGAACCTCGAACAGCTGACAGCAGCACACCAGCCTGCGATGAGGCAGCGACAGCACCTGCAGCACACACACACATTTTTTTTTTTTTTTTAAATTTTAGAAAAATTTATTCGCAATTTTTTTTTTTACTATTTTGCAGCCTGTACCTGTTTGGTAGAACTGGGTGATTTGATTCAATTTTTATCACTGATCATTCCAAGCAAAATGTAATTCAAAAACTCAAAAAATTCAAAAAATCTTTCCCCCAGTTATTTTTAGATGCAATTTGTCTAGAAATAGTTATGGTTCAAATAGTGAGTTTGTTATTTTGTAATAATGCACTGTGAATAATTTCTTCTAACTTGTTACTTACTTGTAAAATTAGGAAAACCGGATCAGATAACAGTCACATGTTTGAGGGGGAAAAGCTTTCATAGATAAAATTACCACCATGCTAACCGAAGACATTTGTTGAGATTTTAAGAGGCTCTTACTGGCTTCTTGCCGACCACCATCCTCTCCACCGCCTGGACCTGAGACACGTGGTCATCGTTGGTCCTCAGCTCCCATTTCTGGATCCGTCCATAGATGGCCACCAGCAGGTCCCTGGGGATGTCCTGACCATTATCAACACCTGATGGAAACAAGGTTAAGTTTCACATATGAAAAGAGGATGCACATAGAAAACCTGCAAAACTATTAATTTTCAAATTCAGAACCTGATGAAGTTGATATTTCACACAAAGACATCCTTCCTGCCTCTAACATGTCAGGTTACATTTGCTACACTTTAGGTTTGGACTCTCAAAATTACAATTAATTAAACAATAACCATCTCGTGGCAGAAATTGAATCAGAAGAACTCCTGAGTCAAAGGCAAATCTGATCGATGCCACAGAAACATTTCTGGTTTCAAGAGGAGGAACTACTCTGATCTTTCACTTAGGGAAAGTAACAACACCGCAGTGTAGAAAAAGCTTCACTTAACTAAAGGCCGAAAAATATTAATATCAAAATAGACTTAAAGTGAAAAAGTACAAGAACTCATTATGCAGAACAGGCATTTCATAATTATGTATGTTATATTATTAGATTATAATTAGTTATGCGTTGATGGTAAATGACTGTCTGAATGAAAAGTAACTATACTTAAATATATTTATATATAGTAAATATACTCATGCTTATCCACCACTGCCCAAGTACAAAAATCGGTTTCACTGTTAGCTTCACTGCAATGCTAATTACATTAGTGTGTTGCATAGTGATTCAAATAAATGTAATACATTAAATAAGGTAAAAATCAACAGAAAACTGACATCTTTTTCTAAAATTAGCCTCCACACTTTGAGCAAAATCTGACTCTTCGCAGTGATGACAACATTTCTGCTCTTTTCAGCCAGTCACTGTTTCCACATTGTCATCACATTGCACACCTGCTTTATGCATTATTAAAGACAGACTGACTGACAGACAGATGACTGACCCCGCAGGTTCTTGATGAAGTCCTCCAGCTTCATCTTCCTCTCTGGCTTGACGTTGGGGCTGTACATGTCCGTGTTGAGGAGGATGATGGCGAAGGCCAAGATGAAGATGGTGTCTGGATTCTGGAACTGCCGGATCAGCACCGGGTTACAGACGCAGTACCGCTGACTGGAGAGGAGGAGAGAGAGAGACGAGAAATGAAATAATGTCTGTATCCTCTCTGGGATTCAAAGCTGTGACGCAGGTTAGTACCTGAAAGCCTCCACCAGCCGCTCCACCCGCTGAGCTTCACCCTGAACTTTAATCTGAGCCTGGAATTTCCTCAGAGCATCATCCAGATCCATTCCTGAGAAATCCATCTCATCCAGAACACAGCTACAGACAGACAGGTGATACTTAAGCATTTAACAAAAATGTATCTCAGCTTTTAATGTGTTCACAATCATTCAGAAATAAACTATAAAAAGCAAACAAAACCACCAACAAATCGGGGACATGAGTGTCCTGTACTCACTCGAGGACGTCCTTGTTGAACTGCTGCCGGCTGCCCAGGAACTCTCCGATCATCTGCCTGCTCAGTCCTTTCCTCTCCAGAATGAACCTGGCGATGCCCACCGGTGTGTCGGACACGAAGCCCCTCTCGATCAGGTACTGGATCCCTTTCTCTGGCTTCCTGTGGCCGAAAACAAGACACGTTGTTTAATCCTTTTTGTTTTGTCCATTAGTTTGTTCGATTTCCTTGCTTGCTTTATTCATTTGATTTCATTTGAGCTCTCCAGTGTGGAGTGGATAGAGATGTGTTTCATGACTGGCTTAAAAGCTTTTTATCTAGTCTGAAGATGACTTTACACTGCGTTACCACACAGCTATATCTTTGACAAAAATAAAATGGAGCAAAGTGTTGAAAAAAAATGTAAAGGTACTGGTGAGTCATGTGTATCATCTTTACAATATGGCACATTATTACAAACCCTAAAATTTAATAATATACTGTAAAGATATATTGAAATGTACTGTAATCACTGAAAGTAAATATAGTAATAGTAATTTTTGCAGGAAGGAAGGTCTAACATTTCAAACCATGTAATGTGGCAAGAATCTGAACCAGATTTTGATCAGTTCTAGAAAGCAGAATGAAACTACACTGAACCCTAATTATCACTTGACTGCATTATCATCACACATCTTAAGATATTGGCAATAATCACTTTACAGTCTTTTAATTTAACTCTGCTCTCTGTGAATTTTCTAAACTAAATGAGTGTGTGATTGGGATTCTGAAACTAATTATGCCAATGGATTATTAATTAATTTGTAATTAATTGGGTTCATAGACACACACGCACTTGTTGAACAGGTTGAGTCCAATGCGGTATTGCCGCCGCTGCACCACGTCGTTGTTAAAGGCGGGTGAGTCCCAGCTGTGGCGGCTCTCTCTCTGATAGGTCTGCTTCCCCAGCGTGGCTCCTCCGATTGGCTCCCGCAGGCTGTCCCGCGACGAGGAGCCCGAGCTGCAGTTGTTGACCGTTGTGTCGTCGTTGGAGTTGGTGGTGGTGGAGTTGACGCTCTCGTTGTCTCCGTCCGAGCAGAGCAGGTGGTGGTGGTGCAGGTGGGGGTGGTGGCCGTGGTGCTGCTGCTGCGCCTCCATGTTTTGGAGCGCAGAGGAGGACGAGGAGGACAGTGGCGAGGGTGTGAGCGGGGGCGGCAAGGGCGAGAGAGGTGTGAGCGGCGGCACAGGGGAGGGCAGCGGGGAAGAGGGGGGTTCTGGGTAAGCATGTGGGAGATGGTGGTGTTGGTGGTGCAGGTGGTGGTAGTGGTGCTGGGCGAAGTGATGGGCGTGCTGGATGTAAGGGCTGCCGCCATGCACGTGGTGCATGTGCATGACGTGTGGCTGGTTATACTGCGGGTGGTGGTGGAGGATGGTGGGTAGGTGGGGGATGGGCGACGGGTGTGGGTGCGAGTGGGTGTGTTGGAGTGGGTGAGGGAGCGGGTGTGATGGCAGGGTCCGGGCTGAAGGCATCGGTAAGGGGACGTTGGCGGGGCTGCGAGTCTGCCCCTGCGCTGTGGCCACTGAGCGGCCGTTGGGTTTGTGTTTGATGGTTCCCTGTGGAGAGTCGGCTTCGCTGCTTCCTCCCCCTCCCCCTCCTCGCTCATCCTCTCCACTCTCGCCTTCTCCTCCTCCCCCCCTCCTCTCCCTGTCCCCACCTCCTCGCTCGACTCCTGACGGGTCCTGCTCGTATACCAGGCGTCCGATAGAGCCGCGTTCTGACCTGAAGATTTGAACAATGATGTGAGATTTCAGACATGGTGAAAATAAAGCATCTTGATGATTCAAAATTAAAACTACCTAAATACTTAAAAACTTATAGGAGCTTGATTTATGTGGAAAATCCATGAGGTTGAACAGGATGTAGCCATAGAGGGTGTTTGGTCTAAAGGCCTGCTCTTAAGAAGTGACTTTTTCATTTTCATTCATGAACTTTGACACAAACTCAAGTAAACAGCAGAGTGAGTCTAAAATGAAAGAAAAGAAAAGATGCCAGTTCCTTCCTGGTTGAGCTTCCTATATCCAAAGAAAGTGTGGTCAGCAAAAGCTTATAAAACAGTGTGTTCTCGAAGGCTTTATTGCGCAAACTGCACTTTAATTAGACATGCCTTGACTTTGTCTAGCAGTGATTGATTGTTTTGATGGAAATGTAAAACTGTATTAGCATAATAATGGAATCTTGAGCAATATTTCAGCGCTGAAACACGCCTCTGAAATGAGATGATGAGAACGGCTCACTGTGAACCAGCTTCAGATCTGCAAGTTGATTGTCATAGATGAAATGAAAAGTGGCAGCCTGGAAGGAAGGAGATGAATCTGAAAATGTATGAAATACTTATGAAAATGCACAGGTGGAAAGTACCATCTCAATACGGTTTTGAGGTACTTTACTTGAGTATTTATATTTCTACTCAACTATATCTCAGAGGATATTGTACTTTAACTGCACTATATTAACTTAGTATCTACAGTTTTCTTGAGTATATAGTTTCATTTCTATGATCAGATGTACTTAGAAAATATGATGCTTTATTATTTACTGAAGGTCCTTCACACACTCACAGATATTTTGAGTAACTGTGGCTGATTAGAGCTGCTCAGGTTGGAGCAAAGCCACGTATGCTGGGGTTCTTGTGAGCTCCATGTGCTAAGAAGGTGGATAAAGTTGCAACTTGTCCCATAACAAAACTAACAAGAGAATCCCTGGAGTTGAGAAATAATAATATTTTATCTCTCGCTGCAGAAGATAACAATGCACAAAATATTATCTTGGGAACATAAGATAAAAGATCCACTCTCTGGGTCTGTGGGAAGCCGCAATTTAATACAGAGAAGCCATTTTGCATAATGAGCACTTTCATTTTTGATACTTCAGGTGCTACTTGCTCGTGATATTTTACTTTGGTAGGGTTTTCAATGAAGGACTTTTACCTGTGACAGAATATTTTTACAGTATGGTATTTCTACTTTTACTTAGGTAAAGGATCTGAAGATTTTTTCCCACCACTGGAAACACTTTTCGCAGCAATGAAAATTGTATATTCCTTTTATTTATGAATAACAAGTTTATGAGCTCTATAGAAGCTCTTTGATTGGCTGTGCTGACCTGTCACTCATGTCCACTGAGCTGTCACTGGGTGGTTCAATAGTCAGCACAGGAAGGTGCCCTCCTCCTCCTCCTCCTCCTCCTGCCCTCCCTCTGTACTCCCCTCGACACTCTGTACAGGGAGTGCTGCTCCTCCGGCTGGCCAGGCTGCCTCCCTCCGTCTCTCTGCTGTCCTCTCTCCCCCCTGCCCCAACTCCTCCCCCTCCTCCCCAGTACTCTGTGTCGGAGCTGGAGGCGGGACGTGAGAGTGGCGAGGACGGAGGGCGGGAGAGGGGCGAGGAGGGGAGGCACCCTTCATCCATGTAGAGGGTGACGTCACTGAAGGAGGTGGCGGTGCTGTCCTCGTGCACGGCGGAACCTCCTCCCACGCCTCCTCTCCCTCCCACTCCTCCCACACGACCTGCCAAGCGTCCGGAGGAAGGGTTGGTGTTGCGCCATGCACACTCTCTGTAATCTTCCTCCTCATCTTCCTCCTCATCCTCCTCCCCTTCCTCCTCCTCCTCTTCCTCTTCTTCATCTCCCTCCTCCTCGTCCTCCTCGTCATCCTCCTCTCCCTCTCCTCCCACTTCCTGTGAGTCTTCACGTCCAGACTGGCAGGTGAGGGAGTCGTCCATGGAGTCGGCCAAAGACTTAACCTGCAGCCCAACACAAACACCAACACATGCACATATCACAAATTCTCAAATACCTCAACTGCAGAAAGAACCAGGCCTTTATTTGAAACAGGCTAACATCAGAGTCAGGCCTTAATTCTAATTTTGTATTTTTTTTTTTATTTTTTATCACTTTTAAGAGGGAAGCCTCACAGATTCTGATCTGCTCTTGTTTAAGTTTGTTTTTCCTATGAAACACTACAAATGCTGTGATGTCCACATATAAACATAGACTTCATGTCCAATGTCATCTTGTGGTTTTTCATTGGTGTCGGTGTTGAATATTGAAAAGGTAAAAAACTTGTGTTTACCTGCTTAGAGAAGGAGTCGTCCATGTCTCCTGTGTCATCTGACCCCTGCTGACCAGCTGACCCCTGACCCTGAGGCTGGCGCTCATCAAATGAGTACTGGACCAAAGAAGAGCAGACAAACATGCACATTTGCACTTCTTGTTGTGTGTTTAGTTGTGCTGTATATACAACATGTGTGTGTGTGTGTGTGTGTGTGTGTACCTGCATCCTCATGTTGGACAGGATGATGCGACGGGTCATCCTGCTCTCGGAGGCGGAGCTGCGAAGCCTCTCGAAGTTCTTGTTCATACGGTACTGCCTGAACGCCGTCTGGATCGTCCTCGCCGCCCGCCGGGACACAAACTGGCCCCCGTACTTCCTCTCCAGCATCTCCACCTATCAGGCAGCACAGTCACACACAGACAACCAATCAGGGAACAGAGGACAAAGAGATTCTTTGAATTTGGATAATCATGGAACAGAAATACGGCTCTGTAGTTGAACATGTAGCAGAACAAGAAATAATATTACCACTGAATCCTAAAAGCTTTTGAGAATCTCAGAGATGAAAGAGAGTGTTTTGGTAGGAATAATAGTATCACATATGTATTCTAAAACTCACCCTGGAACTTATGTAGTATCATCACACAAGCATGTTCTCAAGATTTATATAAAATTTGTATGCATTTTATTATTTTCTATGTATCTAATTTAAGCTTGTTTGTTGCAGTTGGACTTTATTTCAGGCTTTTCAAATGATGACATTTTCAAATTAATAATTCATATCTGTAATATCTCCACTAGTTTCTGTAAAACCTCAGTGTGCTGACTTCCAGCAGTAAACAAGCTGTAATTTCAGAGTCAACTAGCGCCAGACTTGAAGGCAGATATCAGTGTTGCTTTGGTCATTGCTGTAATGTAAAGTCTCTCTCTTCATTGGTCATTGTTGCTTCTTTCAGTGTTAAATGAATAACAAAATTGAGATTAAACTCAAACACGCTAAAGAGCATGTAGATCATGGGGAACATTAGAAGAGATTTTTTGAGTGAGAGAGTAACCAGCTGGAGCTCGTGCTGGAGCCTGGAGACACAAATTATTGCTGTGAGGCGATCAGATGCGATTGAATTGTGAAGAGGTGCACCCATGCTGGTAAATAGGACAGGCACATCCTGACACGGCACTGAGAATCGACCCACCATGACGCGTGTGTGAAACAATAGGTGTGGGCGTTTTGACGTTCATCGGTGTGTGTTGCTTTGTTCCAAAAGGCCACATTCAACTCAAACTGTAACAGAAGTGATTCCATGACAACCTCATTGGAAATCTCCACGAGTCTGTTTGTTTATTGAAGATGCAAAGTTCCCTCGCTGCAGCATCGTATACCTTCTTGTCCTGGAGGTCTGTAGAGAGCTCATAGCTGTCGGATAGAGCCTTGCAGCGTTTGCTCTCCTCCTCCTCTTGCTTGCGGAGCGCCAGGCTGGCCGGCTGGTGACGACTGCGCTGGGCCCAGGCGAGGCTCGCCGGGCTGGGGGGAGAGATGGGAGAGCTGCCCTGAAGGAGGAGAGGAGAGGAGACAAGGAAAGGAGACAGTATTTATTCAGGTCGGCTGACTGAGTTTCCAGATTTGATTCTGGCTGTTCCAGCAGATTCACGACCTGAAGTCAGTGGTGAAGAAAGCATCGAAATAGAAAATCCAGCTCCATGAACTGCACTTCAGCAACAACCTCACTAAATGTAGCTCCCTTCTCTTTTGGGACCTTCAGGATTCACATTAACTTGCTGCTGTAGTGTGTGAGTCAATCTAACAGACAGAACTGTAACTGAGGATGTTAAACAAGTTAAACCACCATCACTGCATTATAATTATAATTCCACATATTTTAGCAAAGTAATTAAAAGCTGGCGACTAAAGTAAGATGAATCACATGGTTGTGAGTTTGTTGTGTGGATTATTCTCGTAGCTTTTGTCATTAAAGCTAACGAGCAGCTGCCATGAAACCTGGCTTTAGACCACTACACAGGTTTAATCGTATATTAGCATGAGAAAAGACTGTTCAGTTTAACACAGCGTCAGCAGCTGTACAATAATGATCATATTTGCATTACAATTATAATTGACCTTGACTTGACCTTGGTTACCTTCAGTCACGTCTCTGCTGAGAAACAGCAGCAACTTCTTGTAGAGTTTGGGTCATTTGGTACGTTCATCCTCACCTTTTGTTTGGTTTTGGTACAAAATGCAAAACCTGTAATCTTTTCACTCAAAAGCTACAGGATGGATCTGCAGAATATAATGAATGTCAGCTGAAGCTTCCTTTTACATTTCACTCACTAATATTCAACATGCTAATTCTTCCTCTCACATGATACTTGAGAATTTCCAAACAGACTTAAACGGCTGCAGATCTGTTTGCTTGTGTTCTGTTGAGTCTGTTTTTTAGGGGTCAGTACCTGTGTGTGTGTGTGGGAGGCTCCCAGGGGCCCGCTGGTGGAGGCGGAGCTGTAGGGGTCACAGGGGCTAGAGAGGGGGCTGTTGCTGTACCGATGGAAGGGAGGCGGATGGCCGAAGGACGAGTCAGGGAAAGTGAGCGCCTCCGGACACTGAGGGTCGCCCTCCACACTGAGAGACAGTCAGGCAGATAGACAGAGAGAGAGAGAGATAGAGATAGAGAGAGAGAGAGAGAGAGAGAGAGAGAGAGAAAGAGAGAGAGACAGTCAGGCAGACAGAGAGAGAGAGAGAGAGAGAGAGAGAGAAAGAGAGAGAGACAGTCAGGCAGACAGAGAGAGAGAGAGAGAGAGAGAGAGAGAGAGAGAGAGAGAGAGAGAGAGAGAGATATCATCTGCTGATGTTCCGGTCAAGTCACATACAGGGATGGTTTGATAACACCTGTTTATTTCCTGTGATGTTTTTATTGGAATACATTGAGATATACAGCTCAAGAAAAGGAAAGTGAAAAACAAGCTGAATATTTGAAATAAGAAACAACACAGAGAATCAGATTAAACTGGAACAAACCAGTCTCAGTGTAGAACTGAGACTAACCTTGGACAAACCAGACAAGATGGAACAAACCAAACTAATGTGTAAACAAGACTGGATATGAACCACATTAAACTGGATCCAGACTGAACTGGAACAAACACTGAACCAGACTAAACCTGATCAAACTAGATGAAACCAGAGCGGCTCTGCTTCACACTGGTCAGGTGACAGTTTGACCAAGATAACCTCACTGATGACTGAGAGACACTCCACTGTCAGCGTACACAGATCACTGCTAACAGAAAAAAACACAACGAACAGAAGATCAATAAATTAATTGACGAATCATGGAGTAAACGAGAGCAAAGAAAAGACGATGGACATCATTGGCTTGTGTGTGTGTGTCATCATCAAAGGGGCTCTTCAGTGTTAATCTAAGACACCCGTGAAGCTGGCAATGAAGCGAACGTGGGCACTGCCAAGCGCGCACAGACACACACACACACACACACACATTGAGTCACATGACAGTGACTCATGGCTAACAGCAGTGTGTGTGTGTGTGTGTGTGTGTCTGTGCGGGGGTGTGTACAGTGTATGTGAATGTGAGTGTACAGTGTGTTGTGTTTGTGTGAGACCCAGCATGGTTGTGTGGGAGACAATAGATGTGTGTGTGTGTGTGTGTGTGTGTGTGAGAGAGAGAGAGAGAGAGAGAGAAAGAGAGAGAGAGATGATGATGAAGAAGAAGCTAATTCTGGGATGATGTGGCGTTTACATCCCTAAACTTGGATGCGCGCGCACACACACACACACACACACACACACACACACACACACACACACACTCTCACACACACACACACACACACACACACACACACACACACACACACACACACACAGAAGTGACTGGCTCATAAATCCCAGTGAGGCTCTGCAGTAAAAACTGAGAGGAAGGTACTCTGGATAATTGCTAACTGTCTCTCTGCCTCTTTTCTCCTCATCACCCTCGTCATCATCTTTCTTCTCTCCTCTGTCTTCCTCTTCTTTCCTCACTTTCTTCCCATCTGTCCTCCTCCATCTCTCCATCATTCTGTCTCTCCACTTCTGCTCATTCTTCCCTCTACTTCAGCTGCACTTATTTTCTTACTTTCTCTCCTCTCCTTTACATTCATCACCTAACTTTCTCTCCTCCTCCTCCTCTTCCTTCTCATTTTCTGTCCTCACATCTGTTCTCCTATTTCCTCTCCCTGCTGCCTTTAATTCATCTTCTTTCCCCTCATCATTTTATGGTGTCTCCTCTTTCCTACCCTCTTTTTATTCCTTCCTTCTTTGTCTCCTCTTTTCTCCTCTCCTCTCCTCTTCTCCTTCCCACCATGCTTTTCATTTTCCTTTCCCCCTCTCCCCTCACTTTTCCTTTTAATTGCTCCTGTCCTCTTCCATCCTGTTTGACTCCCTTTAACTTGATCGACTCCTTTCATCTCCTC
This sequence comes from Centropyge bicolor, assembly GCA_037975185.1. Taxonomy (NCBI): domain Eukaryota; kingdom Metazoa; phylum Chordata; class Actinopteri; family Pomacanthidae; genus Centropyge; species Centropyge bicolor. The sequence continues at coordinate 2,349,555 of JBBMOC010000011.1, read as the reverse complement.
ACCTCTCTCCTCTCCTCATTTCTGTTTCCGATGCATGTGAGTGAGCGTGAGTGACGGTGGTGGACGTGCGAGTTGTGGGAGATTTGAATTGTTTTCTATCCCTTTTCATGGACTTTCATCTGTTTTCAATTGTTTGTTTGTACATGATCAGGTAATGTAGTTCAACAGTTCTTTTCATTGTTGCCAACCTTTTTTGATTTTGAGAATTGTTTGGGTCTGTCGGCAGGATGGTGTCCGCCAAGATCCCACTTCCGTCTCTCCCACAGGGAGTATGGACAGTCCATGTGGACAGTGGCCTCAGTGTGGAGGAGGTTTTGTTAGCAGTAGGTGAACAGGTGGGTCATGAAACACTGTGCTTTGTGTTGAGGATACACAAACCTGTAGTTGTGTTTTTAGTAAGTGAACTGTACGGAGTGTTTGTCAGGGACAGGTGCAGGTCTCCCCGCTGTCTGTCTCCTCCACACGGATCATTGTGTCCGGTGTCCTGCTATTCATCTCCAACAAGCTGTCGCAGAATGAGCTCCTCAGGTTGGGTGAACTCGCCAGCAGATTTAAAACAGCAAGTTTGGGTTTTGAATCCCAAACTGAAGCATGTTCAGTTGCTAAGGCGGCAGGTTTTCATGTTGCGGGACTCGCCCACACAAACTCTGGAGGTATCATTTAGAGTCAAACAGGGCGACGGTTCCTACATGGTGCACGTACGTTCAGGGCAAAAAACGTGCTTTGAGTGTAAGTGAATGTGTTGGTAATAATGTTGATCTCTATTCTTTCGAAGTAATAAATGAGTTTCTCAATGAAACATCTGTCAAAGTGAGTGATTACTTTAGTGACAGAAACAAATTTATTTGCTCGGTTGGTGCACTTAAGAGACTTGTTGGCTTTGACTTCTTAGATGAGAGAAAATGCTTCTGTGTCACAAACACAACACTACACTCAGGAAAGCAGCAAAAGGGAGAGGTGTTAGAAGAACTACGACCAAGCAAATGGTCCATGTTCCCTCAGCTATGGAACCAGCCTTAGCGCAGGAGTAGCTGTTCTTTTTAGGGCAACGGTAAACATTACAATTTTATCAGTTACTGACTAAAAGGGCGACAGCAGCAAGTTTTTCAATAGGCTGCAAGATAAACTCTATCAGTTCAATCAGTAACGGCTATCACCAGGACCACCTAATTGTTGTTGGAGATTTTAACTGGACTTTAGATTTTACCATGGACCACACAGGTGAGGAGCCCCACCCACAGTCCTCTCAAAACCTAAAGACTGTTACCACACAGTTGGACTTGTTGGACGCTTGGAGGGTCACACATAAACAGTCTAGACAGTACACATGGGTAAGGGTCATCAATAACAGGGTGAAGTTGGCTTTACTGACCATGAATGAATGCATAGAGCTTTGAATCTCACCAGGTGACACAGATTCATGTTTTCTGCCAACGGTACACCTCCAACTCTACAGCACGCATTAAATCTGCAGTTCAGGAGCTGGAAAAGTCCATTAAAAAGAGGGATTAGACAGGGACCTAGATCCCACCTTGGACCACATACTGCAGAGGAAGAGCTGAGCTCATTCCTGCAGGGGAGAGTGAAGGGAGTTCTGATGAGCTCTGATTAAGAACATGGATGCCCAAAGCTCCTTTTTTATCAGTCTGGAGAGATCTGTTGCACAGAGGAAGCACATGATCTGCCTGAAGCTCCTAGGAGATAGAGTGACCACTGATCCAAACGAGATGAGGAGCTGCACAGTGGACTTTTATATTTCCCTCTGCAGACCAGTGCTGCATGCAGAGCTGCAAGGACCTCCTTGAGGGTCTTCCCCGGCTCAGCATGGAAGAGAGAGCTGCTCTGGATTCTGCTTTGTCTCTGTTGGAGTTAACAGTTGCTGTCAACCAGATGACCTCAGGACAGGCACCAGGAATTGACAGTCCCTCCACTGACTTTTACAAATATTTTTGGAACATTATTGGTTCTGACGTACATGGAACGCTGCTGAAACGTCTCAGCACAGGATCTCTTCCTGTTTCCTGCTAGTGAGCAGTACTTCCTCTGCTGCCCAAGAAAGGGGACCTGGCCCTTCTTTGTACAGACTACAAGGTGCTTTCCAGAGTCCTATTTAACAGACTAAAAACTCTGGAAATACTTGTAAATATGGACCAAACTTATTATGTACCAGACAGGCCAATTATGGACTTCTTTTTTTAAATCTGTGATGTCCTTGGTGTGTGTAATTGAAGTATGGTAATTTGAGTTTTGGTATTACGTCACTAAATCAGGAGAAAGCATTTGACAGGGTGGATCACTCCTATTTGTTTAGTGCACTAAGGGCCTTTGGAATTGGTGATGGGTTTTTGAATTGGGTGAATTTACTGTACACTGGTGCTCAATGTTTAGTGAAGATGGGAGCTGATCTGAGTCGACCAATCCCTGTGCAGCGAGGGATCAAACAGGGCTATCCAATGTCAGGGCAACTTCAGACTGTCAGGCTCAGAGGTCTGTTACTACCGGGGTCCTCTGATCTTTGCTCTGGTTGTGTCTGCTTGTGCAGAGGATGTAAATATTTTTATTACAGACCAGTGGGGTGTAGAGTGTCTGCAGAACACCCTGTCACTCTATGAGAAGCTTCATCAACAGGGGTAAATTGGGTGAAAAGCCAGGAACTTCTGGTGGGACAGTGGAGAGATCCGGAGCTGCAGAGTTTGCCTGGTGGACTTCAGTGGGGAAAGATGGGACTTAAAGTGCTGGGAGTGTTTCTGGGTTCAGAGGGCTTAAAGAAAAAGAACTGGGAGGGAGTTAAGGAGAAAGTGTGCTTGGTTTTCTGAATGGAAATGGTTGCTGTCCCAGCTATCATATAGTGGAAGGGTCCTGGTCACCAATAACTTGGCTGCCTTGACTTGGCACAGGCTTATCGCTTTGACACCACCAACAGGCCTGATGGAGGAAGTTCAGTGGACCATCCTTGACCTTTTCTGGTCTTGCCGGCACTGGATTTGAGCGGCAGCTTTTTACCTGACTGTGGCCAAAGAAGGACAGGGGCTGATTGACATCCAGTCCAAGAGTGCCTCTTTCCGGCTTGGTACTGCACAGAGACTGCTGTATGGCTGTGGCTCAAAATGGATGGATACTGCTGCTGCTGAATACTACTAGGGAAAGCGGGGTGCCTGGGTTATGATAAGGAGTTTTACAGTTCTGTCCTCACTGACGAGGCCTCAGGAATGTAGCTGTTTGAAGAACCTCTGTTCTTACAGCCTTATTCAGAGACAGACACTACAGTCTGCCAACCTGTGAGGCTGGCTGCACCAAACTGGCCCACCTGATGAAGATGTTGGCAACATCTATGGATGTCAGACAGAGTGGCAACATCACATCCACCAGGCTGATCAACAGAGTTGTTGATGAGGTCTATGCTGCCTTCACAACCACTGAGAGCGTTAGCAGAAAACCGCACTCTGTCTGACCAATGGCATGAAGAGAGTGAGTACAGCTTCCCCCTCTGTCCATCACCCCAGCTATGGGGGAGTGGCAGAAGGTAGGAGGCCAGTTGCTGTCTTTTACAACCTCTCACCTGGACAGATTTCAGGCAGCAGAGAAGAAACTGGTCTACCAAATCTGCGTGAAGGTTTTAAATGTATGCTCTCTGGCAGGGATGAAAGAGTCGGGTTGGACTGATTTTTTTGGTCCAGATATTTCTCAAATGGCAGCTCGGTCTCTGTACAAGCGGCCTGTTGAAAAAGCATCTGTTTGTATGTTGTCCTCGGCTGTCAGCCCTTTTCACCCTCCTGGAGAGGTGGGTCCAGGGTCTCAGAGAGGTTGGTGATTTGTTTATATATGCCCCAAAATACTCCATAAAATAGACCACAGCATCCACACCTTTGTAAACTTGTCAGGCTCTGCTAAACTGGCCATCTGGCTGACGTGGAAAAACCACGCTCAGAGTGTGGCAGTGTGGAACCAGTGCAGGTTCTGGGGGGACTACTGAAGTCCTGCTTAAGGCTAGAGCACTTGTACTACCGGATGGTGGATCATATGCAGGCTGTTCACAGGTGGACTGTTGGGGCTGTTCTGTGTTCTGTAGGACGGGATGGAGAACTGTTGTTAAATCTTTGATTACAGTTAACATCCTGTTCAGCTTGTTGTTGTAAATGCTGGCAGATGTATTTTGGTTGTTTTTCAGGGATGTCTTTTTCCCCTTTGATTTTTGACTAATAGTGATTGTCTCATTGTGATGTTTTTTTTTCCCTGCAGTGATTTTTTTAAAAAGGGACTTTTAAAACCAAACCTCTCCTCCTCTCCTCCTCTCCTCCTCTCCTCTCCTCTTCTGGCCGGCTGAGGTGGAGGCAGCTGCAGGGTTGAACCGAGGTGAGGTGTGTTTGATTTATACTCCAGCCGTGCACTGAGCACCATGCTGTGAGCCTCTGGCAGGCTGCAGCTCGCTGAGGTCACACAGTGAACTTCAGGTGACCCTGATATGAGAAAACCGTCACGTGTGCCAGTTTCTCCTTTTTGAACTTGTGACTCCAGCTTAGCGCTTGTTGCTGCACTTGTTCTGGTTTGGTTTGGTTTCAGTCCTGATGAGCCTAAAAAAAAACACACCTGCTATCGCTGTGTTTAACACCTTGATACAAGGGCTCATCAAGGTGTTTTTCAATAAACTAAACAGCATCAACATTGCAATGTATGTGCATGCAGCCTCATAGACACACTGCAGAAGATGCAATGGAATGAGATAAATTAGAGGCATCATGCTAAAGTATATAGACCATTTTACTGCTTAATACTAACAGGAAAACAGTAAAGCAAAATTGTTCATAAATGAAATGATGCTTGCGAGTTAATTCAGGCAGCTGCTGCAGACTCGTCTCGTCTCACTGAAACAATCCAACACAGCCCATTAATTATGGCTGTGCACTTAACCCATCAGCCGTCTGCTCTCTGCCGGCTGCTCACCTGACAGATTTCTGTCAGCTGCTGCTAGAAAACATCTTCAACACATCACATAATAACCTGTTTCATGTGTTGGTGGACTGAAATAATCTCAAAGACAAAACAGCTCAAATCAGTTAGATCTCATTTATCTAAAATCTGGCATCTGGTTTTACACATATACTCACATATACACATAGACTTAATGCTGCAAGTATTGATGATGGTCTTCATCGATTAATGAGTCATCTATCCCTTTCATCTATGAAATATAGAGCACAGCCCAAGGTAATGTCTTGAGGAATGTTCACAATCACATTAAACAGAAAACAAGGCAGCGAATCCTTAAACATGTTTTTGCTTTAAGACAAGTGCAGAAGATCAAAATAAAAGATTTGTTTTTGAAAAATCTCTATTTATGCTTTAGAAAAAGAGTTGAAGTTGTGCTGAAAAGAAAGGTGTGCTGTCTTTCTTTCCAGATGGTGCAGTAGAAGTTAAAAGCAGTTCATACGGCGTCTGATGAAACTGTACTACCTCCAGTTAATATACAAAAATATTGCAACACATTTTCCCATTTTCCCAGACCCCACATTCAGTAAATACGTGCTACAGATCAGAAAAAAAAACATCCAGACAGAAAACCAAGGAACTGATAGTTAGATACAACCATTATGAGGACAAAGGTGAGGAGTCCTGGTCCCTGAATGGTCAAAGGCCTCGACACAAAACTGTGACCTCTGCATGTCGTCATCTGCAGCTGTTGTATGTACCTCTGGTTGTTCTCACTGAATGTGGACTAAACATGTAAAATGCCAGAAAATAGGTTCTTCTGTCTGCTTCACTACAGTCACATATAAACCCACTGCAGCATGTAAACATGACAACGCTCACATGTAAACCGGGCCTCTGCTCGGCAGCCTGTTTTTCCTGTGAAACCACATGAGTCCGAGGGAGAGGAAACACACACACACACACACACACACACACACACACACACACACACACACACACACACACACACACACACACACAAGCACAGCAGGTTCAACACAGTTTCTCATTTTTATGTTTCTTTTCGTTCCTTCTTTCAGCTGTTAATCAAATTTTCACTCGCACAGTAAAAACAAACACACTTAAACACACACCTGCTCCTGTTTGTCATTCTGCATCCACAGCCGGGGGCGGTGACTAACAACACACTGCTGAGCAACACACATCCTACCACGCAAACACACACATAACAAGCTGATTGGAAATAAACTGCTGTGCTACTCTGGCTATTGTCGAGCAACACACACACACACACACACACACACACACACACATACACACACACACACACACAGACACTGATTAGAAATCTATGTGATTTATATGGGTTACAGTGTCAAAGCAATGCTGCCAGTTTCTGCACAAACAATACAAACACACAGTGATGCAGCAGGGATGCTCTCTCATGCACTCAGACTGCCTGCGTCCTCCCACTGCAGCCGCCCCACTCCTCCAACAGGCCGAACACGATATAAAGAGAATCAGTCACTTCGTCACTCGGCTGCCCACAAGAAGAGGAGTCTTGAAATATTCACATTGCATCGATTCTTAGGCACACCTCCACATTTTCAAGGCACGAAGAGTCACTTGAACCACCTCGCATTAATATCGAGTCTATTTATTCTGCAGCTCGCTCCTGCATATCTTTGCTAAGAGACAACATCCAAGTGGATTTCACAACTCTGTTTGCCTTCATATTCTGTGAATTTAGTAAAATACTGACAGAGAATCGTAAGTAAAGTGACAATGAAAATCCAATTCTGATAACATCTGAGTCATCAACATGTCTAAATACAGTTAACATACATTTGTGAGTGCACGTTTGTTATTTTGAGTTCATGTTTGGATTTCTAGTCCAGATGGTGTTTTTAATGTCAAAATCATAAGTCTGTTCTGGCTCCGTTTAAACGGAAGGTTTTCGAACTTACCCAGTAAAGACACTCAATTACAGTAACAGGAGTAAATGTCAGTAAATACTTCCATCTTTATGCAGCAGCCGTGTTTTTCACTCCATGACAAATAAAGTGCGACACTCTACTAAAGTGCCTCTACTCAGAAACACCTGCAGGATCAAATGCTGGAGGTTGAAATACAGAAAGGGAAGTTCAGCTTTCAAACGCTCCCTGTTAGAGCGTGTGTCGCACCGTGCGAACCCGACAGGCAGCAGCTCGGCGCTGGATGTAAACAACAGCCATGACAAACAGGAAGTGAGGGCGCAGCGAAGTGACAGAACAGGCAGCGACTCCCAGCGAGACGAGGCCCAACTGTCTGACACCAGCACATGAAGGAGGAGGAGGAGGGCAGGAGGATGACCGGATGATTCACTGACCCGACTGTCTCACGGACTCACTGTTTTCTAACTGACAGACCACCAAATGTTCCTGCTCCAGGGGACCGTGAAATATTGTGGAGAGTCAAAATAAAAACTGATCTCAGATCTTTTTTCAATCCAACATCTGGAGTTGATTCAACAACTATGATGATGCTTTCCAGGTGAGCTTTGCATGCTGGGATGTGATGAGCAAAATCAACAGATGCCAGTTTGACTAAGACCATGGGAGCCCATGTAGGACAAACACTAAAACCGTCCAATCATTGAGTTACTTGTCAGCCCATGTGATGTCAAATTTACAGTTACAGTTGTTTCTAAACACAAGTAAACATAAAGTTTTGAATCTGTATCAGTCCTGTACACGGTTAAACTGAAGCTGCCTGTTGTCTCCACCCTAATCTGAAGAACAGCAATAAGTCATCAGGAATATACTGGGATTAAAGTATGAGTCACAGTGTGAGGGTTTGTCTGTCCATGTGTCTGAGGCCAGATTGTCCCTGGGATTGGAACCAGCAACCACCTTGCTCCTCTGCCCTGTAGGCTCGCAGCGCTCTACATTAGGACACAACGGGGACTCTGGGAAATGTGTGTTAGTGAGGCACAGCTCATCCCGGCCTTGTTTTGCCAGAGAGAGAGAGTGAGTGTGTGAATGGTGTGTGTTGCTGTGTCGACGTGTTGCTGTGTGAATTTGTAACTGTGTAACTTATAACTGTGTGAGCATGTGTGTGTTGTGTTGCTGAGAGTCCAAACAGGCACCAAATGGCACCAAACCCTGAGGCATCGAGCTGCTACTCACAACAACTACATGTGTGTCATCCCCACCTCCCTCTCTCTCCCTCTGCCTCTCTCTCTCTGTCTCTCTGTCTCTCGCCCTCTGTGTGTGTGTCTCTCTCTGTCTCTCTCTCTCTCTGTCTCCATCTCTCTCTCTGTCTCTCTCTCTCTCTGTCTCCATCTCTCTCTCTGTCTCTCGCCCTCTGTGTCTCTCTCTCTCTCTCTGTCTCTCGCCCTCTGTGTCTCTCTCTCTCTCTCTGTCTCTCGCCCTCTGTCTCTCTCTCTCTCTCTGTCTCCATCTCTCTCTCTGTCTCTCTCCCTTTGTGTGTGTCTCTCTCTCTCTCTCCCTCTGTGTGTGTGTCTCTCTCTGTCTCTCTCCCTCTGTGTCTCTCTATCTCTCTCTTGCCCTCTGTGTGTCTCTCTCTCTTTGCCTGCATATGTTCTTAGTGTCGCTCTTCATTTTGTTTTCTCTCTCTGCTCCTTGAACCACTTGCTGAACAGAGATATTGGACGATTCCAAAGTACCTTCAATGCCAATGTGATTGTAATAAATTATTCATACAGTTAACACTCATGGAAGCAATAGTATGGTAAACAGTAAACTGTTTTCGTTAAAGCATAAATCTGGTGATAGTCTCTATTTTTGTTACTGTCAACAAATCTCATGTGGAGACCAAAACCAGCACTGAATATATCTACTGTAAGTAACATGATCCCCTCTTACATACAGTACATCCTTGTGTTGATGTTTGATTTCTATTCTCAAGTTTCTCTCTTTGTGTCACCTCTAAATGAATCTCTTAATCTCTGATCCACACATTTGTGATTTTGTATGGCAGTTTTCATTGGTTGCACACAGTTATTTTGTCTCTCACCTAAGCTTGTTTTGTATTTTGTTGATTTTTTTGTTTTCTCAATGGCCTTATGAACTGGTACAGCCCGAGCAGATCCATCTCAACAGCTCGGTGTCTTTGTGGATGAGATGCAGGCAAGATGGACTCTCATGTTAGCGAGCGACATTTTCACCGTCACCATGTAACTTGACGCATGAGTCAGACATGACATCAGCGCTGTGACCGAATCAAGATTGCTCAAGTTCAGTCTCGAGTCATGTGACACAAGGAGAACAGATCAGTGAGGTGATTTAATGCAGCATCAGACGAACGCTGCGATCGTCCATGAAAGCATATGATGCACCATGAACTCTCCTCTTCTTACTCATCCCCTGCAATCCACTGGAGATTCAAAGGATTGGACAAATGTCTCCAAACTATCTTCTCTCCTTTTTACACTGCTTCCTGCAAAACTATTCCCATTACAACACTACGCTCTCATATGGTCACAGCCGACTGAGACAAGACTCCAGACTACCTTCAAGTTATGAAACACATTTTTTCTCCAATCTCTGAAATGTCCACAGTAATATTTCAATGAAAAGAAGAACATTAATGTGATGTAAATCTATTTTGATTCAGACCAGTAAAATCAATGCAGCAGATTTTTTTTTTTCATGTCTGAGTTTAAATATAGAATAAAATACGTCCAGTGGATGTTAATCTACTGTCCGGTCCAAATGTAGCAATGATGCATGTGAAGCAAAGACGTAACATTAGAGAACCAATTTCATTATCTAGATCTTAAAGAGCATTAAAGCTACTATCAGTCTCGACTTCAATCAAGTCTCCAGTAACTGAGTTTGGGACCTGATTCAGACAGTCGACGTTCCCTCCGCCGCAGAGGTTGATGGATGTCTGCAGAACAGATGAAGAGAGAACACAGGTTAACCAAACAGCTGATCTAATTTAAGGTGTGGTTTATTCCCTCGTGGTTTCCCTGCTCCTCTCTCACAGCCTGCTCCAGTCTGTTCTCCCCATCAGTAAATTGTCGGAGCGCCAGAGGCACGGAACACTGTTTTGAAATGGAAAGATGTGATTTGATTGGTGCTGACTGATTCTGGCCCCAAACACACCAGCTGATCCTGGATTCCTTCTGCTTCCTGTCCCCGTCCTGTTTCCACCTGAGCTGCAGCTGCAACAAACACCTCTGGACTCCAAACCAGCAGCAGAGACTCTGTGCTGCCGACCACTGCATCATGAATTCTGCCTACCGTTCTCTTCTCTCATTTATCTCACAGCTTTTCTTCTCTTCCACATCTGTACCAGCCCCCTGCTGCAACCCATCACCTCCTGTTTCCTTCTCCTCATCAGCCGTGATGAAGCCAGGCAGCTTCTCATCTGGACGGCTCACGGAGCATAACGCTCATGTCTGAAAAATAATTTGGTCGTGATGAAACAAGATGAGACAAAGGATCTGACTGGCCAAGTATCAGATCTGCTCTTATCCCCGTCTGCAGCGTCCAAAGGTGGAGTTAATGAGATCAGACAGACGGTCGTGATTGGTCAGATGATATGTGGCAGAGATCTGGTGAGAGGTGACAGCTAATGGATGAATCAGCCTGAAGTTTGTGTGAGGGCCAACAGCAGCACACACAGCTCAGTATAAATACAACATATGACTGAGGATATGCTATTAAATTTAAGTCACAAACACATTTGATCATTTGCCAATCTTAGTCACTGTTGCTACACCTTTCTGTTCTCACCTGACACATAGACCTATGCAGCAAATCAAACAATGGATTCTCAATGTAAAACAGAAGTCGACAAATAAGCTTCTCATTTATAACCAGCTGAAACGACTGAACTATCCCAGCAGATTTTATCAGCTCTAATATCAGATCTTGTTCTAACATAACTCTGCTTCCTGTCGAGAAACATGCAGCAACATAGATGTCAGATTTATTTTTCCTTCTTTGTATTTTCAAACAGGATTTTTCACTCTTTATAATGAGGACTACGCTTTGACAAATGCAACATTATCTAATAGCAGTCTGCGTATAAAGCTCCTGAAAGAGCAGGATGTTGCCTAAGTTTCGATGTCATAACCTACTGGACAGACATTTTTACTGTTTCATTTGTGACCCTGCTTCTGAAAATGCTCACATGAATAAAAACAGGATGCAATCATTGACAAGCAACTGTGTTTACTGACAACAGTTTTCTGAAGTGTCCCTGAGCCCATGTCTTAATCTCCTTTATCCAATCATGTGTTCACAAAGTGTCGACCCTCTCTCCATCCTCGCTTGTGAACGACTGAGTCTTTCCAGGATGAACCTTTCATACCCAATCATGATCCTCTCACCTGTTACCAATGAACCTGTTTACCTGTGGAATGATCCAAACAGGTGTTTTTGGATCAGTCCACAGTTTTTTGTTGCTCCTGTCCAACTTGTTTGAAACATGTTCAAATTCAGAATAAGCAGATATTTACAAAAATCAATGAAGCTGATGAGGTCAAACATTAAATATATTGTCTTTGAACTGTTTTCGATTGAGTACATGTCAAACAGGATTAACAGATAACTACATTCCTGTTTATTTATCTTTATCTCATCTTGACTCAAAGTCAGCCAAAATGAACTCATTGGATTCAAAAGTGTAAATGTTTTTCATGCCGTCTAATCGGAGTCTCTAGCTGACCTTTAATGGTCAGTCCATCAGACTGTCAGAGCTTTGGCCTCTCTGCTGTGTCATTATGAGTAATGGCTGCTGGACGTTCAGTCAATCAAGTCTTAAAAACAAACACTTTTCAGAGCTGTTGTCTCTTTCAGCCTCATGATGATGGATGGATGAAGAGTTTCTCTTCAGCCTGACCTCATGTAACCTTCACTCTGTCTCCATTATCTTCCAAAGTCATCAGTTTCCATGACAATCACTGCGATATATGAGAAAAATGATCAGTGCTTGACTGTAATACTTAAAGTACATTTTGCTCTTGATGTTTGAGATCTTGAATGTAGGCTGTTGCTACTATTACTTAGTTAAAAGATATGAATACTTCCTCCAGCGCTGCTAATACTTATATCTCAAAGTCACCACATACAACTTGTGCTTTTCAGTGCTGATAACTTTTACATTCTCTGGCCTTCTTGTAGCTTCTGTATTTTACATCCATCCTCCACTTTCCTCGCAGTGCTGCTATAATCCTGTGGATCACAGTTTCTACCTGGAGGACTGACTGTATGTCTCAGAGTTGAAAGCGCCTGCTCCGCTGCTCCCCTGGGTGTCAGCTGATACGGGGAGAATCAAAGGCAAAACGCTCGAGTTAACTCAGCAGAAAGACTCAGATCAACCCTTCTTTTTTAAAATAAAAGTGGTTGTAGACTATAAAAATAAAGGAACGCCTTTCAGCACGTCAGGCTCAGTGTATAGATTTATTTCTACAAGCACTTGAGTGAACTGAAGACGGTGAGAGGATGCCTGAGGGAGAAGGCGGAGTTTCTGCTCAGTCATCGTTTTAACTTGAGTTCAAAAAAGGTTATTCAAAAAACCTGATGATGGTGTATCAGAAAAGGGAGAGTTATTACATTTCATCCTGAAAGGGACAACAAGGAGTGTCATCAATACATCCAACTAAGGTTAGTGGACTGACAGGAAATTAATCAGCAGCTCCATTTTTCTTTTGATGTAAAATGTCAAACGATCTCTAGTTCAGATTCTCCAATGTGATCACTTGCTGCTTTTCTCTGCTGCAAGACATGTGAAGACCTTGGGCTTAAGAAAGAGTGGTGGACATGTTATCGGTCAGATAATGAATCCTTTAATTAAGGACATAATTAGCAGTTTAATCCACAATGAAAATAGCTGTTATTTGTAGTTTTTCATCCAACAGCCCTGAGCCACAATGGGCTAAAACAACAACACTGTTTGATTTACATGAAATGTAATGAAAAGAAGATTCAGTCATCTGCTGTGAACTGGCTGGCTTCAGGTTTTTGAGAACCTGTGTCTCAAACACACTTAAACTCTGACCCGACCTTTGACCTCAGCCCAAATGCATTTGAAAGATTTTCACCATCTCTGTGCTCTCTGGAGAAAATCTAGCTGTTGCCTCAAACACAAATAACACAGCCAACAAATCCATCCCATGTAGCAGGAGAAGGTTGAAAGCTCCAGAAGAAGAAGCGAGGAAGTGGACCTTGAGTTGACATTGCTTTGTCAGCTGCTGGTTCCAGGGTCAAGAACCAACCGTCAACCTCAGGGACGACACAGGACATGAAGCTCAGTGCAAACAGACTCAGTCACATTTCAATTCCCGTGTAATAAGCTGCTGTCTTTTCCTCAACAGTTTTACTATCAGCAAACAAAGCATTAACATTTCATTGTCGCAGAGGAAAGCAGAGCTGCGAAAAACAAACGCACCAAATAAACCATTACTGCCTGTTGGTGTAATGAAGAGCGAAGCCTTCCAAGATCCGCAGCTCTATTTACAGAGCTGATAAAACCAAAGTCTCAATAAAAACCGCTCTTTGTTTTTCACAGAGTCGACTCTCATCAGCGTGCAGGGCAACGATTTCTACTGAGGCCTGAAAACATGTCAACAAAAGCATCTCTGCAGAGGTGATTAACAGGAGAAACATGACACGATGATGGATTTCGACTCTGTAAGACTGATGCGGGGTGAAGGTCTTCTGCAACAGCAACCAGACGAATGTGCAGGAGAGCCGCGGGGAAAATAAATAATTTTCACTGACATCACAAGACTACACTGACCTCTGAAACTGCAACATATGAGAGTCAAACTTGGAGCAACTTAACCCTTTGATGCCCGAATTTATATACAATTATATTAAAAAATAAATAATTTGTGTTTTTGCTTTCAAGCAGATGCTAAATTAAGTGGAGATTGTTAATTTTACTCTAGCACACAGAATGCATATAATGCATGTATATCTAATGTATGTATATAATATTCGGATGTAGTTCCGAATTTGCACGGTCCCCCAAGAAACAAATGCTTGCAAAAGGTTCCTAGGTGCGTATCGAATATGCATGAACCGCCATTGGAGGAACACATTTGAGGTGAATTTGCGACAATAGGCGCCGAAGGGTTAAATCATGATAACGTGGCTACTTGTTAAGAGTGTGTTTCATTATTTTCTGACATCTTAAAGGCCAAACTATTCATCGGTAAATTGAGAGAATAATTGCTGAATTAAGCCACAGTGAAAATAGTTGCTTCATGAGTTTAGTGCTCGTTGAGATGTTTCAGTCTGGTTCTAAAGTAGTGGAGCCTCCAGTGTTTCCATCCAAAGAACCACGCAGCTGGTACGGCTAAAAATAATGGCGATAATAGATTTTCGAAGCTTTTCAGTCCAAAAGAAACCATCACACACTGACAAAAATGTAGCTGGACAGAAGTGGGATGGATTACTCTGAAGACCGAACCTCAGGAGGATTTATATCAAAGCCTTCAACCTTGTTTATCGTCACATTTTTATGATACTCTGAGCACCACACCGGGTCAGTCTTCATTTGTCTACCTGCTCTCTACTCTTTGCTGCGACTATGATTAAATTTACCCCCAGGAGGAATCCAGAAAGTTCATCTCGTCTTATCACATGACACTGATCTCATTTATGCCCATTCATTCATTAGGATGTAGTAAAAGAAAAAAAAAATCAATATCATAACACTATTATATCCGGCCTCATTAATCTTAACGACAGCCATAAGGCAGCCCTGAGGAGGATTTGTGCAGCGAAGCAGCTTGAAGTCTATTTCAGGAGGTTGTGTGGCAGCTGAAATCATTTGGCTGGCTCGCTCCGGTCCAGCATCGTTGCCCTCTGCTCTCCTCTGAAACAGGATGAATCACGGCTGTGAAGGTGAATGAGTGAGCGTGTGTGTGTGCAGGAGGAGAGTCCAAATGACAAAACCGAGAATGTAATATCCACAAAAACACAGAATTTACTGGGGACAAAAACAGTGAGCTGTGCTGAAATGAAAGAGCTGTTCAGACGTAGATACTGTTCAGGGGAATTCAGAGCTGTTGTTCCCTCGGGACTCTTAAAGATGAGCAGAGGGAGCCGCAAAATTTGTTCATTTCCATTTCTTATTGCGTATTTGACTGCATTCAGAAAGAGGTGTTATGGAGCCCAGAAGGTGTCATGGAGACACAAAAATAATTTGTGTGCCTGATTTAGTAATTTATGCATTGAATTTAATAATCTGTGCTCTATGTTTAGCAGAATTTATCACCGTTATGCCATTAGTCTTGTCTTGTGTGTACCCTTCAAACTGTCTCTATGGACCACTTTAACATTTCCTGAGAGTACTGCACTTCTCTTCAAGTATAAATTTAAGGTACTTGTACTTTTCTTGAGCATATTGTCATACTTCTACTACAGAGGGAAATATTGCAAGACTTTATAGTACATGTTCAAACATCTCAAAATGACAGAGAGAAGAAATAAACATTAAAATCTAAATGCTAAATATGCACCAGGTGACAACAACTCACTGGAAATGCTAAAAATGCAACTTGTTTTCCAGCAGAGTTTTTAAGATTCACAGTGGTTAAATTGAAAGAAATGCTGAAACAGTCTGAAGCCACCAAACCTGAGACCATCAAAAGCACTACAATCAGACAGCACAAAGGAAAACGACTTCACTTCACAGGCCGCCTGTCCCACACTGGAAATCATCATTTGATGGAAAAAAAAACCCCTCACAGATGTGACAGTGGCACAACACTTGCACTAATGCGAAAAACAAAATCAACACGTGATATAACATGTGCCTGTGTAACCAGATGTAACTGAGCTCAGTTGGACACAAAAGAAACTGGGTGGTTTAACAACCACTGTTAATCAACATCAATATTTATGTGCAAAACAGAGACAGAAACATAGAGTAGTTGCAACCAGAACCAGAGCCGATTAATTCTATACCCGATATGTTCTGATCCACTACAGTTAGACAGGATAGGAGATGAATTAAAAAAGATAATTCTTTACTGAGCCTCCATAGGGGAAACTCGGTCACCCGAACAGGGACTTGAACCCTGGACCCTCAGATTAAAAGTCTGATGCTCTACCGACTGAGCTATCTGGGCTCCAGCAAACAAATAACAAATAATATTAGAAATAACTAATAATACAGTAAAAGAAAATAAGTAAAGTCCTGCAACGAAAATGTTACTTAAGTAAAAGTACTAAAGTTAGTCAGCATCTAAGTATATCTAAAGTACCAAATGTAAAAGTACTCATGAGGCCAACTTTCAGAATTATGTATACTATTGGATAATAATCCATGACAGATTAATGTAGCATCACTTTAATCATGCAGCTGTTAAAGGTGAAGCTAATTTCATCTCCTGCTGAGTAGTTATACATTATAAGAATATTGATAATGTGTAGTGTATTGATAATCTGAATTTGTAAAGTAACTGTAGTTAAAATATAGTTAAAAATAAAATGGAAATGCTTGATTAAAGCACAAGTATCTCCAGTGTTTGTGAACCACTGATTCAGAGGTTTTATGGTGACGCCAAACTGCAGCGTTCTTTGAAAATTCACAGCAGATGAACATTCATCATCTTTTATTCAGTTAATTATTCACCACTATCGACCTATTGTAATGTGCCAACCCTTCAAACAAGAACAGATACCATTTGCTAAACCCTATTAGACTCTTTCATGTTTTATTAAACATCTGACAGGACATGACTGGTGGCATCATGCGAGTGCAGACTGATGAACGGCTGCTCCACGCGCAAAAGGGAAAAAAAAGCTGCAGTGTGAATGCCAGCGGAGTGCCGTGGGGAGCCGAGGTCAACAAAGAAGATCCTGCACGCTTCAGTTCTTACAGCAACAAACAGCAAAGAGGAGAGAGGTCAGAGGTCACAGCGTCCTCGACCAGACAGAAAGAAAAGTAAAAAGCCTTCTGCCGCCATCTGGGGAGACAGTGGTTTAACTGACTCAACACTCCGTGAGGCCACAGCACTTCCTGTGCGCCAGCCAAAGGTGAGTCTACCTGGGCGGCATGAAAGGCAGATGAAGACAACAGCTCGCGAAGAAATTGAACATCTAGCAGCTAAATAACCAGATATGTTTCTGCAGCAAACAAATGATATACAAATACAAATACAATACAAATGAGTGACAAATAATAAAAAGTTAGCAGATAAATCAGAGTGACAGTGTTGTTCTAATGGGAACCTTCATAAATTCATAGATTCTCTGAGTGTGTGGATCTTATAATACAACTATAATAGAATAGAATTTTTTCAAAAGATATTTCCTATGATAGTAAAGTTTAGGACATTTAACTCATGTCCTTCAATCTTAGCAAATCTGATGAGTCAGACCAATCACAACAGAGAAAGTTACAGTGGGTTCAGACTGAACAATATCAGCCTGAGCAGGAGTGCATCTGGAATTACAACTGATGGTTTCATCCAATGTGGTGAATCATAGTCGACCACAATCCTCGACTCAGCCACAAAAAGATGAGCATGTCCAAATATTTTTCTTTTTACGTCAAATTCCACAACATGTTGGTGACGCTGACCAATAGGAGCGCAGAGAGCTCTTCACCTTTTAACACGGTGAAGTGAAAGGGAAGTAATGTTGTTGGTGCCGTCAACCAAAAGTGAGGTCGCAGCCAGTTTCAAACAAACGGCTTCAGACGCCATGTTTGTTTACATTCTCGCTCCAGGAAGTTGAGGGCTCTAGCACCTCCTTCCCAATGATGTCATGCATGTTGTGAAAAATGGCAAGCTATGATTGGTCGGGGAGCAACTCGTAGCCTGTTATGGCCTTATGATTCTATTATCACCTGATCACCTCTTGCATCTTTTTTCATGTTAAACAACTGTAAAGTGCTGTGTTTGGTTGAAAACTGGACCTTAACCTCTGTATTATCTGGTTTCAAACTGTGGGTTGGAGATGAAGAGAAGCTTCCTGCTGTAATGACACACACTGACGCTCAGCACTGTGATAACTAAAGTGTTATGTAAAGGCAAATGATTCACATAGTTTCCATACTAATCAAAGCATTGAGTGAATCCTTGAGTTCTGGATGGAGATATCTGCATGTTGTCTTTATATACTCAATGGTGTTTTGAATGTTTCTCTCTGTGGTATTTGGGTTCCACTATTCTGTGAGATAGTAAAGTCTACTTGAAACACTCCAGGACGACAGGTTGTCATGTCTTTGTACTCGAGTGGTGACTTTTTTTTCCCTGCGTATCTCAGTGTTGTTGATGTAGCATTGGCTGCTTCGTCGACTGATCCTGGGCGCTGCTATAAATAAATACTCTCCCTGTCTTCTGTCGCATGCTGCACCGTCGCCAAAACACTACCTGCAGCACGGCCGCCCAGCCGTTCAGCAAAGTCACCGCGGGTCACCGGCTGCACACGCTGCCGCTGCCCGCCGCAGGACGCAGCCAGACGGCAGCGACTGATAGCCGAGCCTCGAAAAACAGGTCTGCGCTTTTTGTGCTGACGAAGGGGCGTCGGCCGGAACGAGGAAAAGGTCGAGCGGGGAGGAGGATTCAAAAGCACTAATGAGGAACAACATGGAGGAGAGAATCAGGAGCGAGGGTTTAATGAAGCGAGGACAGGGAGGGAAGGAAGAGAAAGAAAATGGCAGGA
This sequence comes from Centropyge bicolor, assembly GCA_037975185.1. Taxonomy (NCBI): domain Eukaryota; kingdom Metazoa; phylum Chordata; class Actinopteri; family Pomacanthidae; genus Centropyge; species Centropyge bicolor. The sequence continues at coordinate 2,330,989 of JBBMOC010000011.1, read as the reverse complement.
GGATAAACAAAAAAGGGACGTGGAGGATGTGGAGGGAGGATGGTGGGAATACAAGGACAACATGAAAGAAAAAAGAGGAGGAGAAGGGGAGTGAATATGGCAGGAGGTTAATCAGGGATGATGAGATGAAGGAGGGGAAATGAAGAACGAGATGGACAGAGGAGGAGGGGAGAGGAAAAGAGGATGTTGCCTAAAGCTTGCAAACTCGATAACGACGAGGGGGGTGAGGATAAAAAGGGGGGAGGATGGCAGGAGGTTAAACAAGGAGGAGGAGGAGGAAAAATACTTAGAGATATGACAGGAGACGAGAAGGACAAAAAGAAAGAGAAGGTGGATTAGGTGATGCAGAGGAACGCGGGAGAAGGACGGCAGGTGACAAGAAGAGGAGGAGGAGGAGGAGGAGGAGGAGGGCAGGGGCGTAGCTGCTGGGAAAAGGGGGCCAAATAATGAGCGATGAGGAGACAGCTGGGGAAGGAAATGTTTAGAAAAGGAAGAGAAAATGAAGTTCTCAAATGAACGAGGTTGTGCGCTGTGACTTCTTACGATGTCTGCAGGCTAAAGTGTTGATACTGGCTCCAGCTGTCAAAGCCTCCAGGCTGCATCAACCAAACTCCTCCCCAAGAATTCCTCTTCTGTGTCGACTCGAAAATGATATCTGCGGGGTGGATTGCTCACAGTTGCTACAAGCAGTTAACAGCAATGTTAGGATGTAAAATTCAGCCGTCGAGATATTTAATCTGACAGCACACAGCCGTCACTCATGACATTTCCACACTTTTTTTCCCCCTCTGCGTTTTAATGGTTGTATTGAGTTCATGCTGGAGAGGCCAAACACGACTGCAAAACATTATAGGAAGCTTTTGCTGCTTGCGGTAATTGAAAAAAAGATATTGCAGGTGAGTGAGAGCCAGAGAGGTGGAGCGTAACACGATAACTGAAAACAGAAATACAGACATTAAAGTTGTTCTGTGGAGGTCTTTGGTTGGATCCATAGACTGTATAAAATATGGACGTAGTGTCTGTGACGACACCCAAAGGTTTCTGAAGAGCGAAAATGAAGCAAATCGTAGTGCGCAGCCATCTTGGTAGCCTACCTCCGGTTACTCCAAATATGGACAAAGAGGTGGAGCGAGGGCGGAGCTGAGGCGGGTCCTATGGGCCGGCTGAATGAACGCTATTGGCTGAAAAAAGACGCTTTATTTGAAATAATCAAACTAGCTACGGCTAACCAGCTAGGTTAAATGCTAAATATCGTTGCTAGCCGGCTAACCCCACGACAATCTCTTTCTCAAGCTCAGTGACTAGAATTAGCCGGGGTGACGCCCTTTAGACCGTCAGTGGCTAGTTGTCAATCAAAGTGGCGCCACTTAGATTGACAGCTATGAATTGTGCATAATGATGTATGCTGTATATTTTTTATTTTTTTATTTTTGGGCCTTCTAAAAAAAAATCGCGCCCACCCAGAGTTGTCATGGAGTAGAAAAACAGCTTATGAGACTAGAGCCATGTTTTGAACCAGGCTGTATATGCTTTTTTTCTGTCGTAAAATCGGACATTTTAACATGGGGCTCAAATGTAATTGACTCCCTTCTGCAGCCTGCTCTAGCGGTTATTCGAGGAACTGCTTTTTTGCACTTCCGCATTGGCTTCATTTTTCAGCGCCGGAGGTTGCCGCTTGGTTGGATCTAATGGAACCAGGAACAACTAGTGGGGTCATGCTGCCGCCCACTTCAAATACAGAACCCCCACCCTCACTGCTCAGCACCATAAAGCCTCTTTAATCCAAAGCTCTGATTGGCTTCTTCAACAGGAAGGAAACAGCCATCAGTGATCAACAGATGCATCATAATCACTGAACAAGTCGGACACAGCAACCGTGCTTATTATGGGAAACATGAAATCTAGTCTTTTCTTTGTCATGAGCGGTGAGTTGCATGAAAGGTTGAACCTCTTTTAACTTTCTCGAGGAAAAAAAACTGTGAAAAAAAAGTTGCTTTTGGAACAAATTCCCATTTGGTTCTGTGTAAAATAGGCGGTAAAGAAGACATTTTAAGACATGAAATACTTCACCTGAAACCTGATTCAGTCATGTTTCTGTCACAATACACAGCACAACAGACTGCAAAACCTCTGCAGGGAATTACTAGTTAAATTAAACTACACACAAACACACACATCATCATATTCTGTGCACAACCACATGTTCTCCTCACACACACAAACACACACACACACACCATCACATGCACTAAAACGTCAGCGTCAGACTGTACGAAGATCACGTGTGATTCTCAGGTTTATTTCCAAACCGAGACGTCGGTTACGTTTCAGTCGAGAAAAGCGAAGTTGTTTTTAACAGACGAGCCACAAAAAATAGATTCAGATTGATCACCGCAAATCTCTCGGGTAATTATCTTTGTAAACGCTCCCGCTCCTGTGATGGAGAGCCAGCGATGAGTAAAATGCTCCTTTCATCAGCACAGACTGAATAAGGTAAATGTTACGCTCCATGACAATGTCTCAAATCAGCATTTTCTTCCTGTGTTGACACAAGAATCAAACTATAAGATCACATTCGACCTTTTAGATTTCTTATCAACACCGGTCATATTCCAGATACTTCCCTAGAGATGAGCTGACAGGTAGCTGTAAGACTGTGCCACTAATTACAAAGGAAGAATCGGGACAGTGTTCAGTTCTTAGACCAGCACACCAATGAACCCTTTCAACTCTGGCTTTTAATCACAGGTCTTGCAGGGTCACTGGATGTCTCAGAGCTGCTGTACATTGAAGGGGTTTAGATTCTTGTATAACGTTATGATGGGAGGATGGATCTGTGTTATGAGGCACACACTTGAGCTGAAGCCAGCATTTGGGTGCATTTTGGGTTTAACAACTTGACAGCTTTGCAGGACCAATGTGACATATTGCGTGAAAAACAAAGATAATTTTTTGTAAAATGGAGCATCAAACTCCAAAAAACAAGCTGGTCACACGCACGCTGCAGCTCTATCAGCCAGCTCTGATCAGACAGAGAAAACAACAGCGGCCCTTTTCCTTTCAGAAGATCTCTATCATTACAGCACTGGACACAGATCATAGACGCTTTCATACATTCTATTATAACGGCAGGTTTCCTCATTCTGCCTCTCTCAACTTCACTGTCTCGCTTTTTGGTTTGTCTTCAGAAAGACACACATACGTTCAACTCTGCAGTCGCCCCTGAATTACAGACGACAGATTCATTGATTTGCTTGCCGCTTTTGTGTTTTTAAATTACTTTAAGTCCTGTGTTGTCTGATTTTGGACTCATCAAATTTTTCAAAATATAAAATCTGTGCACTTCAACACACTTTTCTGTACTATATCTGTTGTTACACAGTGACCTTCAAGGTTTAACGGGAAAAATTCAGATTCAAGTTCAGCTGACAGCTACAGCACAGATTTAGCTGCTAACCAGAACCAGAGCTGTAGAAACAGAAGAAAAACCTGTCAGAACATGATGTGACTGTTTGTTCGTCTCTTCAAAATCATACAGCCCACTCTTTATCTTTCCAGACATTGAAATCAAATGGCCTCTTCTTTCTCGGTATGTGGCAGAATGTAAATAACGCAGACAATGGCATGCAGAGAGCTTATTAATCAGACAACAGACAGTGATTGTATTTTGTAGTTTGGCCGACTGAGAATTAATTGTTTTCTAAACTGGCTGGCGGTGGTCATCGTACCAGCTGGATAAACTGCCACAAATGGTCGCTGAATGAAATTTGACCTTTTACAGCTTGTTCAGATATTAACAATGTAATCTGGGAAACGTCCTAATTCTAATTTCAATCTCTATATAAAACCAATTCATTGTTCACTCTTTTTCCTTTACATGTTTATACATGCCATGATGTGGAGTTCCTCAAGGGTCTGTTCTCGGGTCCTTACAGCTGCTTAGTCTCAATTACACTATGAAAGAAGTAAAATATCTTTTCATAATCATACAGATTTAAATAACAATATCACCATGTGACTGTGGTCTAAGACAAGCGCTGAGTATGTGTGTTGAACAAAGCTATGATTGCACACTTTAACAAACAAACAAAAAAAACCCCCATTGTTTTTGGAAAATATGAATGATCGAATGTCAATGTTAAAAACGACAAACCAAGGCAGAAATCTTGGTGTAGTCATGGCCCTAAATGTCAACATCTACATTAAGACAAGAACAGCAGTTAGTCTGCTATGACAAGTAAATTTCCCCTAAGGGGAATCAATAAAAGTTATCTTATCTTAGTGATTTCCTTCCTGTTTCTGAACTTGATCTGATTTTTCTGATTAGGTTTTGCAAACGTATTCTCTCAGTGTTTGAAGGTTTGGACAACTGGACCAGGTTCAGTTCCCGGACTAATACACCGCACTGAAAAGTAGGTCACATAATGATTACCTGTGCTGGACTGATTCAACTTGTGACTTCAACTTGATTCAACTTGATAATTTGGTAATCCTTTTTGACATACTCAATTGAAAACAGTACAAAGTCAATATATTTAATGTTTGACCTCAGCAGCTTCATTGATTTTTATAAATATCCACTTATTCTGAATTTGATGGCAGCAACATGTTTCAAATAAGTTGGGACAGGAGCAAGGAAAGTTGTGGACTGATCCAAAACCACCTGTTTGGATCATTCCACAGGTAAACAGGTTCATTGGTAACAGATGATAGGATCATGATTGGGTATGAAAGGTTCATCCTGGAAAGACTCAGTCGTTCACAAGCGAGGATGGAGAGAGGTTCAACACATGGTTGTATCATTACATGGAAACTGTTGTCAGTCTGTTAAACACAGTATATTTGTAAATGACTGGATTTAGTTTTATTTACATATATATTTATATATGTATAATTTAAGCAGACTAATATGCCACTTTAGTCACTAAACATTTGACAAAATGTAACCAACAAACAGAGAGAGGATCCATATCCCTGTTCACACTCGCACCAGTGTGTCAGTAATAGAAAGTGAGGAGGAGTGAAAACATTTGGGCAGCAGCGACCATCTGCAGCTGATGATGCTTTGTCATTTCTTTAAAGGGCTTCCAGGTGATGTAACAGCCTCGGCAGCCATGTTGGAAGCCCGACACTCTTGAATAACAGTGGCTTTGTGACATCTTCCTGCTCAGGTTTAGTTCTTTTCTCTCTATTTCTGACTGGTGACGGACGATTTCATAACTGATCCATCTGACTGATTTTGTGTTTCGATAGTGACGTCTTGTTTGCTGGTTAAAGTAAAGAAACAGTACCTTGCTTAGCTATTTTTGCTGTCATGTTGAAGCGCTTGAGACCTGGTGCAGTGTTTGACCGCAATATAACAGACATACAGTTTATGAAAAGGTCACTTGAAAAAACAGCACTCAAGGAAATATCAGTGATTATTTTGATTAAGAACCAATCAGTTTTTGCAAATGAATTTTTCACATGTACAGATATTGATTTTAACAGTTTTAGATTTAGCTGTAGTTCATTTCATTACATCAATGTTAAATTACATAATAAGACTTTAAATATTAAATGTATTATCTAAGAGGATTCAGGCAGGAATGAGGGAACTGTCAAAAACAAACTGCCCTCAAGTAAAACAGTGAATCCAGAGACGGTTAATCCCTTGTCTCAGCTGACAGAGTCTCACTACACATTTTAAAGACTCAACATTTAAGGTATTCATGAAAGTAAATTAGCATCTAAAGCTTTATTTCAAATAACTGTGTCCTTCCTCTTCTTCCTGTCTTCGAGCCTTGTTGTTCCTTTATAATTTTGCTGCCTTGAGGGATCAATAATCAGCATCGATTGTTGGCTACGAGTTTAAAGTGAAACTGATATTCATGCGTGATTCGAACCTCAGAGCCACAGAGCTGCAGCAGCAAAGCGGCGCAGTGGTTGTGTCACAGCTCAGAGTTTATGGAGACTGTAGGAACAGATTGTAGGAATATTTAGACTCTGATTCAGCTGTGTTGTCCTGTAGCGACGTTAAACGCCTCAGTTCATTTTTACCTGCATTTGGAGGGTTGGCGGGTGTTAATTTCAAGCCCTGGAAGCCTGACTGTTGCCGTCCTGCTCAGCCAATTATTTTCTCGACGCATTTAAACACACAAACACACACACACACACACACACCAACCTACTTGCACAAGCGCACACACATCTGAGCACCTTCTGGTTGCTCTGTTCTTCTGGGGGTGTTTGAAGCCTACAAAATACTGCAGAACACAAAACTCTGATTAATCTCTCTCTCTCTCTCACACACACACACATTACAAGCCACAGTTGGAGCCGTGCAAGCTGTTTATATGAGCCCGTTTCTCCCCCTGCTGCAGTATAGCCGGCCGGCGTGTATATGAGATCTGAGCTGAGCAGACATAATAAGCCCTGATCATCCACCCACAGCGCGCACACACACACACACACACACACACACACACACAGATACTGTATAGCACAGGGTAGTTAGCATTTTGCTGTATCATGCCTCAGCCTGTCTGAGGAAACAGGAGAAGCAGAGTGAAGGACTGAACTCAGTCAAGGACACTTTCTGTCCAACACACCCGGACAATCGTGAGCCCGCGTTTCTACTGTCTCCATTATGTTTGAGGGGACTCCTCTGATTTTTAGGAAATCACCAGTTTCAGCTCAGCCAGCAGTGATGGTGTCCAGTGATGGTCCAGAGTCAGATATCTCAACAACGACACATCAAAACATTTCCTGTTGATATTCATGATTTCCAGAGAAAAAGATAAACAACAGAATGACTGACAGACTGAGCGAGTCCGAAGGGAACAACTACATCCCTTCAAACCTGGTGCTCAGGATTCTTTGGGCTCTCTGGGCAACTGTGGCATCGGGATGGAGCAGCTTTTCAAGGTTATGAAGAAATGACTTTGTGTACATCAGCGTCTCTGGACAGACTGTGTGGACTCATCCATTGAAAAGGATGTTGCGTCCAAGATGAATCGCACAGATCTCGCTGCGGAGTTTGCTGCCAAGGAAGCAAGAAAAGTGACTTCCTGGTAATTCATTCCTCTTCACCATACAAGTGCTGAGATGCAAAAATGTGCCAGCGCGACTGTGAGAACACTTTCTAAGAGTTGTTAGTTTCTTTGGCTTTCAGGGACAGTGATGAAATATGACTGCTCTGAATATTGTGCAGTTTAAGTTGTGCATAAAGCTTTAATGCTTTTAAGGTGCTTTAGCTGTGTGTAAGGCTGTTGTGGTCTCATTAGTGCACATAAACCTGCACTGTGTAATGTTTTATGGCAATGTAAAGCACTAATATGCAACTCAAATTAAATGCATTTCTATGATGCTGTGCTTCACAATGTAACCTGACTGTAGGCATTGCTGTATTAAAACATCAGTTTTAAAAGAGCGACATATAAATGTTGCAGTGAAGAAAATAAATGCTGAAACTCCAGCGGGGTAAAAAAATTCCCTTGTATGTGTATTTTTTAATGAATTAATAATTAAAAACGTCATGTAATAGATCCATTTTACTGCTGTGACAACCAGCTTCCTCAGCAGACACAGAAAGTAAAGTACGAGTTGGGGCAGTCTTCAAGGTTTGGTTAAAAACCTGAAAGTGTTTGATCTGAGGAGGAAGAGCGTTAAAGAATAAGAAAGGAGCTCGTTCGAGGGAGTTCAGGGAGAAAAATAATAACTTAAGGGGGAGAAATCAGAACTTAAACGCTCAGTCAGCAGAGTGTGAGGTTGAGGTGACGGAGAGAGACGGGGAGGGTTTTTCTGAACGCTGGCCAGAAAGCCGGGAGTCTTGTGAGTCGTGGTGGATCCTGACGGGCTTTTCAGGGATTTTACGGGCATGTGGATGCATTATTTTCTGCTTCACACTGGTCTGCAGCAGAAGAATGACACAGGATTAAACTCCTCAAGTATAAAAGGCAAATTCAAAATTCAGGGAGTCCTGCTCCAAAGTGCCGTCACTTCTGGGCAGAATAAATATCCTCAACACTCGTTCGTTTGGATTCCTTTTTAGCTAGGAGCCATTTTGTTAGAGCTGCTGCCACTTGATCAAAATGGTGGTTATTTCAAAGCGACGTCAGCAAAGACAAATCACTGCTATAAACCTGGCGATTGTCTACTAGTCTCCAGCTGAAGATCTTATTTCTGCTACTTTTCTCCTGGCTGTGACGTCACCGTGTGAGTCAATATCAAACAGCAACACTCCTCTAAAATACTCTTGACTTTTGCCTTGAGGTGTGAAATGAAAACCCATTAAATCAATCTTTTTTTCCCGTTTCCTCGAAGAACCATCGAGATCAAGGTGAAAAACAAAAAGCGTGCCAGAAATGGAAAACTGAATCTCACTGGAGGTGAAACTGATTCAGTGGGGTATTTCATTACAGACCATCAAGGCGATAAATAAGCAGATAATTAGATTGTTTGATGCAGCAGGATGAGGAGATGTGAGTTTCATCGGCAGGGTGGGAAACAGAGGAGGAGACTGTAAACAGGAAGTAGGAAACATTAGCTCAGACGGAGAACAGGTTCAATTTACAAATCATGACAAATGCTTTTCTGCTGAAACTAAAACAGAGAGTTAACTAATCACACACACACATCACAGTGTGTCATCATATTATTTGCACAAATCTGTTCAGGTTGAAGGCACTGAAGTCAAGTAAAGCTGAATGAAAGTCGTCACACTCGAAGTCTATCATAAAGAATGAGCCTGTTGATGTTTTATATTTTTCTTAAATTCATAAGACACATTGGGGAAGAAGAACACTTGTAACTGCTTTGAAATGTTTGCATATGTATGTTTTATATGTATGAAAGTAAGTGTTTAAATGTTAGCTTTGCACTGCAGGGCCCTGCTGGAAAAGGGATTTTAGCCTCAGTGGGTCCCGGCTGCTAAAATAAAGGATTAAATATTTAAGTATTGTTTGTATCCAAAGCCTCGCATGTCTTCTTCCTCTGTGAGACCCGAGCTCAAACCATTAAAAACACATCAGTGAGCCACACTGTTGTTCCTTCATTACCATGAACACACACACACACACACACATACACACACACACTGTGGTTTATTTGGACTTGCACATCTTTGTCGTCAGTCTGGATCATATGAGGGTGATAAAAAGTGGATAAAGCCACAGGAGAGGAATATCAAGATAAAGCAAACCTCAGTTAAATGTTATGGGACAATATAAAACCTCACTTGAAACAATGTTGAAGCCGTCAACGCGTAACGTCATTGAAACATCTCGACCAGGTAACCAGCTTGTTAACCTCATTCACAGCACTGTCAACGACACTGGAAATGCAGCTGCAGGCAACAGGAACCGGATGAACAGCTTCAGCCAGGTGGAGCAGGTGGGCTCACAGTCAGAGGCTGCAGACTGTCGGGCTCGGTTTTCTGAAGGCAGTAATGAGCAATAACTGGATAACGTAAAGTGTCATATCATCACTGCAGAGGTTTCCCTAAACTGTATATTTCATATATATAACCGGACTGGACCAACAGACTGTTCCTGTGGGTCAGCAGGAATGGAAAAATATTGTGTGCAATCACAAAACGTGTTCGTTAAGAACTCTGTAATTTCCTCCTGTTTGAGCAACTTCCGTCAAAAACTACAGTGACCAGATGTTTTAGCAAATTACTGAGCCTATTTTAAACATGTGTTAATGACTAATTACAGATATATTTGTGCACTGTTCTTAAAGATTTCCATCTTCAGTAAGAACCAATGGGCTCAGAGCTGAGAAGCAGGAAGTCAGAACGTATTGAGAGACAGACACATCATTGGTCTTTTCAGGAAGAAGAAAGAAGAATATAGAACAACACCAGCCTGATCCTTCAGGACCTGTTCACATGACACTGAGAGGTGACAAATTCAACATCTGTTACAGACGTAAGAAAACCACATTCACAACATCAACTTCTTCTGATATCTACAGTGCATCTGACATACAAATCTAAAATAGAATATAACTCAATAGTTCATCCTGCAGTTTTCTCATTTTGGTTAAAGTGCATGGTTACTACTAGGGATGAGCGAGTACACCACTATCTGTATCTGTATCTGTTTATCCATCTACATTATCTGTATCTGTACTCGGAGTGGGCGGTGCCTAAACCGGAAGTGGGTGCAGATATGGGTGGGGCTTAAAACCACACATTTTTTCAAGTCTGAAATTGATATGGATTGATCAGGAGTTGCTAATCTACTGTATTTAACACTTATATACAGTATATCTCAATAATATTTATAATATTATTTTCATGAACTGCAGAGAGAAAGTGTCAGATACTGCATGCAGCCACATACAATAAAAATATTAATATAGACTACTTTGTGTGTTCAGCTATATGTGTGTATGTGTGTCAGTGGTCTGTAAGACTGTTTATTTTTTAATGATCTGTGTGAACTTCATGATTCATGCAAACATCCAGTGATGGCAAACAGGGAAATAATATGTCAGCCTTCTTCACTTCTTCTCAAAAGCACCGCGTTCAGTACGAGCAAAGTTTTTCAACTGACTTCATATCACCAGCCAAACTAAGAGCAAGCAGACAGTTAAAAAAAAAAAAGAAGAAAAATCCGACTGGAGCGGAAGCATTTACCGACGCGACGCGAGCCGTTTTCAGCTCTGTCTTGTCAAATGGACCGCATACGTTACGAGAGACGTGCAGAGACGTCTCTGTGTAGGGAGGGGCGGGCACTGTGTGTGACTGGCCAATCACAGAGCACGAAGACAGTCAGTTCCACAATGAGGATTTTCCTTCAGCACGGATATTGACGGATTTTACTCGTATCATAATCGTATTCGTCAAAAATGCTTTATCCGTTAGTAACCCTAGTTCTTACCATGCATGTTCCCCAGAGTATGAATCTTAATGGTTATGATGACCTCCTGACCTTTTCTCTAGAAACACCATCAAGATCAAATCCTCACTTATAGACAAGAAATATCAAAATCATGGAGACAGACTGCCTCTAAATTCACAGATCACATTACTGATACTGACCCTGTGACTTTTCCTCTAGCGCCATCCTTAGGACAATCTCTACATCTGTAACTCCACTACCTATAAGACTGGAAGAAGCTAAATCATCAGTATGTTATAATCATGGTCTGAGTGATTTCTGCAACCTGTGTGATCGTTGAGCCCACAGCGTCTCAGTGTTTCCTTACAGCCTGAATCTGAGCGAGAAGTTGGGTCAGAATCAGCTCGGAGGATTTCAGGCAACAGCCTCCCTCCTCTGGGATTAACACAACAATGCTGCTGAGTCAACGTCTTCAGCAACACTTCCCAAACAGCCTGTGTGACTCAGTTTATGTCTTCTCTTCCTCAACACTCCCACCAGCAGAGCAGAGAGCTAATGAAGCACCACGCTGCTGGGGCTCGGGGTTGGATTCCCACCTGGAGAGAAGATGACTCCTCTAAGTACCAAAAATGAAGCGACATCATGGATTCAGCAGCTTCACTAATATCGTCTAAACAGAGAATCTAAATGGCTGCGGGGGACTCCACATACTGAAGTGTCCTGGAGGAACTGCAGGAACAGCACAACGATTGAATAGTTTTCCTCCAAAATACACATTTAAAATGGCTGGAATTCATGTTCAGGATTTAACATCTCGAAACACAAAAGATTCAGTTTAAACAACAGATGTCTTTTTTTTTTTTTTTAAAATACTGTGAATGAATAATGTTTTATCCAAAAACAGATTAACTTTTTTGGTGCACTTGTTTTCAGCAGAACCAAGCTGTGAGCACAACATTAACATATTTTCATCAAGATGATCGTTCATGTGCAGCCGTGTTTGCATCACCTGATGAATCTCAGTCCAATATTTACTCTCTTTAAGCTCTGTTTTTGGTCTCCACCAGCTCCTGAGGAAAATATCTCTCTTTAGCTGCTGATCAGATGAAAAATCAGTATTTGGTTGTCTGAGCAGAAACAACAACCTGTAACTGAGATGAGGAGTAAAGGATATAAAACATCTACCAAACTGAAATAGTAGTCTTTGGTTTTGGCTTTAATTTTAACCACTTCAGTCAGTTCTGGGTAAGAGTGAGAAACCTGCTACCTTATTATGTTTTACATTCCTCTTTTCTCATAACAAGATTTGATGAAACATTTGTTGGCCTTGGACTTCAGGGATTCTGGTTTTTGTTATCAACCTTGAACCAGGTCCAAAATGAAAGCAGCTGCTCGAACCAGAACACGTTTGGCTTTCAATTGTTATTTTTAAGGTTTATTTCTCCTATTACATCTTATTCTATAATCTGGTTTATTCATGGTCATAAAACAGTTTTTTAGATAGTATAGAGTTTCTATTGTGTTTAAATGGATGAGATGATCAGTGCAGTCACTCCTCTGTACGCTGACAGTAAGAGGCTATAAAGAGCTGATATCTCAGATTACACTCTGTCACATGACTCAAACTGTGACTTTATGGTCTGCTTTTGGATGAAAGTGTCGGACAAACACAATCTGCCTGTCTGTCTCTCTGTCTCTCTGTCTCTGTGTCTGTCTGTCTGCAGGAGTGTGACTGTGAGGTCTGACGGGTCGAAAAGGAAAATGTTAAAACAGTGATCATCTTCACAGCCGTCTGATTCTGTCCACACTGACAAGAGAGAAGAGAGTCACTACTGAGGCAGATTAACCCCAGAACCCCTCACAACAAGAGAGAGAGAGACAGAGAGAGAGACACACACACACAGAGAAACAGAGCGTGTGCTTCTCAGATGTTGAGAACCAATATAGAGCAACACAAACTTTCTGGCGAAAATTCAATATTGTCTCTAAGAGTCGGGTGTGACGATGTTGCTGAACTAAATTTTGAAACTAAAGTTATGGAGAGAAACAGAGAGAGAATCAAAATGCAAACATTTGCATCCAAGATGGATAAACACAGCGGACCGGTCCTGTTCTCAGGGACGTACTGCAGGGACGTGTCAGTCTGCTTCCGTCTCCTCTGTGAGAATCCTTTCCACATCTGTCTCACTCTTTTTGAACTGACCAATGTCCAACATTTTTTTCCAAACATCTGTAGACTCAAATAACTCACCATTGTTTGTCTAACTAACTTCAAAGTATATTTACTGTGCTTCATTAATGTAACTTATTTCCATGCTACTTTATATTTCAGAAGAAAATATTGTGGTTTTTAATCAACTACACTTAAGTGACAACTGGATTTATAAAATATTCAAACTTTGACAGATTGTTTTTACTTTTAAGTACATTTTCTTGATTATATTTACATACTTCAACTTAAAATGTTCAATCAATGACTTTTATTTGTAACTTGGTACTTTTACTTCTAAAGGATCCCAGTACTTCCTCTAGTCCTGCTTCTGTTTGAAGTTTATAATTAGCAGTGTCTCAGTCTTTGTCCCCACACAGACACTTGTGGGTTTGAGCACTTCAGGTCTTTAAGGTTGTGGGAGAGTCTAAGACCACTTAACCCACACTTGATGCTCACTCACCACTAACACCACTTCACAGCTAAATGTATCCCACAATCCATTGCTGTGGACATGAACATCAGTCAGGTTTTTAGGCCTGATAATAATCAATGTCTTCTGCACTTGTATTCATTTACTTATTGATCCTAATAAATATCTCTGTGATTTTATTTGATTGTAATTTTCATCTCTCATCTGTCAAGAACTTCGGTCAACATTTGTTGTTTTTAAATGAGCGCCAGAAATAAACTGACTCAACTTAATATTATTATTCACAAATGTCCAATAACCATGACAGAACGTCCACAGATGGTCCTCAGTTCAAACTGATAATCTGTTCTTATGAAACTGATTTTACATCATCAACATAAAAATTAATAATTGTACATTTGAGAAATGCGTTTCTTCCCCAAGACGCCTTCGAAAATAATCTCCCACTCTGTCTCTTTTATGAACAGCAGAGCTACAAGCGTCAACATAACTCAGTTTAATCGCCTCATTAATAACTCTTCCCGGCAACACAGTGGATGTTTGTAACGCTGCAGTCTGCTTCTGCTACTTATTGGTTATTTATGAAAATCAAACTGAAGCACTCGGTCACTGTTGGCAGCCACAGGAAACAGACACACTTCACACGGGCTGACGACCTGTCACTTTGACCCCAGCTGATAAAATCTGCTGATGAACCAGGTGGATCAAGTCTCACCTGAGACACAAGACTCGGCTCCCTTTGGAACAACGTCCCACGGCCACAGGCTGTGAGGCTTTGGCAGCTTTTTCTTTTTATCACTATCAGGCCAATAAAGCATATTTGAGATTGAAATGAGGACACACACACAATATGAGGCTGGTCTGTTCCTGGTATCATCTCACTGGATGTCAGCAGTTCATCTGTAGGAGGCTCTCATATTCCTGCATACGTCCTTAAATAGCTCATCTAATGACTGAAGTTTAACTTCAACTGTGAAGACCAAACTGCTTCCTCAAAAGCCTCTGTCCACTCACACTGAAGACAAGACCTCCATCCTCCATCACTTCAAAAGTTTAAGGTCTTTGCATCAACAGAGAAAAGGGTAGAGAGACAGAGGGAGAGAGAGAGAGAGAGAGAGAGAGAGACAGGCAGAGAGACAGGCACAACACCAGAATCAGCTCCTCTGCACATCCAACAATCAGAACTGATCAGAGACACCAGCACTTCTCCTCATCCTGCAAGATTTCACATCTACAACCATCAGCTGCTCGAAACGCGACGAAGAGCGGCGGAGAAGCGGCGCAGCAGTGCGGCAAGAGCGGCGGAAAACACGCACACAGTCCCGCAGAAACACACAGAGCGAGCATCGGTTCACTCATTCATCCGCATCCCTTCTGCTGCCGCCGCTGCTACTGTTGTTTTCTTACCAGTAAAGCAGCTTGTTGTGCAGGATAGCCGGGGTTTTGTCCGAGGCGCAGTTAATGCACCACATTGTTGCTGCTGCTGCTGCTGATCAACACTGAGACTGCTGCTACTGCAACAACAAGCAGGAGGAGGAGAGAGAGAG
>JBBMOC010000011.1:2264240-2315607 GCA_037975185.1 Centropyge bicolor | reverse complement strand
TGTCTGTCCTGTGTTGATTTGTCCTGTGATGTCTTCTCCTCTGGTTCTCCTGAGTTTTCCTAAATTTGTCCTGTTAAAGGTTTTTGGGGTGAGTTTCACTTGAGCTCAGTCTGAAGAACAGACGATGTCCTGTGCTGTACAGATTGTAGCCCCTGAAGTAAATTTGTGATTTTGGGTTATATAAAAAAAATGACTTGACTTCTGTGATTAAGGACAAATGTGCGGTGGATGTACATTTGTCCTTGTGATGTGAAAGAGTAACAGCTGAATTTTACCCTTAAAGGGCAACTAAAGCAATTTAGTGCTGCACTTCTATAGCGTCAGAGACTTTCAGAGACATTTTTTTTTTTTTAAAAAAAGGTCAAACCTGAGCAGCAGAAGCTGAGATATCCTGACATTTAGCAGCAGTCAGACCAACAAATGGCTGCATGTTATGTAAAAAGCTGAAGGGCTGCACGCATGAGCAGGTTGTTTCAGGTGCTGATGAGATGATGCAAACCAGGGTCTGAGCGATCATCTGACACTGCAGAGCTGTTAATAACACGATGAGACAGGACTGGATGCAAAGTTATCACAGTGATGCACATGTACATTTATGATCGGTCAACAGAGGGCAACACACCATGACGCTGCAGGTACGATGATGACTCTGGAAGTCAAGACACAGTAGACTTGTTGAAGCAGGAGGAGGCGGAGCTAATGTTCTGATCATGGCCTTCATCTGAGTCAAGCTTAAAAAAAAAAACTTCACTTCCCATAATGCAAGTCATCTCTTCATTAGGCTCCTGTTGAGTTTGAGACATCACAAACGAAAGGTGACAAGTGTTTAAGAAATACACAGATAGAATCTAAAATCCTGTAAAATATCATCTCAGGACTTATGGACTTAATCGGTCTTCTGGGCAGCAGAGAGATCTCATGAACGGCTCTCTATGTCGAGCTGTACTAACACACACACTCATCTTAAAGAGCTTGTCTCATCCCTGTTACTTTTGATCATGTTCACCAACTGCTTCAAAGCTGGAAGGAAGGCAGCTCTCTCGTCAAATAACACTTGTGCTGCTGCTGTCTCTCTGTCAGAGTCCAGGAGTGAACCCACAGCTGTGCTCTTCCCACTCTCAAACAGCCGTGTGATAATGTGGTTTATCCAGAAACTGAAGAATGAATTATTGTTTGTAGACACGTCACAGAGCATCACACAGGACGAGTGCATTGAAACTGTCCAGTGGCGTTTGACAAACACGGAGATAAAAATCCTGACAGATTTAGGAGCAAATTCTTACACTGTGATGGCAGATATGACCTACGAACACACAATGTGAATTAGAATTATTGATGCATTCATATGTTCACTTTAATATGGCAGCTGGTAAAGGTGGAGCTCATTTGAACTATTTATTACTGCAAGATTGTGAATCTCATGAAGGGATCAATAAACTTTTATCTGTATCCATTCTGATTTATTCATTGATCATATTGTGTATGATATGTTATATTATATCTGTAATATAATACATTATATCATGTTATATTTCTATATATGAATCTGCAAAGTCTACTAAAAATTATAACACCTCTGATATGTTGTGGATTATTAAGCAGCATGAAACAGAAATAAGTAAAAGTACTTTATCAACTTTACTTAGTTACTTTCCACTTGTACTTTCACACAGTGTATAAAACCTCCTGCTTGGTCTTTCAAACTCCATTTTCTGTCATACATTTCTAGTCTCTAAGCCTGAGTGAGACAATGCTGATGACATTTATTTCTCAGATATTTTAAATGTCCTGTCATGTGAGCTACAGAGGTATGAAGGAAACTTGAGTCACTGAATTCAGCAACTTGAGGTTCAGATGTCAGCTGCTTTGCAGGGCTGCTGGTGTAGATGAAGGAGTGATTGTTCTCTCTCCATGTCCCTCCATATATTGATAAAACTCAGCTCCACTGCGAACTGCAGAAGCTTCAGTTTCAATCGATACTGATAAAAACAGCAGTAATGAACTCTGCCTCCATCAATCATCTCTCGCAATGTCTTTATCTGGATATTTACATTCTGTTTAACAGCCACTTCACTCCTCAACTGATTCAAAACCTGTCTGGCTCTCTCTCCTTCTCTGTCTTCCTTTGCCTCTCTCTGTCTCTCGCTCTCTCTCTCTCTCTCTCTCCTTCTCTGTCTTCCTTTGTCTCTCTCTCTCTCTCTCTCTCTCTCTCTCTGTCTTCCTTTGTCTCTCTCTCTCTCTCTCTCTCCTTCTCTGTCTCCGTCTTTCTCTCTCTCTGTCTCTCTCTCTCTCTCTCCCTCTCTCTCCTTCTCTGTCTTTCTCTCTCTTTCTCTCCCTCCTTCTCTGTCTTTCTCTCTCTTTCTCTCCCTCCTTCTCTGTCTTTCTCTCTCTCTCTCTCTCTCTCTCTCTCTCTAGCTTGGTTCAATACAAATTTATTGGCATGAATGTCAAAACTAACAATGTCAGCAAAGCTTCAGCTGCAGTCTCTCTCTCTCTCAGATCAGTTTAAAATAATATTCATCTGCAGGATAGAGTGTGATCATATCTGCAGCAGAAGAGAGATCTGACAATCGTTACACACATTAAAGCTAATTCGGAGTCTTTAAAGGTGATGTAGAGCTTGTTTGCAGATTTATCTTTCTCTATGTGGCCTCATGTAAATCTGTGCTTCTTGTTGCCCATTTGCATGTGAAAATATTAAAACATGAAAATTAGCAATCGACTCTTCATTGCTTTGCATTTCACAGTCAGAACGTCTGGTGATTTTGGAAACAATGGGTCGATGTTTTCAGGCAGAATTAGACAAAAATTGCTTCTCATTTTTAGCTGCAACCAGAATTTTTTCATCTGAAGGGAGCTGGCAGATTTTATCAGCTGTAGCGAGCAAATGTGGGCTAATTAACATTAACTCTGAGAGTTGGTTGTAGCCTAAATTCTGTCTTGACTTTTTAATGTCTCCTGCTGCCTCGTGTGCTTTTGATGGCTGCATACATGATATCAGGACCGAGCAGCTAACAGCCTAAACCCTGATACAGCATCATCCAGGCAGACATGAACAGGAGTTTGCTGTAACATAATGACGTATTCTTCTTTTACAAATACAGTAGTAGACAGTATTACTTCTTATGTTACAGTGGTAGAAACATTTACCAGGAAATATCCCACCATCCATGTTTTTATCAAAGAACCATTCATGCAAAAGTAACAGAAGTTGGACCATATGTGAGACAGGACTCTGTATTTCTGAGGTGATAACTACAGCACAAACTTACATTGAATATTTTATAATGCTTGATGAGGTGAGAGAAGACATTTCTGTTCACTTTATTAACTGCAGTGCGACTGTCAGTCTGAGCAGCTGCTCATTAGCAGAGAAGCAGCTTTTGTGTCGGAACGATCCTCAGTTTCAGCTGCAAACGATGAAAACTACAAAAAGTAGAAAGAAAGCAGATTTGGTTCAGGTAGTAAAAGAAACAGTGAGAGTTTGAAGCGTTTGCTGGCAACGACCATGAAATGAGAATTTCATGCACCGTCACAAGATGACAACAGAAACGCGAGTGTTGTGCTTCTCGTTTGGGTGATGAGATGCTGATGAGCTGCAGAGAGGAGCTTCCTGGCCTCGGCGAGTGCCACAGCAGCAGACTGATGAGTGACAGCTGACGGCTTTGAGTATGTTGATGATGTGCAGACGGGCTGCAGCTTCAGGGCAGCAGGCAAAGTGGGCCAGATGCCAGCATCGCAGCGAGCCAAGTATTCAAGCAAAGTCTCCTCTCGGGGAGCGATCAATGTGAATGTGCTGAATAACCGACATTATGAAACCTATATGCATTTCAACAGTGTGTCGGCGTGTGAAGACGTCACACTGAGGTTTCAGACAGGAAATATTACAGATTAACAGCACTCATGAAGTTATTCTAAAACTCACACAAATCACTGCCGAGAGAGCAGCAGAGTGCCAACATTCCTCCAGTGATACACATCCAGACATGAATATTACTGTATACTTACATGAATATTCTAAATTACTGTTATTGATTATTGATGATTATCAGAAAATCAGTCCCACAAGCCTTTATTCATTCTCTCTATCCCCAATTCTCTCTCTCTCTGTCTCTCTATCCATCCTTCAATCTCAGGACAGTTACCGTGGGCAACAAAGCGTGAAACATGTAAGAGCTTCCCCTTGGTTTCCATGGCAACAGGAGACGGGGTACTCCATAATTTTCTGCTCTGTGACAAAACGTATTGACCCACACATCCTTCTCTCTGCGGCGTCTCTCTGTATCGGCTCTCCTCTCTCTGGCCACTCGTCTTCTTTCCTCTCTTTTTTCATTTAGTTTCGGCCTACTTCCTCTTTTCATCCTTTCTTTGTGTCCCCATCCCTCATTCATCCATCCATCCATCCATCCATCCATCCTCCCCCCTCTCCTCTCTCTGTGGTGACTCTTCAGCCCGAGGACAAGCTTCTATAATTCATCATTACTTCTCATAACCTCCCCTCCTCCCCCCCTCCTCTCCCCCTTTTTATCTCCCTCTTCTTGTCCCTCCATTCATTCCTTACTCTCTCTCCTTAATTTGTTTCTCTTTCTCCCTCTTTCTGTCCTCCAGTCTGTCATCTATCCAACCATTCAACTCTCTTTCCCAGATCTTGGATTAAAACAAAAACAAAGAAAGAAAGAAAAGCATGATGTTATGGATTGTTATAGTTTGTCAGGGTTTTTCAAGGTTGAAGGGTCAGTTCGCTCTAAAACCACGTGTCGCTCACAGACTGCAGCCACGTGTTCAGGCCAGTTCAGTTTCCCCAAGAACAACCCTGTCGCCTAGAAATGACGTTTATACATTATTAATATCCTGACAAAGTTAGACAAACATCATCTCTGCCTGGATTAAGTTCAGAGTAAACATGTTTCTAAATGAATGAAGCTCTCAGCACAGAGGTGGTTGAGGTGGACGGTGGGAGGGGCTTAAAAAAAACATCAAAACATCTGGCTGATTTGCTGTTGCAAATTTGCTGTATATAACCATCGTTTCTAGGACACAGGGTCACTCAGAATTATATCCATATTGGATCTTTTCACACCTCACAATTCACACACACACCGGCAGTGTTACGTCAACTGACACACACACACACACACACACAAACACACACACACACACACACACACACACACACACACACACACACACACACACACACACACACACACACACACACCGGATGCTTCATACAGAAGATGGAGTTAAGGTGTGACATCAAGAGCCCACTCTCTGTGGACGTACACGTTTATGTTCAAGTTCATCCTCATCTCTATATAAGCCTCACTGCTGTTCCTTCATCACCATGAATGCACACACACGCTGTAGTTTATTTGGACTCAATTCCATGAAACAGAGAAGAAGATAGATGAGAGCGAAGAACAGAACAGGAAGTGGTGGAAGGACGTGAGGGAGAAGTACAGGATGGAGGGAAAAGGAGCCAACGTCAAAAGAAGGAGGAAAAGGGAGAGCAGAAAGAGGATTAGGAGGAAGGAAAAGATGAGAAAAGTAAGGATGGGGGAGGCAGACGTGGAGGAGATGTAAGGAGAGGAGAGGAATGGGAGGATAAGATGGAATGATGAGGAGGGTAAAGGAGAAAAGAAGGAGATCTAAAACTTGGGATGAAAAGAAAAAAGGAGGGTAAAGTGAAGGAAGACAAGATGAAAATAAGATGGATAAGGGATGAAAAAGATGAAGAAGAAAAAGAAAAATATGAGAGAGGGAGAAAGCAGAAGAGGAGGGGAGGAAAATAAATGAAATAGGAAAAATAAGATAAAGGATGGAGGAAGAAAGATGATAAATAATGAAAACACCAGTTTTTATTTATCCCTCACTTTCACACATTCATTATTTACAAATCTCTCTATCATCCAATTTTCTCTCCATCATCTCACTCTGCACCTTTACCTCTTTTCATTCCTCTCATTTCTGTGTTCATCTCTACTTTGTCCATTTTGTTTTCTTTTTTTATGCCATTGTTACCTTTTTGTTCATTTTTCTTTCTTTCTCACTTCAATTTTTTGTCTTTACCTCCTTAATTTTTCTCCTCTATAGTGTCTTTTGTCTTCTATTTACTCTTTTCTCCCTCCCTCCTTTTTTCTTCCCTTTTCTCCTCCTTTTCTTTTTCCTTTCTTCTTTCTCTCCTTGGCATCTGCATACTTTTCCCCTTCTTTCTCCCTTTCCTTTCCTTCTCCAACTTGACTTCTTTCTCCCCTTTCTTTCATTTTTTCCCTTTTTCTTTTTCCTTTTGCTTTGTCTCCTCTTTTCACTTCCTCTCATCTCACTCCCTTCCCTTCCATTTTCCTCTCTCCATCTTCCACCCTTGTCTTTCCACTGTTATATCCACCCTTTCATTTCCCCTTTATCCCGCCCCGCCTCCTCCCCTCCTCTCTTTTTCCTTCCCTCCATCTATCCCCTCTTTTGCTCCCTTGTTCGTGTTTCTCATCAACTTTTGCTTTTGAGAGAGAGAGAGAGGGAGCAAGAGAGAGAGAGAGAGAGAGAGAGAGAGAGAGAGAGAGATAGGCGGGAGGAGGATGTTGCTTGGAGACGGTTGCCATGTAACGGGAGGGGAGGAGCAGTGATAGCAGGAGTCAAGTGAGGTGTTGCCATGACAACGCAGGCTTCACGCTGTCACTGGTTTCAACACAGAGTGGGAGGGGCTGCGCGCACGCGCACACACACACACTCAGACACACACGCACAGCTTGGGAGAAAAAATGCAATGTATCTAAAATATATCTGGCAGTGCAGAGTTCAATTAAATNGTGTGAATTAGTCCAGTCAGTGAGTAAACGCCTGTATAGATGAGGTGGTTGTGTGGAGTGGTGCACATGTTGCAAGCACACCTGATGTCTCGTGTGTGTGTGTGTTTGTGTGTATGTGCCTGCAGCAGCTGGGGTAACCTCAGGACAGTCAGCTGTCTCTGCAGTGTTCACCTCTGCTGGTTTCTGTTAAAGTTCTTTACATTTTCTCAGCTGATGTCGACTGAAAATTCAAACACTGAGCTCCTGTTGGATCTGTGTTTCGCTGCCGGAGGAGCTTTGAGGAGACATGACTGGAGGAGACGCGACCAAAGACAGAAATAGGAAGTAATAACAGCCCATTCAGAACAGAAACAGTTATCCTATAAAATGCCTGTAAAAGATAAGAGAATGTTGTCTCAGTCCAATATCCAACAAAACTGTATTGAAGGAATAGTTCATCATTTGGGAGAATATGTTTTGCAGAGGTGGAGAATTCAGATATTCACATAAATAGAAGCAGTAATACCTCACTTATAGGTGTAAAGGCAGAAAAGGTCATCATGCTGCATCAGTGTTGCATTAAGTTACTGTATTAGTATCACTTCTGATGCATCATTAAAGCTACTTCTTATTGCTTATTATACTATTGAACAGTTGAATCTCTAGCATGAAGCATATTTTATATCATGATACCTTGAATGTAAAACTTTCATCTTCAAAGCAACTAACTATAGCTCAGAGCTTTTCACGCACTCAAACCTGTATGTAACAGTACTGTACTTTAATAAATGTACTTGGCAGCTGTAAGAACAACATCTGTAACTGCGGTAACTGTACACGTCAAAGATGATGAGATAGCTGCAGCCCCAAGACACTTAGAAGACGTAAAACTTGAAGTCACAAAGACAATTAAATCTAAATTTCAATGATGAAAACAGGACAAAAAATAATCAAATGACACACACTTCAAACACATCAAACTAAACTGATCACTGGCTGTGGTCTGTTGAACGACCTGGAGATTTAATCAGGTATAGCGGGATCTCATTGTTTTTCCCAGCATACATCTGTTCCTCATGTTGATGCTTGAAGGCTTGAAGGTATTTGCTCTAAACATACTTCCCATGAACACCATTGGTTAAAATGTAAATCGATGTGATAAAAATGCTGCATAATGTGATGCTTCAGTTATGACAGACTTGATTCTTAATGAGCAAATCATTTAGATTCACTTATTAAAAATGACACAAACTAAACATGTGTGAATTCTTTTAGGGTGGATTTGTCCTTTAATTTGGTCCCATTTGCCAGGAAGTTGTTTTTGTCCTGAAGCCAAACTCATTAAAGACCATTAAACTGTCCCAGCTTAGAGTGAGGACTGGGCTCATTTCTGCACTGAACTATTTCACTGAACTGCTCCCTGACGGCCGCTCAGCGTGTTGCTCAAGGGCACCTCAAGAGCACTGACAGGGAATTAAACCTCTGTCTTCTCTACAGTGGTCCGTCGTCTCCATTATGTGCCAAACTAAAGGTATCATTGGTTTCCCATGATTCTGTGTGTTTGTCGAGGTGCTGCCTCTGTTTAGTGCGTCTTTGTTGTGTTAATTCAAACATGAGCCAATGTGGGTTTTAAAAATAGAACCCAGAAGCAGCCGGAGGGGAAAACACATACAGTCGGGAAAACCGGTTTTCATTCCAGTGTGGAAATTGTTGGTTTTATTAAAGTGAATATTACGCTTTTTAGGAACCCAAATAAAAAGAAAGCAGTGAGAGAAAAACACTGGATATGCTGAACAAACAGTCTGTTCTCCCAGGAGAACCTCCAGTCTGCCCTCAGCTGACCTCTGACCTTTGACCCCTCAGGTGAAACATACACACGATCCATCATGTGTTCACATTCACTCTACAGATCAATTTCTCGACACTTTAAGGTGAATTATGACAAATGCCTTTAACGGTGTCAGTTTGAATCTACAGTGTTCCACAAGATGCTCCTTTAAAAGAATTTTTTTTTCTTCTTGTCAACAAATTCTACACAAACAAATCCCCAAAACCAACAATGAACTGATCCTCCCAACAAGTACTGCGTGTGTATCAAAGCCTGACCCTTCCTCCATTATTGTCCCAAACTATTACAAACTCATCAGTGAGCCTCACTGTTGCTCCTTCATCACCATGAACTCACACACTGCAGTTTATCTGGACTCAGTCCCTCAAACACCATCCTGCTGCCACAAATACTGACTGGAGACCACATGTGGATTGATCCGCCACTGAAAGTCGTCTCCAACAGATGAACTATTAGGCAGAAAATTACATATGTACATTAATAGATTAATTTAGGTGCATTGCCCACATCTATGTTTCAGCATCATTTCCTATCATCCATCCATTGATACAAGGAATCAGTACAATCACAGGTGAACTACAATTCTTAATTAGAGATTTAGAGATGGCATGAATGCATACAGAGTCTCATGTAGGCATAACATATATGCCATATGTTATAACAAGAGCGAAGTGGTTAAATGTTTGTTCTAAGCTTTCATAAATACTGAGATATCAGTGATGTGTTGTTATAATAAATGTCCTTACGATCAGTCGGAAATCTTACTAACTAGTGGTCAGATTTCCAGGAATAATGTAAAAAAAAAAACAGAGAGTTCTTGCTGTATTTGAATGCACCATTTGAACTGTATGTATCCACACTATGGCCTCAGACAGCACCACCAACTCCACAAATACACAGCACACAGTTTGTAGAGCAGTAAAACGTCCTGTAGAGCAGAGATATGACTTAGTGATGTGACCCACTGAACACACAGCCTGCTCCGGCTCGTCTCCCACAGCGTCTCAGTGGAAATGTCCAATGACACACGTCAGCTATCACTTTCAGCTCATTTAAGCCTGAAGAGCAGCGGAGACTCACAGCCTGAGACTGAGGTCTGAATGACCTCCTGCAGGACAGCGGAGGAAGGATTCGTGTCTGAAAACGCCGACTGATCCGGCAGGCTTCAAACGCAGCAGGAACACAGACGCAGACGTCCCGCTGCGGTCGGATTTAGAAAACAAAAAAAAAAAAGACAAAGCTTCGTTCTTTTCTTCAAGGTCAGAGCTTTGAGAGCTCTGTGTGTGTGTGTGTGTGTGTAGCTGTCAGTAGGTCAGATGGTAGCTGTTGAAGTCTGAGGACAGAAGGTCAACCTGTTCCAACCAGCATTTCACTGAGCTTTGATGTGTGTGTTTGTGTCGGTGTGTGCAGTGTGTGTCTGTAACAACATCAACAGACTCATATCTAAAAAAAAAAAAAAGATCACTAAAATAGACTTTGAATATGACATTTAGACTTGATATTATATTCATATACAGTATTACACAGAGCCATGTAGCTGATCTGAAGTTTTCTATGAACTCTGGGTAAATCAAACTAACACATTCTGGGTTGAACAGTTGTAAAACCCGTGTCCAACGCTCGCTCATTCAGAACTGATTTCTGACATTTATTTCCCATCATCACTTTGCATCATTGCCAACAGCTGAAGAGTCATGGAATGGACGGCATTACATTGTGAGATTGTTACAATAGTGTAAACATCAATACTTTTTCCATCCATTTCAGATTCAATACAGTGGATTAATTCACACACTCACAATACAGTTGTTCAGAGAAAATGTTGAAAATGGGCAGTGAATGTAGTGAAGCAACTTTTTATTAAGTTGAGTGTGCAAGAAAAAGAGCTGAGCACCATAATCTGTAAAACCGGGGTCACTTTTCTAACATTTGGTAACTTCCACATGATTCAGCATAATTATTTCAGGTGTGGCTCATATTTATGGCAAAGCTCTCCTGAAAACTAGCTGATTTCAAATAATGCAGATTCCCTTTTTCAAATTTATCTATAGATCTGTCTGAGTGCAACATGCGTGAGTGACATAGTATTTTATAAGACTAGAAAATGATGCAGTTTGATATGAAACATGATGAAATGTCACAGTCTGTCAGGGCAGAATCCTGGTTCACATTTAGTACAATTTAAAAGTGATGAACAGAAAGACAAAAGGAAAACAACCTGAGCTGAAGAGTGCCAGTGTGTGACAGAATGTGAAACAGCGCCACCTCCTGCAGGACTGAGGCAGAAACATGATGCAGCATCTCTCTCTCTCTCTCTCTCTCACACACACACACACACACACACACACACACACACACACGTATCTGTATGTGTTGTCATGTCATCCATCAGTGCTCTGAAGGGCGTTAAGCAATTTTATTACACTGAATTCACACCTTTTCTTTCGTCTGTCTGTCTCTCAGTGTTTCTGTGTTTCCTCCCATTTTTTAAATGTCTTTCCTCCACTTCTCTGACTCTGACTTGTTATTATTGTCTGTGTCTCCTCCTGTTGCTAAGTTAGTAATTTATCCCCATCCCTGCCTCTCTCCTTTTTCTCTGTCTCCCTCTGTCTCTCTCTCACTTCACTTTCTCAGTCTCTCCATCACTCTCTTTACCTCCCACCACTATTGTTACCTCATCTCTCTCATTTTTCTTTCAGTCCATCTCTTTTATCCTCCACTTTTCTGTCTATTTACCACTTTTCTCTCTCTCTCTCTCTCTCTCTCTCCACTTCCCACCCAACCAATTATATCTCTGTATCTCTTTTTTCCTCCCACTCTCTATCTTTTCTCCCCCCTCACCTCCTGTCTCTCTCTTCATCCCTCTCCCTGTCTCCCTCTCTCCCCACCATCCTCTGTAATTACCACCTTGGTAAAAAAAAAAAAAAAAAACCTGAGAGGATTTGAAGCGACGGGAGACTTGTCTCGCCCCCGTTTGCTGCTCTTTTATCTTCTTCCCGTTCTCCTCTATTTTTCAACTCGTTTTCTTTCCTTCTCCTCCTCTTCATTTCCCTGTTCCTCCCCGAACAAACTCTGCCAGAGTTACAACTTTATACACATGTGACCTTGTTTACGCTTCACTTGCGTCTGCGGTTCTTTGTGATCTGGTTTCCTGAATCTTCATCTTTTTCTCTTTTTTCATAGCTTAGACTTGTGTGACTTATAATCTTAGAAAAGACGAGACTTTTTCCTGCATGCTTGAAAATGCAGCAAAAAGACTGGATGCAGGGAGAAAGACCTAGCTAGTGAGGTTGCCAGGTTTGGTACCATCCCACCTTTACAGAGACTGAAAACTGTGCTCACAGCAGTGGCAACCTGTGTGATAGCTGGAGATGTTGTTGTCTGGACAGTGCAGGGCTAGCTGTTTCCCTCCATTTACAGTCATTATGCTAAGCTAGGCTAACCACTTCCTGACTCTGTCTCTGTACTTAACACACAGAGTGAGAGTGATATCCATGTAGGCCTAAAGAAAGCAAATAAACATATTTTCCAAAACAAATAAACTGCTAAACCGACTGATATTAGCTCATCATTTTCTGATGTTTCCTAATAACAAAACACAACAAAGTATAAAAATTCCACACATGTGATTGAGATCTTTGAGAAATCATTAAATAGTTTTCCCAACAAAAAGAACTGACAGGTTTAAAAAAAACGACCTGCACACCACATGAGAAGAAACCAAGAGTTACTACATACTGTCAATACCTGTCTAAAAAGCAACAAAGTGGACTCGGTTGATTGAGTAAAAATAATAATACAAGAAATTTCAAAAGTCTGTGAAGCTCCATGAAGAAGCACAACAAATAAAACAATCACTTTCAAAAGAAGCTTAGTGGGTTGATGGGAAATGTGGTCTTCTGATGAGTCAGGAGAAATACGATCACTAACGGCTTTTTCCCCATCATGCTCCCATTTCTTCATAGTCATTACGCCAAGGTAGCACTTTATTTGTCAATGATATACTGGTGTTTAAATGTGACACGCAGCACTTTCATGTAACAAAGTGGATTCTTCAGTTCATATTCTCCCTTTTCATCAGTTTGTGTCTCCGTCTTTCTTCCTTCCTGTCACTGTCATCCTGACACTCAGTCTGTCTTTCTGCCATCGTTCTCCAGACAGCAGACAGTTGTGCAGCGTCAGGCTTTACATTTATAGTTTAGGTTGGATGGNAACACCAAATCCCCTCCTGGCGGTTCTGCTAGCTAGCAGCGGCTAGCAAACATCCCTGCAGCTCGCTCGCTAAATAATTGAGCGCTGGTGCACTTGAGTGTCTTAACACTTCACTTCACTTCACCGCGCCCCAACGGGACCAGCTTATTTTGGGCTGCTGCCTCGTCTCCACAAAGCTGTGCCCTCAAAATGCACAGTAATGAAACGCTAAACAATACGCGCGCAAGGATTATAGCTAAGACGAGAGAAACAGCATTTAATGGTTTAAATTTAGCTTCTGAGCAGAAAAGGAAAATTCTGAAGTGAGATCGACAGAAACTGGAGCAAAAAGAGGGAAAATCAAACCGAGTGGTGGAAATAGAGACACAGTAGAGGAGAAGCTCTCGTTTAGACGTTTCGATCAGGATATGTGGTCATTCGTGCTGGAAAAGTGTTGTGTTTTGGTTTGGTTTTTTCTAGGTGAGCTGCTGAACAAATAGGTCAGGTTATGAATTTTTCATTGCATTTACAGTTTTTCTCCGGTCCTGCTCGGGGTAGACTGCAGTAAATAAAGTACTGACGAGATGGATCACGAAATGGATCAAATGTTTATCATTCTCAAACCTTTAAATCCACCTCACAGTAGAAACTCTCTCTGCTTTGATGAACAACCAGAGGGAGATCATGGAGCAGAGAGAAGGAAATCTGCTGAATCATCACACAAAACCTCACGCAGAAATATGTAAAACTAGGGTTTTCCTCAGGTTTTGTAACTGTACCTGTGGAGCTTC
Source organism: Centropyge bicolor (assembly GCA_037975185.1). Lineage (NCBI taxonomy): Eukaryota > Metazoa > Chordata > Actinopteri > Pomacanthidae > Centropyge > Centropyge bicolor. The sequence continues at coordinate 2,301,994 of JBBMOC010000011.1, read as the reverse complement.
AACTGTGGTTTGGACCTTGGGAACTATCACTATGAACTACATTTCCCAGATGTCCTTGCATGACAAGAGCACTGGTGTCCTCAGGCCTGATGCAGGACAGTGGACTACAAATCATATTCCAGCACATCCTGATATTTTACTGACATGTTTGTCAGTAAGTTGAAAAAACAAACTCATCAATTACTGGAAAATTTCTGCCATTTTGCAGCAACACTATGATTAAAATGTCATCCTCACATCTCTGGTCATCAGCAGCTCTGAGGTCTTTGCTTCAGTTTGGTTCATTCTGAGGAAAAAGCCTTTGATTTCACAAGGCTTTATATTGACTTTAATAGAGGAGACCTTCCTGTGGCTGATTAAATCATGCTTTCTGCCGTTTTATGTCAGCTTTAAAGTCGTTTGTATCTTCCTGTAACAACTTTTATGAACAAATCTGAGAGTGAAATGTCCTGTGGGACGACCTTGCAGGACAGTTTTAAGTAGTAATAGTCCTGGACTGGTGCTTTGTCATGCTCTGTTCGATGTCAGTATAAGCTGTGAGATTCTTCTTTTGATGAGGATCATGTGACTGAAAGCTTGGAGTTTTCATTAAATACTTGCCTTGGATCTGCAGTGCTGAATCATCTTTTCCTATATTTGCATTTGTGTGGTGACCTTCCCAAACTGCTTCATGAAATGACTAGAAAAGGATTGAAAAATTCATCATTTTTATACTTGGTATGTATTGAAAGATAAGTCTTTTAATGATGAATCGTTAACCAAATATGCTACCTCAGTTTTTCCTGCAGTTGTTTTAAGACTGTGCTTTTTTTTTTCCTCAAATCAAGAGAGAGTTTCACAATTCAAAGAAGTTCAAAAAATGTCCTCAACAAACAGAAACCGTTTTGAGTTCTGAGGATGCCACAAATGAATCACAAGTGAGTTTTTTCCCAAATTAGTCGCTACCATGATGAAAAGCTGCTTCCTTCTTAATAGCGTAGGCAGGATGCAGATTCAGTTCATCTGACCTAGTTCAGGTGCGCTTGATTCAAATCATCCAACAGCTCATGGCTGACGTGTTTCTGCAGGGTTACAGTGCACAACAGCTTCCAGGTGTTAATATGACGTTTCTTTCTATTTGTGCTTGACTGTACAAAGTGCTAACTAGGTGACCAGCAAAATTTCAAGTCTCTTCATAAAATCACATTCTGAGAGTCATGGAGGCAGAAACATACAACCTTTCCTGCAAACTTAAATTAAGATCTTCTCTCACTTTCTTTCTGCAGCACACACACCAACAGACTTTTGTCTACAGCAGCTGTTTCAGAAGTCCTAGATGTTGGAGTTTCCCACCAGCAACTGAACGCATCACAAAGTAAACATTTCAAATCAAGTGAAGGTGACTAAATGTTTTCTGCAATAGAGGAGTTTCTTTGCCACCGCATCTCTCCATGTTACAATGAAAACTGCTTGTCGGTATAACAAGAGAACCAACAACAGGAAGTGACATGTTAGTAAACCAAGAAATGTTGCTGGTTAAAATGGAACAATTGAATATGCAGTAATAATATGCTGTCATAGATATTTATGATTACTTCATACTTGTTTATTATTACAGTTATTGTACATTAAAATTAGTAAAGTCCATCAAATATGTTTCATGGTGAATATTTTCTGCAGTATTTAGCTTGAGATTGATTTCAGAATTAGATCGAGGATCAAGAATTATGTTTGAGGTTTGCTCGAGATTTAGATTTGATTCAGATTAGGTTGTAATTCGGGCTGCAATTAATTTAGGTTTTGAGTTAAGGTTAGAATTAAGTGGATTTTAAGGATTGTTTAAATTAGACTTAGATTTTGATTAAGGTTTAGAATAGCATTAGGTTTAGGGCCAAGGTAAAATGAGGTGTAAAGCAAAGTCAGATCGTTAGAACCAGGTTTATGTTAATCCTATAATTGAATTGAGATTAGAATTAGGTTTAAGATTTATCTTGGGATCATCATAGGTCTAGACTGAGGTTAGATGAAGGCTATGTGTGTTTGTGTCTGTGATGGTCTGATGCTGAGGAATGCATTACCCTCTGTAACAGTGCTCAGAAATCGAGTAATCCAGACGTGCGTGCTGCCTCCTTATCCAGCAGACTAAGGCGAAGCAGCAGCTGAATACATTTGCAACTCGTTTTAAATCAAACATTAATTCATGTTAAATACTGCAAACACACAATGTAGCCTCCTCTTCTTCCTCGACTGAGGAAGGTCGAGCTGAGCTGTGGCTACTGGGAGCAGACCAGTAACACAAGTGCACTGGAGCAACTGGGGCATAAAAGAGGCTTTTTTCTGTGCCAGCATCTTGCATCATTTATGTTTTCTGAGGATCCTGTGAGAGGAACTTTTTTCCTCTGACAGACAAAGAGGTACATGTGACAAAGGTCCCAGACTAGGATCAGCTCCGCCGTTTCTGGACGTTTGGCTACTTTTTTGTAGGTTAACTCAAAACTACAAACAGAACAGTTGATGATCACAGTATTTTGTTCATGTTGGAGATGAAAATCCAACCACAGCAGATCCACAATAAATAACCTAAATATGATTATAACCATTACCTTAACCTCAATTTAAACCTTATCCTAACCTTAACCAAATCAAGATCTAAATTCAAGTCTAACCCTTGATGCAAACTTCATCCAATCCTCAAAGCAAACCTACTTCCTAATTCCAGCCTAAATATAAGCATAATGTAAGCTAAACTCAAACCTGAGTTTAAACTAAACCTAACCTCAACTAAAATGTGACCTAAGCCGAACCTCAACCTAAAACCAACTCCACTCTTAATCTCATATTAATTCTCACCTTAACATAAACCTAATTTTAACTATAATGTAACACCAAACCTAATCAGCACATTCAAACATTTATATTTTTCCTCGAGGTGGAAAGCTTTACAGTGAATACACAGCTTCTCCCTAACACATGTTGTGTTGCTGGAGTCACATATCTTAAATCTGGGAGGATGAACAGAGGAAAGAAGTGTAAAGTTAGCATGAACCGTAGTCTGAATACACAATTATGAGAAGAGCAAGGCTGAGAAATACCGCAATTTTTTTCAAACTCAACCTGATTCTAACCTTGACCCTAAAAAACTGGCTTCTGTAGTCAAAACCCCCCAAAATATTACATCCTCATTTTCAGTGTGCTGTAAAACTCAGACACATGGAAGCTGGAAATCAGACAAATGACTGATTGTTGGGTCGTCAATCAAAAGAATCAGTTGAAACAAGCAAACACACACACACACACACACACACACACACACACACACACACACACACCCAGCTTACTACTACACTTAAAACCAATGTCGACACAAACTGCACAGAATTGCCCCTGAATTTACAGCCTTTACACACACACACCAAAGTATGCAGGTAGTACAAGCATGATGAACTTGTAACACACACACATACACACACACACACACACATAGCCTCCTATTATTAGCAGCCAGATGCTGTGCAGCAGAGCTTCTTACCGTTCTGAAGACAATGGAGACGCCTTCCATTCATTTACACTGGAGAGAATAAAACACACACACACACCTTCACACACCTCCCTCTCTCTCACTATCTCTGTCACTCGCTTGCCCTGTCTCTTCCTCCTCCTCCTTCTTCTTCTGCTTCTTTCTCTGAGCCTGCCCTCCCTACTCCTCTCCTCCTTCGCCCTCTTCTCTCTCTCACCTCCTCCCTTGCTTTGTCTACCTCTCTCGCCCAGCCACTCCCCCAACTCCTCCTCCCCTTCCTCCCTCACCCTCCCTTCCTCTCCCTCTTTGCCTTTTCTTTCAATTTAACCTCTGTCCTCCTTCCTTCGTTTCTATCCTGCAGACCCCCCCCCTCCCGACTCTCTCTCTTTCTTTGCCCCACTCACTCCCAGCCCCCCCCCTGGGTGTATACTCTATGGAGATGCATGGTTGCTTTCTTGACAGCCTCTTCTCCACGTGTGTGCTTGTGTGTGAGTGTGTGTGTGTTTTCACTCTCCACTGCACACAGAGCCTGTCAGTCACATTCATGTGCACTCAGCCATTCACACTCACACACACACACACACACACACATACACACAAAGCAATATTCATCTGGTCCCGGCAGCCTTCATGCACTCATCTTTTTGACACACATCTGATAGCTCTCGCTTTCTCTCCCGCTCCCTCCATCCTTCTCTCCTTCCTCTCATTAACTCGTCCTCTCTCTGTACACACCTCTATCTCTCCCTCTATTTACTCGATTTTTTTCCCCCTCACAGCAGAGCAGCTGGCTGCCTCGCAATTTCTGATTTGTAGCAGCAGTGACACACCCCTGAAATGTACAGGCGCACATGCATCCAGGCACACGGGCGGGTGCGTATGTGCTCCCAATATATGCGTGCATCGTCATTGCATGCTCTTTGAAGATGTGTGCAGCAGGCAAATTAGCATGCCTGCTTACACACACGCACACACAGGCTCAGTGACAGGTGTGGTCGTGAGTTTTGGACGGTAAGCCTCTGTAATGTGACTGCAGACTGTAAATGCTGAGGCCTGTTCACAGGAAAACTCTGCTCTGCTGCAGACACAGGATGAAGAAATAAATCACTCCTCTGCCTCCTTTTTTTCTTTATCTCATTTTCCTCCTGTCCTTTTCTGCCTCACCGTTCGGTCTTTTTCTTTCCTTTCCATTCCCTCTTCCTCTACCTCCTTTAATTCTACCAGTTCTTTCACACCGGTTTCTTCTGTATCTCTTCCTTTCCTCCTATTTTCCTTCATAGATCTGCTCATTTTCTACTTTCTTTCCTTCCCTTCTTCCTACCTTTCCCATCTCATCTCCTCCATCAGTATACCACCTATTTCTTCCTCCAACATAACCTTTATTTTCTCCTACCTCATCTTTCTCTCTTCTGTTTCTTTGTCCTTTCCCTCTTAGCCACATGTGCTGCCATACTTCCTCATCTGCCTTTATCCTCTATCTCATCTTTCATTTCTTTTTTCTTCCTTTTCTTACCATCTGTCTACCTTCTCTACCCCCAACTCCTCTTTTGCTGCCCTATAGTCCTCTTCCTGCTCTTGTCCTAGATCTTCTCCTCTTTCTTCCTCCTTCAACTCTTTATATCTTTTTCCTCCACTGCATCACCATTTTCTCCTCCCTTCCTCGATATCCTCCTAATCTCAATATCGTCTCTTTTGTCCTCTTTCATCCTTCAACTTCACCCTCTGTTATTCCATTTTTTCTTCCCTTCCTTCCACAGTTTCTCTTCTCCACCACAGCATTTATTCTCCCTCTACTACTTTGTTCCAAATCAAGTCCTTGTTTCATGAAAATATCTCTTTGTTGCAAATAAACAGTTTTCTCTCAGTCATCATGTGGGAAGAGGAGAAAAGGTAGAACTACTGAAGAAAAGGGAGCCACAGGGGAGGACAAGAGGAGGAAAGGAAAGGTGGAATTGGAGGAAGTTGAAGCACTGAGGTCACAGTCCTCAGAGGTCAGAGGTCAGCCAGGTGCTCTGCCTACCTGCGGAGAGGCGACCAGGTCCCAGAGGAGCGCAGACAGAACAGAGGGCAAAGGTCACAGACACCTGGCAGGCCGAACATGCCGACAATCCTCAGATTCACCTGCCTTCTGTTTCCCCAAAGTCCGCAGGGTCGCTATTTGATGACATCACCGCCATGTCGTCCTCTCATCAGGTTTTAGTGACACACACACACAACTGCCTCCCGCCACATTCTCCAAGTTCAGGGAGTTTTGGCTTTCCTCCCATGAATGTCCTGAGGCAGTGTCAGTCAGTCAGGTGCTGTCCCATCACACCTGCCACTCATCAACAATTAGCACCAGCTGTCCTTAAAGAGCTGCAGCCAGGAGAGAATGAAATGTTTGTGTGAAAGGTTTGCAGTATTTTTCAGTGCTTAAAAACTTCCATGAGGTAAATGTTGCACCGTAGGAGTAAGAAAATGAAGTATAGCTCAATATTTTACCCTGACAACTAATTTACTGTCGGTGTGGTGGTTGTGGAGGGTTTTTCTTACATAATGTTGAAAAAACAAAAGTGTCTTTCAGAACTATAAATGCCATTTTCTAAAGGATTGGAGGAAATACACGTCCGCAGGGACACTGCACTTAAGGGAATGTTCTCCTCCCACATAATGGACAAAGAAGGTTTTCAAAATGCACTTCTCAGGTATTTCCAAAAGAAGTGACGGGCTCCTCCTTTTAAAATCCATCTGTTTCCATGGTTCCCCTGAAGGTGATGACTGGAGGTGCACAGCGTTTTGTTTGTCTGCTCTGTGTCCTTGAAGAGGGAATAAAAAAAATAATCAATGTTGATCCACCAAAAAATGTGGAGGCGCTTCAGGGCGCAGAGAGGAGCGACTCTGTTTCTCCGTGAGGAAGTCAGACAGCGTCACCTCAGTCTGTTCATGCAAACAGGCCTATCAGCTGAAAACAGTCAGTCAGAGAGACTCTAATGAAGGTAGGAGTTATAAACAGTCAGAAACTACAACATGTCAGTCACTCACATACAGTGATTTTGGAACGTCCTGAAAACATGAGGCCAAGTTTTCATAAATGTAAGATTGTAAAGTCTGTAGTTGATTAATCAAACTACTGCCATGCTCTCAGGCAGATTCTCTTCTCTGAGTGATCCTAAAGAAACACAGCTTCCTGCCAAACGTAGAACAAAATTAGTTTTCAACAAGAAACAGTAGATTAATTAGCTGATAACCTAAAAATAACTGGCAGATATTCTGATTATCAATTAATGGTTTCAGTCATCTTTCAAGATAAAATGTCTTTGCAGCCGCTCAGCTGAGGGGATTTACTGCCGTCCTCTGTTTCATTTCACTGTGATGTGAAAATTTGGGGCTTTAGACTATTTCCTGACATTTTACAGACTTGATCAAGAAAATAAGAATATAACCAAACAAATGTGAATTAAATCAAACTGCGGCAGACAGACCTGATGAAGCCGATCAGTTAAGTTTCTGAGGTTAATAGAGATACTGTGTCAGTGTCGAGGCATTTTAACATCCCTGTAATATTTTCAACAAAGAATAAAGCGGGTTATAGAGTATTTAGAAAAAAAAGTAGAAATTTCCTCCCTGCTTGAACAGATTAACAGTAATTACAGTTACACTAGAGGAGATAAACCACCTTCAGAAAATATCTTCAGGTAATGACATAATTAAGTCCTCATGTTGAGATAATGATCATAAAAACTGTGGAGGAACCGCGGCTGCTCTCAGACTCCCGATGTTCAGTCTGCAGCTGCAACTGTTCTTTGAAGAAGCACTTTCTGTACAGAGGATGAACTATGAATAAATTATTGTTTGTACTGTAACTGATTTTGTCTCCAAGCAAAATACAGCTCAGTGATTCCTAATCTGGGAGTGATTATTTACAGAATATGAACGAAGATACTAGTCATGTCGTTTTTGTGATTTTCCTCTTTTCTGTTTCACGTGTAAAACTGGATACTTCAAGTTCATTTTGCCTCTAGAAATCTTTCAAATGCAAGTCATTCACTTGCTTGAATTTACGTTGACAAAAGTTTCCAGTTTTAGGACTGAGTTTTTCAACTTTTTCTGCTCAACAACCGAAATTTTTGTTCTATAAAACGTCATTAATTCAGTTCTGTCTTTGCAGTTTGAGTTTGGTATACTAATAAAGAAACTAATTGGCAGGATTAGTTGATAATGAGAGCTGGAGGCCTACAGAAAGTTATTTAGCTTATCAGTTAGTTAATCAATGGCAAAGTCCAAAAAGTCAGTAAGTTAAAAAAAAAGGGATCTGTTTAGCCTGTTGGTTTCGCTGTGGCCTTCACATACTGACTGACTGCACTGGATCAATAAACCTGGAGATGCAAACTTTCACTCTAATATTTACTTGTGAGCTAAGTCGGCAGCAGGCAGACTTGTGTACAGTCATTTCCTCTCAGATGATGCATCTGCAGGTCAACTTTCCATGTTCATGAATGTGTGAACACATATCCACTCTGTCAATAAAGGTTCAAAAAGGCTCCAGACACAGCTGACGGCAGCATTTGGCTCAAAAAGGCAGGAAGGACCATTGACTCACAACAATGGATGCAAAGTTGGCATGAAGCTCACCAAGTCTTGTTGCTAGAAGACGAGAAGTCCGACACACACTGTACTCACTGTGAAAGACCCAGTAAGGCAGTAGGCTAACAGGATGAAAGATTTAATCCTTGTGGGAAGCTGCCACGTCCTCTGGCAACAGATTAGCTCCCTAGCTAGCAGAAAAACACATTTCACAGGAACCTTGTTTGTTTAAATGGATTCAGATTCCCTTCAAGGCAGAAACACAAGCAGGCTATTTATTGTCCATTTCCACCTCATCTGTCCTCTCTATTAGCTGCTGGCTACAGATTAGCTGCATCGTTAGCAGGTAAAACCATTAAATAAAAGCTTCTCTCTTTAAACTGACTGCCAGTGAAGTGATGTGAGTGAGGAGCTGAAAGGCAAATATCGTCAGTTTATCTGCTTTTATTCCCACTTTCACCTCCAGTCCTGTCCTCTAATTCACATTTCACATTAGCTAATCAACAAGCCAGAGAGTCTGTATCGGTCAGGTGAGACAGATCAGTCAGGTAGGAAGTAGAACCAGTGGCAGGACTCAAATTATCGCTTGTGAGTCCGAGGGTGTGTTGATTCAAAGTCGACCTCCTGCTCCTGATGGTACTTCCTGTTGCCTGTACTTCCTGCTTCCTGTCCCCCTTCAGCACGTTTGAAAAGCTCAGGAGGGAACTGTTTGAATTCCAGTCAGGTTCAAAAATCCAATTTTCATCCAGTGGCTGAGAAAAAAGTGCTGATGTGTGTTTTCCTGAAGTGTGAATGAGTTCGATCGGTTTCTCTCTGCAGACCTGAGCGTCTCCTCCTCCTCCTCCTGCCGCTGCTGCCACCTCCTCCTCTTCTCACTCTCTAAGACTTTAATCGAATTATCCTTCACTCGCTCGCTCACGTCGCCTCCCCTTGACCTCGGCTTCACTCGAGGGCAGATCGGAGCCGTGAATATGTCTCTCCATGCAATGAGTTGACAGTCTGACTGGATCCAAATGCTGCTTTTTAAAGCTTTAATGTTTGCTCTTAAAAATCATTTTAGACATTCATCAGTGTAGTTCAGGATATACAGGTATGTTGTCAAATCTCCCCACACATACAGCTGCCTCAAATACTCACTAGAGCACTGAATGTGGATTCATCCACAGCTGAAAACAGTCCCCAGCAAAAAGGAATATTCTTTTGTTAGAATAATAATTATCCTTTTTGAAAAATCAACTTTGTGTGGTGTCATACATTTTAGAATTGCTTCTCTGGTCTCTGAGAAAATTTGAAAATATAAAATCCTCATGACATTAAAGTTCCTAAAACAAAGAGTAATAATTGACCTTGTTTCGAGTAAAGGTGTTTTTTCAATCGTTTTATGGATGACGTGGGGAAAATGCAGAGGATTTTTTGTTGCAGTACCAAGAGTGGCCACTGAGACAAAGCATGGCAGTGGTGACTCTATCAGTTTTTCTTATTACGGGGTTGTTTTGCTCCGCCCACTGATGTTTGACTCAACCAGTGAGGTTTATTTCTGCTTCCTGAACAGTTCTGTCTCTCAGAAATGAAGTTCATTTGCAACCAGATATGTTTTATATTTGAATAACCTACTGTGTACTCATATGAGGACATTACATTTCTGCCTCTCAGAACCTTGATACTTCATTTTTTTTTTTTTAAACGTTGACCTTTTAGCCACATTTATGGACAATGCCCACGCCACATCTTGTGCTAATATAACAACATTACACCCATTTCAGTGAAAAACAAAAAGCAGGAATATGGGACTTCTACAGCAGCTCCTGAAGGAAAACAGAGAAAGGTCATATTTCTATCCAAATGTTTTGACTGAAATCAGTGTATTTATGTACAATAACATCTCTAGAATTATATGGCATTAAAATTTGACACATTTTAGTAACAGCTGCAAAGTAAAACAATAAATGTTATGTATTTGTTTGAGGACATTGAGATTATGTAACAGTATTGATTTTTGCAAAAAACACTTCCTGTTTAGTTATTATACTTATTAGGTCTTACTTATCCCAAATAGCAAGGAGAAATAAAAAATGCACATCAGTCAAAAGCTCGGATCTCAGGAGGTTGTGTGAAAAATAAGCATGAATGTTTCTGAATGACCAAATCTCCTATCGACTATTTTGTGTTTGACTTTACTGTGATGTCATCACATTTGACCAACCAGCAGTGATGTAACAAGAATAAAACAGGCAGTTTCATGAATCATTTCTTTAGAATCATAGGAGTTTTTAATCTTAATCTTCATCATTCACCACTATCATCATCCCCATCACTGACCATTGTCAAAGTCATGTTCATGACATCATCATCAGCATCATCGCAGTTGTTAATCACAGCACAGAAACAATCATAACATCCATCATCATCATCATCAGGTACATTCTCATTGTTTTCAGTGGATAATAGATTTGTTTTGTATTTCATACTTTTTATAATATATTGTATATCATCCATGGTCAATCTCTTTTTTAAATAATTTACATAAGAATAAAGTCAACAGACTGAAGAATGACTATCTGTATATTTACATCATGAGACACAGAGAAAGAGAGATAATTAAGAATAAAACAGCAAATGACTGGAAATAAAGAAAACAGCGATAAAGAAGAGGAGAAGAAGAAGAAGCAGCACGAGTAGAGAGAGGAGGGGAGGGAGGGCGATCGACAGGGAAGCCTCTGTGTGAGTGAGTGTGTGTGTGTGTGTCATACATGTAGCCCCTCACTGAGTATCAGAAAAGGCTGAATGCAGCTAACGAGCTCGTCTCTCGATGATGAGCTCCTACCCAAACCTCTGATTTGTCACCATAGCAGCAGATTTGACTCTGACTGTTGGAACGAGGAACGGTCGTCCGTGTCCATTCATAACCTGCAGTGCATTAGATGTCCAATCTGAGACTCTCTGATGGCAAATTTAAAGTAAAATATAACACTTATATAATATGAGATGAATCATGATGAGATGATTAATGATGTTTTTAAGTGGTGTCAGATTTATGGTCCATAAATGTTTCCTATCTTTAAGAGTCTCATGAACACAACATATTCTGATAATCAAATAGGGAGAGTCAGGATTAAAAAATCAGGGAATGGCCAAGAAAATTCCCCCGTTTATCACATGAAAACACTGCAAACAAACTACAAATAGATCCATCAATTAGTGGATCAACACAAAATTTAGGAGATCCATTATCAACATATGAGGCAAAAGACAATTTTCCCCTCAGCTTTACCAGGAGTGCCGAAACATAACCACACAACGCTTAACAATGCTTCAGTTACAAGAGTGGATACTGAAGGGGAACCAGTGAAAGTGTAGTATATGTCAGTATATGTTCTGCAGATACATTCAGTGTTAACATTTCATAGCTTGGCAGATATCCATCCATCTACACATTAGCTCTAGCTGCTTATCCTTCAGAGGGTTACAGTACAGTACAGTATAGCTAAAGTGCAGGTGTAATCTACAATTTAGAGTCTTGATCCTTCTACCTGCATGTCCTTGGACTGGAAACGCACACAGGCATGAGGAGAACATGCAAACTCCACACAGGAAGGCTCCAGCCGGCTAACCTTCTTCCTGTGAAGCCTAATTTAGGCTGCATTACATACATATATGAATGTGATGTCTAGAAGAGAAGGCTGCCACGAGAGCCCCACGTTACTGAAGACACTTTTGAAAACACATGTTGATGATGGACTGTTCCACAGCTCTCCACTACTGAGACTGAAACATACACAGTGACTATCTCAGCTGTCTGTCAGAAGTATTCAGCAAAGTGCGTGTTTTAATAACCAACTGCAATGAATAAAATGAATTAATTATCAATTGAATTGGTGATATATGTAGAAAAATCTCATCAAATGTTCAAGATTTCTTTCAATGAACTGAAAAAAAAGATCAACATGATGGTTCTTGATGTCAGATACAGTTTACGTGATCATCATATTTTAATCTAATTACTCTATTACCAACCCCTCCTGTCTCAGTTCCTCAGTAAAAGCTGCTCTCAGCAGCTTTGTGAATAGCTCCTCAGAGTTAACTAAGCAAAAAGGAGGAAGATGAAAGGTGAGAAAGGCGAGGAAGAGGAGATCTGAGGACGGCTGCCCCCTGTCTGTTACATCAGAGACACACACAGAAAAACTTCTGCAGAGGCAAACTGTCACATGGTGGAACAGAAATCCAGACTCTTCAGAAAGCTTTTTACAAACGTCACATTCAGTCAGAACATAAACCAACAGCTCCTCTGACGCCTACAGAAATAACTTAAGGAGAACTTGGTCACGCTAGAATCACAGATCAACGTTCAGCCATCACATGAACAGCTGTGTGTGTGGAGCTCAGCTTGATGTCGAGAAGTGTCCATCTGAACAGAACATGTCACTTATACAGGCTTTTTACTGTGTGGTTAATCTGTGCTGGCCTCATGAAAGAACATGAGCTGCAATTCAGATTAAACAAACCCTCTTAACTGCAAAAACGTGCTGTTAATCACTCATTTTATTTTATTTTTTAAATCAGCTTTGCCAATGTTTTACAAGGAAGGAAATACATTCAGCACACTGTTCGACTGCAGGTATACACACAGTGTGTCTGGGTGAGAAACAGTGAAGTGCAAATCTGTTCGTAAATGTAGTTCCTACTGCATCTGTGTTTGTGTCTGACAGTTTATAGCAATTGTAGGTGTTTGATTTTCATGTATAAAAATATTCACCATGGATATGTATGCATATTTTGTTATCATTCTGATGAGAATGTACGTAGGCTACACAGTGTGAATCTCTGAATGAACACTTTCAAGTTTCCTTTATTTCTATGTCCTTGTGTTTGAAAAATGAAATTAAAAACGGAGCTGAAGCTGCGAAGGAAACTGGGTCATAGCAGCAGTGACGAACAGAAGTTGGACTGCAGAGAAACTAAAAGGTAACGAAGGCTCTGAATAAATTACCCGACACCAAACTTGATTATTACACCGTGTAGACGAGCACTAACAAGACAACTTCAGCTCCCTGTTCCCGATGCGTTCACTTCTGACTTTACAACATGACTCATCTGCTATCCTTTGTGCAGGAGAGCAGTTATATAATCAGCACAGAGAGCATCAGAGCCCGTCTGTCTGTCTGCCTGCCTGCAGATGTGAGCTGACAAGTTGTAATTAAAGCTGCAAGCGGCGTTGAACGGGCCCTCGTACCTTTGAGCAGTCGGAGTGTCGGCAGCTGCTACTGGACACCGACCAGCTGATGCTGCTCTGATTTCTCATGTGTGTCGGACACTGCATGAAGGAGTTTACTGTCACTTCCTTTGTCCACTATGTACTGCTAGAAATCACACACTCATTATACACTACGTTCTAGTTAATCAAATGCAGATGACACCATGTGGACGTCCTCACAGAAGAACTCTAAGCAAATGTGCAATTTGGGGCTGATTGGATGATATGATGTCAAGTTACTACAACTTCCTGGTTCATGGTGAATAATGAGTTTTTGCATATGCCAAGATCCAAAAATCCAAAAAATCCCCCAAAAAATGTGTCGCAAAAGTAGAGTAAAAAAAAAAAAAAAAAAAAAATACTCTCTACAAATACAACAGATTCCTTCCTTCGGTGCTCGCCTCTAATGAGCTGCAGAGAAAACAGAAAAGTGCTGCTGATCAGGAGGAGATTCTATGACCACACGACAAATAAAAGAAGCAACAAGCACAAGTGAACCTTCTGTGCAAAAGAAAAAGACAAATAAATGTATACATACAGTTTAAGATAATTCAAATATGCTTAAAGAAATTTCACTGAGGACACTGAGTAAGTCTCTTATATAGTAGTTTATGGCTTTATACAGTGACGTTTGGAAAAGACAGAGTGTAACATGGAAACTCTGGGCAGAGACAATACAGATCTGTATCTGTATTCATCTGTATTAGATCTGTATTGATCGATATAGATCTGTATTGATCCCATCAAATTGAACAGGCGATTAGTGTTACATGATCATCTTCTAGTTTAGTGACTATTAGTGATGAGGAGGTTTAATTGACTGTTGATGTCCAGCTTTTTCTTCCCTGCATGGTCCTGCATTTTAGTGCAGAATGCTGGTGTGCACAGTATGTGTGTGTGTGTGTGTGTGTGTGTGTTAGCACCAGTGAGTCTATAATGAATGACCAGAAATATCTGAGAAAGCAAACACTTGCCAGTCAGTGAATTACATTTAGTCTCCCTGTGAGGAAGAGAAGCTAATATCAACTTGTAGGCTGATGACAATTTCCTTAAAAATGCATTAAGCACTATTTTTCAAGTTGCACCAAAAGACTCCAGATTATGTAAAAGAGATGTGAGTATTGCTGATACCATTGGAAGTCAGCACCGACTTTACAGTTCTGACTGTGATAAGGAACAGTTTTTTCACAGCAGACGTCTTGACTTGTTGTAGCAGGAGAAGGACAGATGAAACTTCATGATGCTCTGTTCAGTTTAGGTTTACCAGCCATGACAGTGAGTCCTGGTCCTGAATCTGGTACAACTAAAGAGCATGTAGGGATCTATGATGTCAGGAGTTATACCTGTAACAGGTAAAAAGGTCTGCTGCAAATAAGTTGGATCCATTATGCATCATAGTGGTAAAAGTGCTTAATGCAGCTTTAAGTGTCCTAAAATTACAAAACTGTACTGCAAACAACTAAAAACTCTGACAATACTAGCATAAAATGCTAAATGCTAATATACACAGTACAGTAGCATACGCGCTAATTGTTGCTAACATTCAGTGAAGCCTATGTGATGAATGTTAAAATACATCGTTTGCTACTGATATATGACCCTGCACACTAAGAAAGTGCAAACTAATGGATGCTTAACAGATTCTTGAGCTAAGTAGCCATGCTAAACATTAGCCTAACAAAATGCTGTGTAAAAGGTTCATATTTTATCAAGCCAGCTAACAGTGCAAAACACTCTAAAGTTTGCAATCCATCCTAACAGAGAATCATCTTGTGACCTTATTTCAATTATATTTTGAAATCCTTTTAACACGTTGATTGTCACCACATCATTTTCAAGTTCAACTTTATTTCTACAAGTCAGAACTATTTCACAAAAAGTGCCTCATTATTACTTCATCGGGTGAGGAAACAGCCTCTAAGTAGTTTCTAAATACGTCTATGATGCCAAAATAATCAAACTTCAGATTTCTTGAACTATCAAACTATCTCTCATTCTGCTAAGGTCACTGATGAACGATCACTGATCTGGGTTAATTGCAGCATCTGATTGGCTGTAGTGCAGACTGAGCTACAGGATATATTAATACAAACTCTTGCAAACATCAGATTACTTATTCCAGCACGCTGAGACAGGACGATTACAAGGACGCAACATTCTGATCTATCGTCACCTCTTCACTGATGACAAAATGCCTCATCATTTTACCAATTGCAATTTCCATCAGTCACCGCAGTTTCACTGGCAGTTAGCACTTAATGTGAAGGAAAGGGCCTCATAATGACGACGTACAAGTTGTAAAACTGACAGGCAATGAATCAGGATGACGTTAGAAAAAGTTAACAGATTGTGGAAATGCTTTTCATCTTGTGTTAAACTAGATTTCACATCTGAATAAAGACAGAGAAAAAGTCCCTGTGCTGATGTTTTTCTAGCATATTTAAAAACATGTTTGCAGCTTTTTTACGTTCTCAGTCATGATCTTGTATCTAACTGAATTTCACTTCTGAAAACAGAATAAAAAACAGTAGGTCTGTGCTGGGCGACAAACAGGAGGTAAAGAGACATAAGTAACCATTAGAGAGGGAGAGGAGACAGGAACTGTGTCCAAAATCTCAGATATTCATCAGTTTCCTCTTTAGGAAGCAGCAGAGGCGGAAAGTACATTTACTCAAATTCCTCCTTCTATAGAGGAACTTTATTCGACTTCACACTCCACCTAATTTCAGTGGGAGTATGATACTTTTCACTGAAATAATTGAAATCCATAATTATAACACATATAATCATATAACACAGTCACACAGGACTAGTCTATGTAATGAGTACTTTTACTTTTAAGTGCAGTTTGGTGATAATACTTTTATGTTTACACAGGTAAAATTTTTAACATAGGACTTTACTTGTATCTGATAATTGTTATAGTGTATTTGTGCTTTTACGAAAAGGATCTGAGAAACTTTGGTGACGACAGACGAGAGGCTGAAATTGAGATTTCATCATTTTATGAAGTAACTAAGCACTTACTTAGTCAATACTGTACTTAAGTACAATTCTGAGTTACTTATACTTTGAGAATTTTAATGCTACTTTATACTTCCACTCCACCACATTTCAGAGGGAAATATATTTTTACTTCACTACATTTTTAGGTACCTGTAGTTTCTTTGCAAAATAAGATTTTAAAAACCTATATTGAGCATCTAATATACAATGCATTGTTACACAGTAAATGAAAACACTCAACAGTACAAAAAAATAAATAAATAAAATTAGCTCTACGCAGCCGACTACAACATTGATTATTCATAGTAGATGGTGTATCATGATTCTCACCACTTGTACTGTTCTTTAGTGAACAATCCCAAATGCTAAATGACTCAAACTTTCAATGAGTAATCCACAAATGATTTCGTGAATTTCCCAGAAGGCAACATTTGCCATGGTCTTGTTCAACGTGGTTACACTGGCAGTAACACAACCTTCAAATCTGCCTATATCCTGAGTGTCACTGAAATGCAACAGATAACCAACAAACTTGTGGTAAAGTATAAAGTGTGACCGAAGCACTGGCATGACTGAACGTACAGTGTGACGGCTTTGGTGGCACAAATGATGAAGAAAAACCTTTTCAAGACCTAAATGCTTGTTTCATTGACCAGGTCTACCTGTACTTGACAGCTTTTTAAAAGACATGCTATTTATCAACTTTGATCTTTGTGAGACTATTTCATAGTTTCTATTTTGAACGAAAAAAATTCAATAATTTCTAGTTTGATTTTCTTCTCAAATACATAGATCGTCACATGACATGTGTTGTAAACCTTCGACATTGTGTCACGTGTCATCGTGCTGCATATAAAACTTTGGATCAAAGCATCTACTTTGTGTTCATTAACTATGTAAGTAATCAGCCTCATCATCGCTCACAGTTTCACACACAGGCAGATTCTCATACCAGATACCAGAAACAAACATATTGCTTTTTAATTTACACACTGCAAGACGAAGCTAAAGACAAGCTGCTCGCTGACAAAAAATAGTTTAACTTTACAGCTAAAAAGTGACTTGATGAATTTGTCAGATATTTTTGCTCAAACAGCACGCAGCGTCGTCTGCTCACAAAACATGAACTTTGCTTGGGTTTGGGTGTCAGAGACTTTTTTCTTTACCTTGGCACTGTGACAGGAGAATAATTCCTCCTTCTATCTTACTTGGCAATGAGTTTTTTCTCTTCATTATTTTTCCTTTGATTTACTTGGCACTGAATCAGAAGGATTTTTAAATGTCCTCCTTTCTTTCTTTGTTTTTGACGGGGCGGTGGGGGGAGAGGGAAAGAAGAGGAGCGGGATGGGGTCAAAGCTACAGATTTAAACACACAAAGAGGAGAGAGATGACCGCATAAAGAAAAATAGATCTACGAGATGAGAAAAAAGACAAAGGGCTTGACTGTTTGACTTCTGTTGTTCCCTTCATCACCACCTCCATCAGCTTCCTCTCTCTCTGAGTGTGTTTACATGCACTCTAGTAATTAAGGCAATTCTGTGACTTCTGGAACTGTCGCATAACCCAGCTATCTCACTTTGAACTTAATCTGGGTGACGATACAGGCAGACCAAGTTTCACTCTTCTGAAATATCTTCTGATAATTATTTATGGACTAATTTTAATCCACAAGCATGATCATACGTTTTAACTGAACAAACCACGAAATAGCTCGGCTAGCAAGCCAATAATTCCCTGTTGGTTTACTGGAGCTAATATGAGCACCTTTTGGGATGCTCCAGGTAAAGTTACTCACCAGCCAGAGCAACATTGTTGCGCTTTCTACCTTAAAGTGTCTTTAGTTCTGCATCTTGAAAGTGAAACTAAAATGTGAATTCTCCTCACTTTTTGTGTGAGGAAAACATATTTTTGGACATATTTCTAAAATCAACTTCTACTGGACAATGTTGGACAAACATTGGTGACTTAGGTTCACTGCCTCTTTACATGTTTCAGCATTTGAGGGAACTCATCCTGTGGTTAGGTTTATTCTTTACTCAGGAAGTGGAGGCTCGTTGTTTTCACAGCTGGATATGGACTGTCCATCTCATAGTGCTTGGTCTGCATGTAGGATGGAATCAGAAGCAGAGCTTGTACAGATTTCTGCTTTCTTTTCCAATCTTACTATCATACTTAACAATGAATCAATTAAACCCGGTTAGAGCTACATTACTTAACCAACATATCAGGATCAACATATTGCCTTGGAGCCGATCACTCTGTGTGCACGTAAACACACTCGTGACGAACATCATCCAGATATCACTTATGTCCTTTTATTATCTCTGAGGACTCTTGCAGCTGCAGTGTGCGTGTGTATTTGTGTGTGTGTGTGTGAGCATGTGTGAGTGCACTGTACACATTATGCAGCAGGGTTCTCCCTAAAACTGTTAACGGGGGAAGCACTTCATGTGTTTTTCTTTCTCCATCACTTTGGGATGAGTTAATGTCACTCAGGTGCCAAAAAGGAGAAACCTTTCTGTGCATGTGTCACCGCGAGTCTCCACAGGCCTGACTGCTGCTTTCAGCTTAACTCAGTTCGCAACACAGACCAGCGATCACTCTCTGATCTTTACTAAGTCAACTTAGCACCAAGCTAGTTTTCCTGATTTACATAACTTGTTGTAAATCTTTTTTCATATACTTTTCTTCCAATGACTTTTACACCAAACACTGTTCCCATTTCTGGCACTAAATTGCCAAAAATGAGAGTCTGCACTGCAGCGCAATGACATAAAGTTTCCCTGATGTATTTGAGTACAGTCAAACAGGCAAACATTTGACGCACAGAGCAACACTTTGATCGATTTCTAAATCATTCTGGCTGCTGCTAACACTCGATCCACTGTTGTATTTGGGTGCAAGCAGATTGCTGAAATAAGCAGTTAGAAGGAGAACCCTGGTTGCAGTATGTAATGACTCTACAAAAGACAGAGCAGGAGACCAAATCATATGACTGCAGTGGCTGATCATTTGAGCCACTCACATTTTTTCACCAGCTGACCAAGTTGTGATGACAGAAGAGGACCTCTGAGCGATGTCTGGTTACCCCCCACAGTGGCTTGTACAGTTCATGAAGAGCTACCAAACTCTTTCAGCATCGTGTCCCACCCAGACCAGAGGAGTTTTCAGTGCTTTGTTCCAAAGAGTTTGGTGTGATGTGGTGAAGACATGCTGTACAACACACCAGAGCCCTGCAAAGACAGAGTTGGGACATCGCAGCTGGAACCTGCTCCATGTGCGCTACCTGCTGATGTTTTGATGCTATCATGGCGATGGTGTGGACGGCCCCGGAGCGTACTGTCGCATCGAGTGCTGTCCGACCCTCGCCAAACTCTGTCTACCTCAGGCTCTGGGCACAGCGTCGTCAGGAAACAGCAGGGTCATGGCTTCATGCTCGGACAGGGAGGATAAACTGATAAGGTCCCTGTTTAGACCCAAACTAGGAGACAAGGGAAGAGACGAGGTCTGAGTTTGTTCTCAGACGGAGGTCAAACACAGTCCAGTGTGTTTGCAATATGCACAAAAATGCAATTTGTTCAGCTGAGTCACTGCATCCTGCTGACTGAACCAGCTGAAGCAGGTGGGTGCTTGAACATCTCCAGGTAGGTCAGACTGCTGTGACGATGATCAGTCCTGTTGGTTTAAAGCTACAATGCAACTTTTACTGTCCAACACAGGATGTCATTTTCTAATCTTTGTGAAAATTTGCCGCCAGTTTAAATGAAAAACGAAAAAAACTGCATGAGCAGCAGAGCTAAAGCCAGCTTCATCATTTTCTTTTAAAGGATGAGTTTTCTTATTTTGCACAAGAAATTGTCCATTTTGCAAGTTTGTTAGTCTCAGACTTCAACTTTTTTAATGAGCCTTTAATCTGAAAACCGTTTTTTTGAAGAACCCCCGGGTCTCCTCCTTTTGTTCTGTTTTCATGGTTTTTGTTTTTACCCTACAGGATTCAATTGACAGTTTTCTTGTTGTTTCATGATCAAAGGGCAAAAGAAGAGACAGAGACAGCCATGATGGAGGGAGGAGAGAGTTCGTAATCACCCCTTGATTTACCGGGGAGAGTCGGGCGGGAGTGGCTTACAGTCGCCCCTGGTTACCTAGAAGAGGGGCTACTGCACTCGGAGGCGGGGCAACAGAACTGATGGGCGATGTCGTCATCTTCCTCCTCTCTGAGAGACAGACAGACAAACAGACAAGAGAGACAAAGATAGAGAGACAGGGGAAAATGAAAGGGAAAATTGAAGAGGAAGAAAAGAGAGAAGAGGAAGGCAGATAGAAACAGATAAAGGATGGTGGAAGAACAGAATCAGAAAACGGAAGAAAAGAAGCTCAGTCTGGTAATGAAAGTTTAAATTTAGTTTGCAGTACTGCAAGGGGCCACCAGATGTCAGTGTTTACATGTCTGTAAGTGAGAAGTGGCCTTCTGAGTTTAACATTCCCTGGTGGAGGTGAAGCAGCGTTCCCTCAGCGCCTCGGGACACAATTAATCTCTAAAATTATAAACTTTACACGGAGTCAAAGGTGACCAGACTCACTTCTGAATCTGAATATTTTCCTTAAGGGGAGAGGACAGAAAGAGAGGGAGGGAGGGGTGATGTGAGTGGAGGGGTGAAGTGACGGGGAAGCCAAGCCTTTGGTGATTTTGAGATAGTGGCTGGTGCCAATACAAATTAATGCAAATGTAATGCTGGTAAAAAGGTCATATTAGTGCGATAATCAGTGCTGCTGTGATTCTTTAAAACAGGTCTGTAATCCATCACTTTGATCCCATTTAGCAGTTTTATGTTTCTTTGAATAATCTAATGGCTTGAAAAATCGGGCAACAACAGTATTCATCCTTCTGAAGAGATTTTGAGTTCAACAGAGGTGGAGGCAGAGAGCAGTGTGCAGAATTCTTTTTTGTCATATTATTCTAATGTCTTTTTAAATGCTTCATGCAGTGTTTGCTGCAAATGTCATTTTTTTGATCTTGTTAGAACCACTTTGATGTATATTTAGTTTGATGGAAACAATTTATATTATTTCATTTCACAGTATAATTGTTGTGAAAAGTTCAAAATCAACTCTGAGACTTGTAAAAGACTTCAATATACTGATCTAAGTTCACTTTGTGTATTTGAGATGTTAGTTTCAGAAAAACATTCAGAAAATTCAAAATAGAAAAATAAAATAAAAGACTCTGGTGGATACAGTGGAAAATGTAACAAATAAAGAACAAGGCCCAAACGCATGTTTAAATGTGTAGAAACTTCAAACAACTTTCTAAAACTTGCTTTCTACTTTCTGAAAAAAATTGTTTTTGTTTTGTTTATCAATGAGATTGATGTATTTGCTGAAACAAAGAAACAGTTGTGTTAAACCTTGTTGTGCCTGAAGTTGGACATTCTTAGCATTTAGTAGATTTAATTTAGTGTAATTTCTGATTGATTATTGGTAAGCGGACATTGGATTTGTAGTTCAGTGATTTTCAGTGGCTGTAGAGGAAATTTTGCATTAACCAACTTTTTACTTCAAGTGTGTATAGGGCAGGAAACCCATCAAAGAATCATGGAGATGATGAAGGTTCTCATACAGATCTTAATTATTCTGAAAGACTTTACTGATTTATTTTAGAAGTTTCAAAAAGTAGCTTTTTATAAGTATGTCACTGTTTTATAGGTGGTTTTAAATGATTTTCATCAACAATTTCACAGATTTTGTTGAAACTTAAAATGTTTTTAGTGCTTTAACTGCATCTGTTTAAATACATGATTAGAGAAGCAGTCTTCATGGCTGAAGTCAGGCTTTCTTTCACCGTGCACCCTCCTGTGAAATACACGCACTTCTTAGCAGGGAAGTACATAAGTGCACCAAAGAAGAAAACAGAAATTGGTTTTGTTTTTCTAGTTTATTTGATTATCTACTTGATGATGTAAAGAGGGAAACAGCCATTTTCCATTTTTGACTAACTTCCTTATACCTTGATATGTTCTGTTTTGACCAAACATTCTTTAAACAGAGTGATATATCAAAGTGATGTTCTCAGTAGTTATCTCATGAAGCTTTTACTGACACTGTGACAGAACACAGCTTATGCATAATGTATGTCTCAGGGTGTAAAACCACCGTGTAAAGTGTCCAGATGTCTGAGTGTTGTTGCACCTCCTTAGAACATTCCGTGTTAAAGAGATTTTCATTAAGTGCTATCACACTGTTGTTGTGTTTCTATACAGTTTAAAGTGGAGACAACAGCAGAATCTGAGTTGAGCGAGGTCACATTAGCTCAGCCTGTCATCAGCAGCATGTTAGTCATCTGGTGAATCCCTCAGCTCTGTGTGTGTATTTATGCATAACACCCTCTAAAAACCTCCCTCCTCTGCTGGTGACTCATCCCCTCTCAGTGCTCACACACACACACAGACACACACACACACACACACACACACACACACACACTCCTCCCCTTCACAGAAATCATCTCCTCACTCTGCATCTCTAATGTGTGACTTTAAAATGTGTCACAGTGTCACCCTTTTAACACACACACACACACACACACACACACACACACACACACACACACACACACACACACACACACACACACACACCTGAGTGTTGTCAAATAACAGGTGTCCTTTCTATCTAGAGGACTCATAATTTAACAATTTTCAGTTTTCCATATTTCTCACTTAAAATCCCAACTCTCTGTGAATACATATGACTGAAATGTTGTGTCTCTGTGAACTAGATGAGCCAATGTATTAAATGTAAAATCAATGTCATTAAATCATTTTGTTGAATTTAGACAAAACAAGAAAATTCATTAGATATTCTGATGACAGACCTGACTGAAAGCGTCATCTGTGTTTGGTGAAAATATAATGAGGAATGTGCAGTACAGACAGACACAGTAGACCCTACCCCTACAGTCTAGAACATTTATGAAAAACTTCCACTAAAAAAGCTAAAGAAATTTTCCTCATCAAAACATTATCTATTTCATGTGGTATAAAATCATCAATCATCATTCATTTCAACAATCATTAGCCAGAACTAATGCTATAATATCTAAAGACTCTCATTTTCGAATTAACAATTACATTAAAATAGAGCCCATAAGGTGAACGCTTAACTAGCAGAGCAGACTATCAATATACTCCATCAGGTCCTGTCAGATGGTCAAACAGCCCCAGAAACCTCCTCCCCTCACGCCCGTCTGACAGCAGAGTTATGGAGTCTGTTTCAGATCATTTCTGTCACTTTCTGGATCCGACAATCTGACCTTCATGCCCACTTCATGCTGTGATCATCCAGCTGTGCAGAGACTAAGCAATGTTTGAACTTCTCTCTCTAACTGACTTACTCTTACTGACTGACTCTAACTTTCAACTTTCACACAACTATGTTTGTCACTTCTCGTTTGAACGTCAACTGTAATGCTACAAATGTCTTTGAGGAGAGACTGTCTGTAAATGTGTATCGTTATCCTCATATTTAGACCAGTATCTCCTTATTACAGCAGACACATGGGGTCTCTGTTTCTTCAGTTGCTGGAAATGTTCCTGCTAATACATTCAACAATCTGTACCTGGATTTCCACCTGGACATTGTCTACCATCTGATCTCTCAGGCAGCTCAAATTAAACACACTACACACTAATTAAAGCACTGACCAATTAGCTACTCTTAATCACTGGTTAGTAATTAGTGTAGCTAACTACCTGTAGCAATTAGCCCGTGAGATTATAGTTGATTACTCTGAGTTGATTACGGCTCGTTTACAAACAGGTGAGCAGGAAACTTTGTTTGATGATTTAAAGGTCACAGTTCTAATTACAATAAAAAATGTAAGTATTGACAGTTAACGTGCTGGCTCACAACTGTAAAACCAATTCTCACATCTAAAAACGTCATTTCAAATACAAAGCTGGTGATATCCTATTGCTATGGAACTACATTAATATGTTGTCTTTAGAGCTGATCCATAGAACTTTCCTTCAAAATAAAAGATGCAAGTATTTGTTTTCACTGACTGGCTGGAGTAATGATATGTCAGTGATTCATGATCACTGTTTTCCTGATCTGGAATTATTGTTCATCAGCTGTACACATTTCTACTTCCCCCATAACTTTGTTTCTTTCGTTCTGATCGGTGTTTATGTGCCACTGCAGGCAACGTGCAGGAGGCACAGATACTGTGTGAGGAGTGGACAGTTTATTAAATGTCAGACCAGAGAGGAGAATATTCTGGATGACTGTGACACTACAGTCAACAGCGTCTATCATAGTGTCCTCTGTGTACCACTGACTCACTCTGACCACGTCACTGTCCATCTGATTCCTACATGCAGGCAGAAATGAAATCTGTGTAAACCTGTTCACCACAAAGCACTGGATCAGTGAAGCTATGGAGGATGTTTAGTTGTGTTTAAACTGGACTAACTGGGTTGTTTTCGAGTCTACGCTACCAACAGTCTGGATGAGCTCACAGAGGCTGTGATGTCATGAATCAGCTTCTGTGACAAACCCTGGATCACTGCCAAACTCAGTTAGGGTCAGTCAGACAGTTAGGTTTGCAGAAGGAAGAAGTGTTCAGGAGTGGGGACAGCAACAGGTTTAGAGTGTCAAAATACAGGTTTAGCAAGGTGGTGAGAAAAGCTAAACAATTGTTTTCTGAGAAACTCCTACACGAGTTAACAGCCAACAACACTGTTCCTGTCTGGAGGGGGCTCAGACAGATAAGCAACTGTGAACCTAATGCCCCCAACTTCATTAGCAACTTGTGTCTGGCTAACTTTTTCCAGACACTCCCCTCCAGCAAAACATCATGCCATAAGAACAGTCTCTTCCAATCTACAGCTGGCCTTGTCAAAAAGGCCTGAGACCTTAATGTAAATTCTACACACCTGAATCAGTGTGCTATAATTCCACACAAAGGTTGGACTCTATCTGGCACATTGCAAATATTCTTTAAACTTTATACGGTCAATGTTTGTGTATTTAGACAGAAACAAAAGCTTAAGTCACACTAAGCTTTCAGGTTTGAAACAAGTGTTACTCCAGCTTGCTTACTTCATGTTTCAAAACAGTGAGAGACCAGATTTTTACAGTCCTGGCTGTGGCCATGGTCACTTGAACAAAAACAGAAAAAAACAAATAAATTCCAGTGTTAGAAGTTGATAAATTTAAAGTTTCACATTTTTGATTTGAAATGTTTCATTGAATAAGGGCAAGTTTAACGTCTTTATGAAGCCTCTAATTGGAAAGATCTTACTTATAATTCTTATTTTACTTTAGTATACATTTTGTCTATTTCATTCTTTTTAATGTACTGATCCTGTCCTATTATTAATATTATTGAATCAACTTTTATATTTGATTTTTTTTTTATTGTTGTTTTATTTGCTATTCCATGAGAACAACATTGTGATGGAGTTTTGAAAAGCTTATTGTTGTTTTTATTGTCGTATCCAGAGAAACTACCAGGTGCGGCAAAAACACATGTAGCAGACAGAGTAAAAACAAAAACAGCGATCACAGATAAGAAAAATTAAAATCAAAAATAATAAAAATCAAAATAATGAAAAACTCTTTTTATAATGAGTGCCTGTTTCACTGTCATTATGACCTAAAACTGGCCTGCTTATGGTGCTCGGCTTCCAGATGGGTTGTTTTAGAGCAGCATGGAGGATGTGGGGGAGAGGGAGGGATGAAGGTGGGTGTGGAGAAAAAGAGAGAGAGAGGTATGAGGTGATGGTGTTTTAGAAAGAAGGTGGATGAGAAAGAGGGAGCGACTAGAGAGGCTGCTTCACCTTCAGTGCTGTTTCATGTGTTTGTAGGAGGGGGTTAACAGTAAATTACAGCTTATTAAAGCACTATGGGGGAGGCAAGGTGGGGGAGAGAACAGCTGAGGCTTGATGTGACACCAAAATGCATTTAGAGTGAAATTTGACTTTATGTCATGTGGATTTTCATTCATCATTTTCATACTGCGAATTTCATTTTGACCAAACAATCCCAACTTAAAGTGCACTAACTAGCTTTGACAGTATCACCTGGTCTTCACAAGCTTAGGACCTGTCTGTTATCTTCTACTGAAGTGGCATCAAAAAGCTAGGGAGTAGACCTTGAGTTTGGATGGTCAAAAAAAGGCTGAACTTTGTGCTTGACTTAATATGTTAAAATTTCAGATTTTCTGAAAATAAAATAAGCTAAATGCAAAGATTCAGGAGCTAAACATTGACTAACTTGGACCCATGATTTCTAGGTTCCCTGCAAATATTATTGTTAAGTGTTGCCTTTTAATATACAATAATAAAGAAATTCCTATAAGAAATATTATAATGCTTTTTTAGATATTGTCTTTAACTAATAGTTACTCTTATTATATAAATCTAT
Organism: Centropyge bicolor; assembly: GCA_037975185.1. NCBI lineage: Eukaryota > Metazoa > Chordata > Actinopteri > Pomacanthidae > Centropyge > Centropyge bicolor. Next base: position 2,275,253 of record JBBMOC010000011.1, on the reverse strand, counting down.
AAAACTATTTTCAATTTATGGATGAATCTTTTTGTCTATAAAATGACTGACTAGATTTCACCTCAGACAAAGAAAAGTGAAAATATTCAGGTTTGAGTGGCAGGAACTAGAGAATGTTTGGCATTATTGCAACTAAATGTTTTTTTTGTAAATTAACTAACTAACTGATCAATCTAGTAATTGTTTCAGCTCTATTACTTTTTTGTATTAAATTCACTCTCAATGCGTTTGAGGTCACAGCGCTCCCTGCTGGTGGATGTGGTCTGGGGGAGGCTACCAGGGGCAGTGTGGTGGGTGAAGGCAGAGTGGGGGACAGTGGGTGAGGCTGGGTGTTGAGGAGGGGGGACTCTGGCCCTTACCTTGCCTGCTCGTGGTGCTTGGCGGGGGGCAGGGCGCAGGGAGGCTTGGGCAGGCGGAGGCGCGCGGGACAGCAGTACTGATGGTAGGTGGCGTGGCTGTTAGGAGGTAGGCTGGAGGAGTAGAGAGAGGAGGAGGAGGAGGAGGTGGAGGAAGGAGTGGTGATGCTAGTAGGGTTGTTGGAGGAACGACAAGAGGTGGTGGTAGTAGAACAGGTGGAGGAGGAATAAGACCTGACAGAAAGAGATAGAAAGAGAGATAGAAAGATAGAGAGTTGGGGAGAGGGAGAAAGAGAAAAAAGAGAGAAAAATAAAGTCAAGAGAGAAACAGAGAAAGGTAGACAACAACAACAACAAGAACAGACAGGCACACATAAACAAACACCATTAGCACAGTTAGCATTACAGCACACTATCAGCAATAGCTTAGCACACAGTATTAATAGCAGCATGTAGCGATAGCAAACAAGTATGGCTAGTAGTGTTAAAGCAAAAAGCACACTTAAATCTATCAGCATTAGCTTAGCACACAATAAATAACAGCAGCATAGCAAATAGCACACAGTTGGAACTAACAATCTTAACACTTAGCTTATAGTTAGCATATCTTAAAATGTTAGCATTAACTTAGCACAAAATATAAATAGCAGCAGACAGCAGTTAGTATAAAGTCTTAACTATACATACCAGCATACAACATTAACATACAATCACATGTGTTAGCTTAGCAGTTAGAACACACAATATATCAGCTCATGGTTAGCACACAGTCAATCTCGGCCGTTAGCACGAGCACTTAGCATCACAGCAGTACATGTATAGTGTACAGTGAGTCAGGAGAGGGAGGATGATGCACAGATATAGATAGTTTACTGTATTTTCAGAGGGACAGAAGAAGGCCAGTCGTGTCCTGCTCACTAACCAGGGTCACTGAACAGCTGTTTGGCTATTTAGCTAATTCCTCAGCAAATGTCAGGGTTCCACTCATGTTAGGCTACAGTTCAAGTGTTTTACTGCTGGTCTCATCCAGAGCAGGTTTGATTCCTCCTGCAAGAATCTTTCTATCCTCAATGTCCATTATGGGCCTTGAACCTGTGACCTTGCAGTAAAGGATGGTCTCACTAACCGCTCGCTGAACCCTGCCACCAGGCAAATTACTGACCGACCGATCTGTCAGAGAGGATCTGTGAGAGGAGTCATACTGGGTGTGCTAGCATGTCACATGTCCTTGACCGACCTTAATGTGATAAAGCTGCAGGTTGTGATGTGATGTTTGAACCATATTCAGACTCAATGACACCATGAGGAGTGAAGAGCTGATGGTGATGATGATTTTGTTCCAAATTGTCCCAACCAACCAGAACTTTAACAGCATTAAAAATCTACACAAAACACACCTGGAAAGGATTTTAGACCAATCGCAAGACATCAAGTCATAATTATGCTGGCAAAGCTCTGATATATCCAGCATGGCACAAAAAGCTTAGCCTACAGAGGCAGAGAACATGGACACCTCACATCTGTCATTTCAGCTAATTCAATGCTAGTATAACAAATCCAAGGCTGTACTGTGCCTACAATGTTCTTTAACTGCAACTTCAACTCCTAAACCATACAACTATCACTGAATGTCCACCACGTTCATTTGGTAATCAAAGCCATAAAAAGTGTTCTGTTCACAAATAATTTAACTAGAAAGCATTACTTTTAATATTACTAATAAAATAATAATTCTCTAGTTTGTTAGTGTTGACAATTAGTTTAGTAGCTGCCATGTTGAGGTGTCTCTTGATGTGAACCTCGCCAACATGGGATTCTTTCCCATCACCACCTTTCATCTCACATGACGTGGACACACCAACTACCTGTGGCATAATAATACAAAACATCCTGTCAACAATCATTCATCCAGTCCTTCAGTCAGTACAGAACAGGGTTTTCTCTGATCTTCAGGTCATCTCCGCACAAAGAAACAAATGCTTGTGTCGTCTGGACTCTGACTTTATCCTGAGGCTGACTGAAAAAGGTGAAGCCAGCTCTGGGCTTAATACATTTCTACATCCACAAGTTTAAACTCTTTCCTCTGTGTTCACACAGGTTCAACAGCTGCCATCTCTAACATCTGTCTCCCAACATGGAGGATACTGGTTGTGATACGTCCTGTAATGTATCTACAAAGATCCTAGTGCAGCACGCTGCAGATCAGCCTGAGGAGCTGCATTCACGCTTCACAAAGCTGAGACCTTATTCCTCACATTTCATCCCACTCGCTGTGATGTGACAGTTTGCTGGTCCGCTGCACGGCTGCACACTCACTGTCACTCTGTATAGCTGCAGGCATGATGTATGCCACGCAGCCACGATGCACAGTGTGATACAGTGCTGGATATACAGTGTAAATCCAGGCTGAAATACGGCCTCCACTGAATGGAACGTCCTGTTGTTGACCCTGTGTGCTGGTGTGAGCTAATATAACGTTAGCTGTCAGTGTGTCTCTGCACAGTGCTCCTCTACTTTTTCACTACTTGGTGGATAAAATGACTCTGATGTTGATTTGGCTGGACAAACACAGGCCTTTACATGGGTCTCTGGGCTTAACAAGGAGGCTGCAAATGTTCTGTTTTTTGTAAGTTTTTTTGGATGTTGCCATTATTTCAGGGTCATAAAAGATGAAAAGCTTCTGATCCCAAAGCAGTCAAAAGGAAAACTTTGAGACTTTCCAAACCCAGAGTTCCTCGTCTATGTAAACAAATTAAGTGATTTTTGAAAAGAAAAATATCTTTTCATATGACTATATTGTTATTGCTATATTGTTCTGATATGCCTGTGGATTGTATTACTGCTTGTCCCCCCCAACATAGGTTTGTTTAATAAAACAGAGATCTGACAACATACAGTGTGAAGGCTCAGGCACACCAGCATTTAACACAGAGCTCAATGTTGGTGAAAAGAAAGCCCTCTTGACAATGAGGACCTTTGGGGCAATAGAAAGCCAGAGTCCAAGATGAAGACAGCTATTGTGACTTGTTAGCTGTGTGTCACCATCCACTGTTCTTTAACCTCACTGAGCACAAAGAAAGTTGACAGTTCACAGACAGTTACAAGATCAAAGTTGATCGTACAAAATACATCACTGGAAAAAACTTCGTCCTTTAAGTGACTGTGCAAAAGAGAATGCTAATTGACAGCTACCGCTACTTTCTGTTAGTTAAGTGACAGTTAACTAGTTCAGAGTTTGTTTAAATAAATGAGGCACAATTCTGAGAACAAAATGTCAGGTGGGGTTTAACTGCACAATCAGGGGTTTGTGGGAGCTGCCCTTTAATGTAAAGGTAAGACTCAAAAACCAAGAAGGGTTTCAGACCTAAAATCAAGTCAAAAATATGTCATAATGCCAAGAAGGAAGGATGAAGTACCTCTCTCGTCCCCCTCTCACCTCTCCCCCCTTCTCTGTCTCCACCTCCCTCACTCTTTCTCTCTATCCAGGCCGTTGTATTAGTATGGAGTGAGCAAGCTGCTACCACTGCAGAGCAGGCTGAAGCCATTCATTACCATACTGCTACCATACTGCAGAGGGCGAGAGACACAGATACGTACATACAGAGAGAGAGAGACTAGTGCTGCAGAATGTGACAGAGGTCAGACTGCTATCATCAGTTATTTGCAGATCAATAATCCATATATCACTGTCAAATTAAGTGCTACTTCGGTCTAATTACTCTAAACTAATGACATCATGGTGGAGGTAATTGGTTACCTTAATTTCACACCTGTCGTATTAATACTGCTCATGTTTCTAGGCAGTGCCTGTTGAAAATGGGACGATTGCCTGATATCCGGTATCACGGCTTGCAGCTTTCTTGATATCATCGACCTGCAGAGGCGAAGAGCCCGAGCGGTTCTCGACGCAGCGGTTCCAGACCCACACTTTTAGATGTACAAATGCACCACCAGTGTTTTTTTTTTTTGTTAGCTGGGGTTATATGAGGTATTTAACCATAGCCAGTGTATTGCTGATTACAGTAGATTGGCATCCATCTAATCTGGCTGTAATATTAAACAGGATAATGGTCCAAAAGTTTTAGAGTCATAGTGTGACCAAAATATCTCCCTGGAATCTGTTTACATTGATATTTTTGATATTTTATTCAAGCTTCACTGACAATCATAGGAAAGCTGAATCACATATTACATGATATCACTTGATGTTAACCAATTTCAGCTAGCACACATGCTAACTTATTCAAAGCTAAACTGAATTTTCAATTTTCACTTTTTGTGTAAGACAGATAGACAGACTATAACAGGCAGGCAGTGTGCAGCTGTTATGTAAGATAGAAAATAATTTAATAATTATGTTCAGTGCATGTGTGTGTGTGCATGCGTGCAATCATAGTGTGCAAATTCAAATGTCAAAGGGTTTATGTAAGCATGGAATAGGGCACTTCAGGTGTCTGTAAGTGTGATGGAACTGAGAACTTTATGTTTGTTACACAAAGTACTTTAATACTATTACTATTTGTGGTAACTGTATTACAGGTAACAGCATCACCTTTGTGTGTCTGGCAGCTGCTCTCTCTGTTAACACATCATCTTGTAGCAGAGAAAAATCATCTCTCGTCTCATGACATTGTTTTACGCAACGACTAGTGCAGACTACAAAACTTTTGCCAGGACTTGTCAAGATTAAAAGCAAAGGGTCTGCACACGCTCATGCTCGTCAGGACGGCTCCTTTAGTTCAAACAGTGTCTTCACCTCATCGTGATCTGCTCCAAATGCTACCACAGTTTTCAAGCATGCTGGATTTTCTCGTAGCTAAAAATGGATGCGCTTGTAGTCGGGGCACCTTGGAAACGAGTAAGAGACAAGAAAAGAACAGTATCCAATAAGAGTGCACGGACAGTATCCAATCAGACTGCATGGCAAACTGGAGGTGGGACGGGGAGGAGAAGCAGCCGACACACACACACACACACGCAGTTATATTATTAATGTGAAAGTAGTCATGAAACAAGCTTCATAGGGAATGAATCACACGCAAAATATATATATAAGTATACACAGGCACCATCACAACCAGTGGAGCGAGGGACAAGTAGAGAGAGGTGGACACAGAGCAGGAGGTCCAGCAGGTCTGAGGTCAGCAGCTCGGAGGTGGTATTCATGTTTGATGACTCAGTCGAGCACTGAGTTAACGCACCAAAGAAAGATCCTGAGAGTTCACTTACAGCCTGTAGTGATATTTCAAGAATCTGAATGACAAGTTCATATTCAAGTTTATCACAACAAAAAACTGCAAATCTCCAAAATCTCCTTTTTTTGTTTCAAAACACCTCACAAATATATAGTTTCATTTTTAAAGAGGTTCAATAAGTTCCTTAAACAGCAGCTCACTTTTGTTTTTTTCAAACAAACAGGAGGAAACAGAGCATCCACAATCCACATTTGGTCTCAAGTGAGTATTTGGGGCAGCAGGACGGTGTTTGTGGGTCCAAATAAACTACAGTGTGTCTGTTCACGGTGATGTTGGAACAACAGTGAGGCTCACTGATGTGTTTTAATAGGTTCAGGACAACAATGGAAACACCAGGTTTATCCTTCAAATATTAGAAAAACTCTCATCAGCACTGACGGTAGAGGTTTTAAGCAAGCATAGCCTCAAACACTTGTTTGAGACAGCTGTTTCTGTCAGTTTGTTTTAGGGTATTTCTGCCCCCTATGGACCAAAAATAGAAGCTGTAAGTGTCTGCTCGAGAATATACTGCAAACCCTGTGGTATCTGCAGCATCTGGCATCACCAGCATGTGAGTCAATGTGAGTTTCCAGTATACAGACACCCAAATAAATCAGCATATAAGGGTTGTGTCTTCATTTTTGCCTGACAGTTGTGTTTGAGACACTGTATGTTCGCAGAGTTACTACAGACCGACAAAAGACATAACAGTTATTGAACAATGTTCTTTTTCTTATCATGATTAAATAAGCAGGTATTTTTTATGTTTATTGCCTGTTACTTTTTGGCAGCAGTACATAATTAATGTTTAACTGCTTGTTTATAATTTGCTGTTTGAATTCAAATTAAATAAAGGACAAAGAGGAAGAGATGAGAAGATCAAGGGCAGAAAGAGAGGATTACATAGTGACTGAAGCTCTCTCTACCAAGGTTGGTAGCTTTCAGTATCACTGTGATGTATGGCTGTGGAAGCTGCATTTCACAGCTCAGCACACACACACACACACACACACACACACACACACACACACACACACACACACACACACACACACACACACACAGAGGACAGTCAGTTTCTCTCTCTCCCACAATCACTCCAGGTCTCTCGCCCACTGACAACTCCTCTCTCTCACCTTGACCGTTTCATCACACTCACACACTGTCAGTTTGTCTCTCTGTCACCTCTCTCACACACACACACATACACACACACATACAAACAAACAACCCCCCCCCCACACACATACACACGTCATTGACTCTCTTGTTACTCACATAATTCTCTCTTTCCATCTCTCACCTTTCCCTGACCGGTAATATCAGACATCATGAGTGATATTTTTCGATTTCATATTAGCGCCCCCTGCAGGTCAATCAGTCACCGTGACTGGTAATATCTGACATCATGTTTGAGTGATTTTTTAAATACAATGTCTAAATGTATATAAATCTAAGGAATATGATTACATGGCATATGTGAACTGAGCGCATGTGTCGAGGAGGTGACCACTGAAATGGACACAACTCAGCACCAACATGCATCATCCTGTTCAGGAGGAGGAGACAGAATTGACTGGAGGGCCCATTAGTGCTTTTCCAGACAGTCACTGGTCCATCAAAGGGGAGCAACACATACAGTGAAAGTGCTACAAAATATTCAAAATTACATTAGTACTGAAATTATATATATCATATTAGACAAATAAATGTTTTTGATTACATTAAAGAAATCAGAATTTAAAAAAAAGTTATAAAATCATATGGATGAAAAAAGATGATTGAGATTAATATTTTACTGAAGTAAATGTAATAAAAAGAGACTTCACTTCTATGTAGAAAACAAAACCTAGTAGCTTACATTTAGTGATAATAGCTATGTGTAATTCTTAAAATTACTTTTGTCATTTTTCAATATTCATTACCTTCAAAAGCAGCACTATATGTACTCATGAATACTATGTAGTGTATAAATGTAATGGCAATAATAAACTGCTGCTAAACATCTAATAATTACAGCTGAAGATATCAGATATCAGAATTGATCTTGTTGACATCTTTCAGTCTCCGGTTCAGCTATTGAGTTAACATCATGTCAGTCATGATTAATGTATTAATTACTTTATTTTTCTTTAAATGTACACAACAAAGATTTCCATATTTTTTGATAATATCAGTTATGGTTTGAAATGGCTGCACTATCTTAACAAATGCATCTGTTCCTCAAACTCAACATATTAGGTATCTTTGGAAGGTTTAGGATCATGACAAGATTTTAACCAAAGCTCTTCTGATTTGAACAAACTTTGGACCAAACTATGAACAGTAATGGAGCCACTGAAGCATCCAGCAGAGTTTAAAGAGCTACAACAACAGTTTAATCCCAGTTGCAGTTCTTTAGTAACTTTAAATCTCATGAGATATATTGAAGCTTGTTACATAATTAGATGAAACACAGCTTAAAATACATGAAGAGACAGAGGACTCGTCTCTTCATTACCCATGATGCCTGCCGTCTGTCCTCAGCTCGGCCCTGTCAGCACGCTTCTGTCAGATTACAGCTGCTCTAATCTGATTACAATCTCATTTCAATCTCATTAGTTCATCTAGCGTCCGCCTGTCGCTGAGTCACTGCCACATGCCAGCCAGCCTGTCATAGCACATCACACACGCAGGATAATGCGCGCACACACACACACACACGCACACACACATATACAGTATAATGCACTCACACAGACACACACACAGGATAATACACTCACACACACACATACACACACAGTATAATACACTCACACAGACACACACACAGGATAATGCGCGCACACACACAGACACACACAGACACACACACACACACACACACACACACACACACACACACAGACACACACACACACACACACACACACACACAGCCATGTCACTGCATCTGTCTGTTAATCTGTCTTCACTAATCAACATTTGAAGGGTTTTAATTAAAAAATAACACCACACACATATTTAGGAGGAATTGTTATGTCTTCATATTTAAGCCAATTTTCCACATCAAGTTGTATGTAACAGAAATTCAGCTGCACGATTATTTCAAATTTCAAATCGCTGTTTCATCATGTAATCTGATTGAGCTGTGACCCTTAAACCTTGTGTGAGTACAGAGACAAATACCAAAAAAATTAATAAAATAATAGCAAAGAGAAAAGCTTTGAGAACTTTACTTGTTAGTTATTTGATTTACAGCAATGGTCCCACTTTTGTGCTATTTATTTTATACTTTTTCAGGTCAAACGAAATATTTCATTCTTGAAAGAAACTCTTCATTTACATTTTAGCCTTTTTAGTTGGGGCTCCAGAGTGGCCAAGATTGGACTGGCTATTGGTCAAGTAATTGTGAAAAGGTTTTAGCACCGAACCTGAAATTTACTGAAGCCATAAACCATAAACATTTTGTAACAATGTTTGATTATATATTTTGGTGTTTGGGAAAGTTTTTCCCAATAATTTGCTCCTCCGTCAATTTCTAGATAAATATTTATACAGAAAGGAACAAGCAAGTAATTCATAACATGTAAGCTCTAGTGAGTGAGTTCACAAGAGAGTATATATACAATCCAAATAAACTGCAAACAAGTTGGGACGCTGAGTAAAACATGAATAAAAACAGGATGCAATCATTGACGTCTCCTTTATCCAATTCTGTGTTAGACAAAGTGATGAACCTCTCTCCATCCTCGCTTGTGAACAACTGAGTCTTTCCAGGATGAACCTTTCATACCCAATCATGATCCTATCACCTGCTACCAATCAACCTCTTTACCTGTGGAATGATCCAAACAGGTGGTTTTGGATCAGTCCACAACTTTCACAGTCTTTTCTTGCTCCTGTCCCAACTTGTTTGAAACATGTTGCTGCCATCAAACTCTAAGTAAGCAGATATTTACAAAAATCAATGAAGTTGATGAGGTCAAACATTAAATATATTGTCTTTGTACTGCTTTCAATTGAGTATCTGTCAAAAAGGATTTGGAAGTTAACACATTCTGTTTTATTTATGTTTTACACAGATTCCAAGTTTTTCAGAATCAGAGTTGTACATATCTTATCTCTGGGGGTCACTTTAGTGCTTTGAAATGCTCTGGACACAGCAGGACTGTGTCAATAATGGATAAATGATGATGTTGCACATCAATTTATTATTTTTGAAAATATCCAAAAATAGCACAGTGAATCCCTGTTGCAGTCCAAAGCCTAAGACTGGTTTACATGTGTGAATAATAGCTTGTTGTAACCGGACACTAAAAATCTTCACTGTATGTTTTTTTACCAATATCAGCTGCAGATATATTAATACAAGAACCAGTTAAATGCTAGATAGAAAGATAGATAGATAGATAGATAGATAGATGAAGAAATCAACATAGTGAGAGATGCTGCGATTCAGTTTCAGCAGCTCCAGAAAGGAGGCCATGCCAACAGTGTTGTTAAGGGCAACCGTTGCAAATGAAGAAACATGTTGTCACGGTAACAAGGACTGCGTGTGTGTGTGTTTTAAATAGATCCTCTACCGCTGCTGCTCACAGTTGATTTACTGTTTCCAATAGGTTACATCTGGAAAGTGTCCACACACACACACACACACACACACACACACACCAAACACACACAGTTGGACCCCAGGGTGTTGTCCTGCAGCTCAGCTCTGAGAGGTAATTCATCACTTCTCTATTCATATCAGCTAGCCTAGTTTCCCCTGCAGTGTGCACGCACACACACACACGTTAACTTAGGTCACTTCAGAGGACATTACACAGAACTACATTCATTTTGTGGAGGCTTACTCTAACCTAAGTCTTGACCCCAAAATCTAATGATTTACAATATACAGCATGTCCCCACAACATAAGTAAGACACGTCCACACACACACAGACACACACACACGCGCACAGACAGGTGCAGGGCAGGCTGATATTTAACTACAGTGCAGCTCCATTCAACAAGCCTGCGGCACTCAGCACTGCTGCAGCCCACGCACACACACACACACACACACACACACACACACACACACACACACACACACACACACACACACACACACACACACACACACACACGTAGCACCAAGCTGCTGCTGCTGTCACACTCTCTGGGCTGAACAGATACTGTAGCTCACATTCACCCATCAAACCTGGCAGCTCTGCCTCCTCCAGGGTTTCTACTGTATGTTAAAGGGCCAGTTCACCTAAATCACATAAAACAGCTGTTTCAAATTAAGTTTTCAGGAGGAATCAAATCTAAATCTGAGCTTTTTAAAGTATGGACGATGGTCTGGTCCGGAGCGATTTGCCCTGAGAGATCCCAGATCCTGGTCTTCGTCCATATTTATTACGTTATATAGAGATGTTCTTTATGTTTGAG
>JBBMOC010000011.1:2211573-2263942 GCA_037975185.1 Centropyge bicolor | reverse complement strand
ATTAAGTTTTCAGGAGGAATCAAATCTAAATCTGAGCTTTTTAAAGTATGGACGATGGTCTGGTCCGGAGCGATTTGCCCTGAGAGATCCCAGATCCTGGTCTTCGTCCATATTTATTACGTTATATAGAGATGTTCTTTATGTTTGAGATTTGCGCCCATACATATCAGTGCATGTCCATGTCCAGTCAGTGACACATACTGCAGACTGTGAGACCACACAGAGCTGTCAGAGCTGTCTGTGTGAGCTGTCAGCTGTCAGTCTGTGACGAACAGACATTATTGCTAATACAGCAAGATGTTCTCAAAGTTTGCCAAGCGGAGGAAAGTAGCGAATATACAGACTGTTTTGAACTGAACCTGGATGTTCATACTGCAGCCACATGACCAATTTGTTTTTGTATGAGCGCCTCTGATCTGGCAGTGAAGCAGTCAAACTTCTACGTTCTCTTGTTGCATTTGTGTTGATTTGTTGAGTTACACGAAGAGTTGTTAAATGTAGAACATATTGACTATGTGTGTTCTGAACCTCTGACCTTATTTAAAATAACCCCGGACAAGAGCCTGAAGAAACACCACAAACGACAACAACAACAGACCAAAACTGCTCACAGCATCGACTGGGGACGGGTCAAAGGTCATTGATAAGGAGTAAGAGAACAGCTGGAGACACATTCTGAGACTAGGGATTCCCTGATCAAGTTTTTTCATCCTGTTTTGAAGCAAATATGATATCATTTTGTCATCTGTTTCAGGAACTACTTGATCCAAATACTGAAAGTCCTGGTTTCAAAAGTCTAAAGTTGATCAGCTTATTGACGTGATATGAATAAAACTTTAACTGGAGAATGCAACTTCTAGATCTTCCCTCATAAAAATTTTTTGGCTGAGTAAAGAACAACATCGAGAGAGTGGCTATGAACTGCTGCTGGCAACTTTTGGTATTTAAACAACACTCAGGAAAAAAAAGAGGAGCTGCCACTTTGCTAATGACAATTAGCATCATAGCTTGGCATATCTGTACATTCTGGCAACCTCAGTGTCTCTCAAAGTGACTCATTTTTCACATTCACAGATATTAAATTCCACTCTAATATGCAGTGAAATTCTGCACTGTAAAACCTGGCTGTGGTAGAAGAAAGGATCATCAGCTTCCACAGACCATCTCTGAACAGAGACCAGGGTTACCACTAGGGTTGTCCCGATCCGATCACGTGATCGGAAACCGGGGCCGATCATGTGACTGCAGACTCGATTGGGACTCGGACATTATGTCGGTATTGGATAAATTATTTATATATACATATGTATATTTATTATTATGTTTAATCATATTTACAATATATGGGCTATTAGTGATTAAAAATAAATGAGAATCAAATAGTATTTATTAAATACCAACGTTTACAGTCCGGGTCTGTGTCTCTGACAGATGCCACTGAACAGAGCATGCACGGAACACGGCAGCACGCAGCACTTTGTTCTCAAAATCAAATGACTCAGACTCGGACTCGGGGGCAAAAAAACGTGATCGGGACATCCCTAGTTACCATCTCCCCACATATGAACACCTGTTAACACATGGCAGAAGTTCCACACTTAGATCAAGCTTCATTCACAAAGCATGTATAGAGTATTTGAAAAAAATGCATATATATTTGTGTGCCTTGTCAAAAGGAAGACCCACCACTTCAGGTTGTAAGTTACCATCCAAGTACCAATCACAGGATCAATATACTGGAGCATGTTAACATACATAGGTTCTGTTGTAAATTCAAAGTTATTTAAAATACATTTAAATCCAAGTGGGGTTTCAATTTAAACTAGAAAAGCACTCAGAGAGCGCAGACCTCCGTCAAGCAGCACAGTTTCCCTGGCTTATTGTGACTTACACCCCAAAATATTAATTTATCTATTTCAATGGATTCCTGGACCATAAAAACACACCCTTAGCAACTGGAATCACATCGATATCATTTTTAGTTTAATAGTTATACCCGAAAATCGACATTTCCGTAATGGCAGTTTTCCGGATCACCTCCAAAATTTAATCACTTGTTCCGTGTCCCAGAAAGGACATTTCCTGAAAATTTCATCAAAATCTGTCCATAACTTTTTGAGTTATGTTACAAACAAACAGACAGACAAACAAACAATCAAACAAACAAACAAACAAACAAACCAACGCTGGCAATAACATAACCTCCTTGGCGGAGGTAATTAAAATATTATGTCAGTCCTCATCTCAGTCTTTAGGGGGTGCCAGAATGCCCCTTGGTATTTATAATTATTTTTGCATTACCGTCCTGTGGTCTTAACGGTGGTCTAATGTATATCAAGCACTTGAACATAATAAACATTACAGAGTGGTGTAATGAATGCTGCAGCCTCTCAGGGAGGCTAACAGGGCTTCTGACTGTTGGTGCAGTTTGCAGTGACTTTTTACATCACCCTACATATAATGTTTTCTCTGCTCTCACACACAGGTGCGAAGTACAGTTCACTCGGCTGCTGCAGTGACCAAGTTTCCCTAATCTAATCTAATCTAATGAAACTGTAGAGCTTTTGTGTCTACAGTTTATACGTCGTTGCTGACTGACTTCCTGCTCTCAGTCACCTACTCGGTGTTTAATCTCATGTAATGTGTCAGTGCCAATTAACCAGGTGTGTGTGCACCTGCTGTACATGACAAATTAAACTGAACCTCATCCTTTTTCTTATCCTGTCAGGAATATGTCAACTCTTTAAAGCACCTTTCAGGCTTAATTCATCATTAATGAGTCCAGAAATCAGCACAGGTAGAGTCATTTTCTTCTCATTTCACAGAGGTACAGGTAGAGTGTAGTGAAAACCAGCAGCCAACAGCTGCACAGTCACAGCCTGCAGTGCAAAGATGTTTCACTTGGTGGCCATTTTGTTAGCACAACAACTTTGTTTGAATGTCTTTGTAGAGGTCAAAAGCTCTCGTAAATCACAAACTAATGGGAGAAATACAAAGTGGTGGTTTCCACTCCAGTAACAATCTTTGTGTAAGACCAACAGGTGTAGACGCAGTCAACCCTGAATGATGAAGAAAACGTCTCACCCCTGACTGTTGTTGATGAATGTGACAGTTTTGTGGTGACTGGCTCTTACAGGCAATCAAAAGGTTATTAATAATACTGACAAATATCATATTTTAACATCAACTTAACACTCCTCCACTGTGGCCATAGTGCAGTGTTCTAAATCCTGAGCAAAGACTTCACACATCAATGTACTGGTAAAAAAAATAACATCCTTCATAAGCTACAGCAGCTCACATGTCTCAGAATTTGTCTTAATTTTAATGGTCATTATGAGCAGCACAAAGGTTACAGGAAACTGTCTGTCGCAATGATCATAGGGGCACCTGACAGACATAGGAAGACCAAGCCATAGTGTCATCATGGCTGAAACCCTTAAAGCAACTCACTAACAGATCCACACTGATAGAAACTACTATAGACAATGTAGACATCACAACCAGATATTTCCAATCTTGAGAGCAGAGAATGTAATCTAAAACATCAAGAGTAAAAATCTGGTGTTGGTGTCCTTCTTGAACCTGACACTCAATACTCATACACAGAGAGAGCCACAGGTGAAGAGGCAGGAAAATGAGAAAACAGACCAGAATGCATTGCAGCCGACGGACAGGTTGGGGTGAGATTCTCACTTTGATGCCAAACACCAGGACTCCCACATCACATCACCACATGTGTCTCTGCCTCCACATGTGATACCAAAACTGAAAGCAACACAATCAGGCACACTCTGCGGGGGGGGGTTCAACGTGCATTCTGGGAAACGTAGGAAATCACTAACTGGGGCAGAAGGGATGCATTGAGGGAAGTTTTGTAAAGAAACAGAACACAAACACACACACACACACAAACACACACACACACACACACACACACACAACAGTTTCATATTTTTGATGGCACTGAACAGCAGAAGAGATTCCTCTCCTTTTGTTGTACACAGAACGACGTTGTGTGAGACCCGCTAGCAGCTTTTTTCCCAGCATGCAGTTCGAATGTCCTCTTGGGTTTTGCAGTTGTGTGGATGGATTACCAGCGATGTCATCAGACCGAGACGCACAGCAGCAGACATTTTCTACCAACGACACGGGAGATACTGCACTGCTGGCCTCAATACACACACACACACACACACACACACACACACACACACACACACACGCACACACACGCACACACACACACACTCTCTCTCTCTCACACACACACACACACAGCATGGCCCCATTTCAAAAAGACTGAGATAATATTCCTTGGAGGTTTTACTTGATTCAGGATCTCTTGAATGTCCGATTCAGACAAGTGGATGGATGAAAATAACATGAAATAAATCTCAATGATTGACGACAGTCAGTCAGAGAAGTGTTGATTCAACTGTACACTCATCTGAAAGGTTGTACATTGTGATTCACAGAGGACCACATGCAGCTCTGAAGACAGCTCCTTGCTTCAATGCAAAGTTAGAATTTAGATGCTTTCCACAGAAAAGTCGAGTGAAGCGGCTGTGACTAAAAAAAATGTGGTCAATCTGCAGGATGTCAGTGTCCTGTGAGTGACGATTCTCTCTGACCTCCATCAGGCACAATGGGCAGTAAGCTCAGTCAGTTTTGGTGCACCAGAATGAGGTGAAGAAGAGGACGTCCTGGAGCCCAAACTTGGACTTGCTAAGTAAATTTCATCACTGGTCTGTTTGTCTGCGTGGACTTCTGTGGACACCCAAGCTATTTTGAATCTTTCAGTTGAATTTTCTTAATTCTTACTCCATCCATAAGTACACAGCTACATAATCGAAGTGTCTGTACCGATGCCTGGTACCTGGGAATCTGTATCGGTACTCAACAGTAACAATTTTTGGTACTTTTGTGTGTGTTTATGTGGTAATGAATGTTCATTTGTTTAATAATAAAATCTTAATTTTTTTCAATTTAACATATTTATTTCTCGATATATAAACTTTAACAAATATATAAAAACAACATCCAACTCTGTGTATTGTAACATTGCAGTTGTTTCACGAATTTCTTAACTACAACTACACAGTGTTTTTGCTTAATAATACACAAATTAAAACCCAGCATCATTACTCCTATTCCTTTCCTTTCGCCTCTGGAAAAATTGTGTGATGGGGGTCCATGGAGGACAAATAAGTTTAAAACAAATTAGCAAATGAGGATGGAGTAAAAATAAATAAAGGTATAGTATAGTTGCTAACGGATGCAGGAGTTGTATCCGTACATCTGAGGCTGTCAATAATTGTTCATTTTTCAGCCTTGAGAAAAATCTCGTGCTTAAGCAGGTCTGGCCTTGCACTTCGCGTCACAAATATTGCAGTGAGTGTAATCTACATGGCATTTTGAAAAGCGGAGCCATACTTTCGAGTGCTTTCTATCAGCCATGGTTGCTTTGTTGACTGAACCCGTGGCTAATGCTGTGTTCATGTCCAGCATGAAACCCACCTACTCTTCCACTCCCTCACAGTCACAAGGATGTGGTGATGATGGTAATGTTTGGTTTTACATGAATCAGTGGTTGGTAGTACCGACGGAATTCCATCGGTACCTATATAAGTAGTGAATTCTGTACCCATCCCTACTCATAGGATGGTGGAGCACAACCAAGTTTACTGTTGACTGTCCCTGAAATAAAGCAACGTGTCTGGTTTTATTCAGTGGATCTCTCTTCACTGGGGAACTCCAACATCTCTTTAAATCTGCATCTTTTCCTTTCAGTCTACTGTTTAGTATAGAGCCAGACAGATAATGCTCACATCTTTACATCAGCTGGCTGCCAGAATATTCTCTGTGCCATCTGTGTGCTGTGAGATCTGCTGCCAAATATCAGGCTTTAGAACAGGACTTCACACACCGTTTAATGTGCTTTTATGTCACTAAATATTTGCAAAGCATCACATATTCAACTAGTTTACCCTCAGGTGAATATAGACGAGGTTATTATTGGTGTCGTGTTAACGTTAAAGTTCATACTGGACACAAGTATTTGTCATTTCATGCTTTAAAATGGCTTGAAAATTTTAATATCTCACTGATACAAGTTCAGTGTCAATACCAAAGTAAAGCTTTTTTTGATACGAGAACTACAACCATGTTTTCCCATGACACTTTTTAAACATCTGTGTAGCAGGTAAAAAAACTTTGCCCCGCATTACTTGGCGCATCATGCCCATGTCCCACATACATGTTTGAGCGGTTGGAAAAAAGTAAGAATTTAGACTAGTGGAAAAATGGAACCAGCAGCTCTTCCCACTTTGCACAATTACATTAGATTTATTCTGTACAAGTGGACATTTTCACCTGATGGTGGCGCTACAGGAAAAGTCTGGGGATCGCCAACGTAATTTACAGAATAGCTTTTAGTGAACATGAATATAATCAGTAATCATTGATCAGTAGTTGCTGAGATATCTAACGTTGAACAGATGACATGACCAACCTGCTGCTACTGAACCACAAAGAGTAAAATCCTCCACTGTCTGAGTTAAGTGGTATATTAGCATGCTAGCATGCTAACACGTTAGCATGCTAACATGTCACGGCTTCCTCGTTCTGTTTATCTTCCTGCTCAGTGACAGTGATGTCACTCTGGATCAGAGCAACTCAGCTGGAAAATGCAAATGTGTCCATGTGTGAGTGAGGGGATGGAAACGCTGCAGAGGAGCTGAGAGTCTCTGCTGTTATGAAACCACCGGCACCTTCTCCTTCCTCAACCTCCTCCTCCTCACCCTACCGAGCTGTTGCCATGACAGCATTTATCCCTCCTCCTGGACCCCCCCCAACGCCCCCATCACCAGCAGGCTCCATGTCTCATTTCCATGTTGCCAAATATAACAGACAGACGGACTGACAGAGGGAGGGAGAGAGACATGACACTGTGCGATTTCCAAACTGACTCTGTGTGTGTGTGTGTGTGTGTGTGTTTGTGTGTGAGAGACTCTGTCTTAACATCCAGGTCAGCTGTAGAATGATTACACCATCAATCAACTAGACTGATATCATCTAACTCCTGTCACTTTCTCACACACACACACACACACACACACACACACACACACACACACACACACACACACTCTAATTAGATTGTGTGAACTGCAGGGTGACTACAGAGAGCTGGAGGGGACAAGTGTCATTAAGAGATTTTGAGTTTTTGTGACTCACTGCATTTAAGCTGGACTGGAAATGATTGAAAAAATGACGTAATGCAATTAAAAGTTATTTTTAATCATAAATTGATCACTTTAAGGATTTGATAATATTCAAATGATGACAGCTGAGAAAATGATTTATTTATAGGAAACTGGAGCGAAACTAAAAGAGGAGAAGAAATAAAGTACTGTTAGGAAAACACTCTTGATGGCATCCATTTTTTAAACCAGCCAGCGACTTAAGCCTGTTCTGGAGAGACATACTATGCACTGTGTCAATGAATTTAACCTTCTGGGACATTAAAATCTGTCTCTCTTATTATGCACGGTCAGTCATTCCTCACACTGTCTGTCTTTCAACAGTCCATGTTTCACTTTAAAAAAAACAAGAAACCAAATAAACCTTGAAATAAAATGAAGATCAAATTATTATTTAACAAGCCATTTTTAACGAACAAGACTATAAATCTATGCTAGCAGCTCTGTGAGGCTCAGTGGTGCTTTAGCTAAATGTTATCATTAAAAAAATGTACTAATGACTTTCTTAAATAATTAGATTAGCCCTGCTTAGCTTGATTGCTAAATGTCTATGGGACAAATAAGCAGTTCTAATGGTACAGAAATGTCAGATGATGTCAGATGTTTTAAAGACGTATGGCAGGTTTAAATAAGACAGGATAAGATAAGATAACTCTTTCGGACGTTGCAGCAGCACAAGCATACAAATTAGGGCTGAACGATTTATCGTTTTCTGATCGAAATCGCGATTTCAGACAACGCGATCATTTAATTGCCAAAGCTGCGTTATTTTTGGCAGTGCTCCTTACTGACCCAGGATCTGTTGTGTCAACTACTTTACACATACATGCCGGCTACCTACCGTCCTGCCAAGCTCACCAATCATAAGCGGCATGCTACTCGTGGACAGGTCACGCTAACCAATCAGTATTAAGCTGCTCCTCCTGCTTTGTAACGTTAACATGTTTTGAAATGGCTTCAGCAGAGTCAGAAGCAGAGGTGGAGGATTTAAACCCCAGGAAAAACAGCACATCGGTCATTTGGGAGTATTTCGGGTTTGAGAATGCAGACGTGCACCAGAAACAGGTACTGTGCAAAACCTGTCGCGCTAAAGTTGCAATATCCAGCAGAAACACAACCAACTTATACTGGCACTTGAAAAGTGCATGACGAAAAAATCTGGTGAAAAGTCCGGTGAAAATGACGCTGGCCCATTGTAGCAAACAGACCACAATTACAGCATCTGTTGCCAGTGAAACTCGTATGACAAGAGCAGCCGAAGACACCGGGAGATGATGTCTGCCATAACACACTATATTGTCATGGACATGGTGCCTGTTAACATGGTCACCAAAGACGGGTTTAAAAACCTCGTGCGCACGCTGGACAAAAGATATGTGATTCCCTCCCACACCTACTTCAACCAGGCTGCCATCGCACAGCTGTACATGGAATGTAAAGAAAATATTATATCAATATATTAATAATATTATTTAACATTGTTTTTTTGCAATTGTTTTGTATTTTATTTAACTTTTTTAACTTAACACAATTAATTTTTTGCACTACTTTTTTTAAAGTAAAGACAATCAAAGATGGCTCTTTTAGTTCTTCAGTTGTAATAACTTAAATGTAAATAAATACATTTGGAAGCAATTCTTACCTTTAGTTTTCATCCTTGCATTAGAGTCATAGCTTTTCATGTTTTGATGTTATGATGAAATTTTCCTGTCATGTTTGTAAATGTTACTGTACATTGTGAATATAGCACTGAAGCTTGATTTGAAGAAAACGTGAATTAAATTACAATCGCAATTTCTGCCAGAAAAATCGCAATTAGATCTTTTCCTAAAATCATTCAGGCCTAATACAAATAGATAAAAATATAAAGTATGTAACTATAAAAAGAGTTATATACACAAGTATATACAACTGTTAAAGTAAACTGTAAAGTGTTAAGTGACAATGCAGCATAATGATGACAGCAGTAGCAAATGTCGATGGTACAATATGAAAGGTAATCTAGCATAATAACAACAGCAGCAGTAAATGTAAATAGTGCAATATAAGAGTCAAAATAAGAGCCATGTCTCGGAGCTACTGCTACAGGCTTCCGACCCCTCAGCGCCCGGAAGTAAGTTTAAAATAAACTACACATTATAATTTTACATTTAAAAAGTCACAGATGTACCCACTGACAAAGAAACACAGAGCAGTTAAAGTCACAGTGCATGAAAATTAATATGCATAGTTTGGAAACAGTAGTTCCAAACTAACTGTAAAATGTAGTTAGAATCCTAATGATGGAGTGTCTTGGAAGCCGAATGATATCAGCAGCTTGACTGCATGACTACAAACATTACTCTCTCCCAATTTTCCCGTCTGCCTCTTCATCTCTCACTATCCAATTTAGACAAAAAAATAATCTTTAAAAAAAGAACAAACAACGATAACATGCAACACAAAGTGTTAAGGTTGCTGCTGGACACGACCTGTGTGTAAATGTATTTACATTACATAGAACCCAATTCACTGGTTGTAACTGGCAGCCAATCTGTCAGTCATGTGTGGTCAGTCACTCACGTGACTGGGTCAAAGGTCAAATTAGCATGTGCATCATTGTGAAGCTTTGGTTGACCGAAGAGCGATTTTGAAATACAAGAGAAGACGTATATGTTTTGCACCCTTGGTGAGCGGAGCGAGGTACGTCAGCTTAAACTACGAATTGTTTGATATACTATTGTGATTCTACAAATGCTATTGCTATTTTAGCACACAATAGTATCCTTTGGTTTATGTTTGTGTTAATTTGAGGAGCATTAATAATATTTTTCGTTGATGGTGTACCTGCGTATTTCAAGTTCATTGAGTGTGCTAACGCCTTGTGTATGCACTTGTTAATGTAAATATTATGCTGTAAAGTTTAAGAATTTGTTTGCACTGGTGTTTTGTGAAACACTGACATTTGTGTTTATACTTTTGTTTATTGTACTTATAGTTTCACGGTGCAGGGATGACCAATTAAAATAACTGCACCCGTTACGGAGACTCTCTGTTGTCGTTATTGATTGCCAAGGGCTGCTACACTGGTCATATTTTTTTTTTCATTTTTTTAAGGTCCATATTGCAGTAATAGATGGTTAGGATAATTTAGAAATGGTATAATCACTTAGCTGGTCCAGCAGAAAATACTGCAATGATAAGAAGCAGCTCTCAACTATAAGCAGCTCTCAGCTATCATGAATTCAACACAGAATACCAAAGCTCAAAAAAACAGTGGAAATACACAGCTGGGGTTGAGAACGTAACAGCCATCATACTAATGATTACAACTATAAAACAGCACAAAATTTACCAACATAATCCATCATGTTCTGAACTATGGCTGCACGATTCTGGCAAAAATGTGAATCACGATTATTTTGCTTAGAATTGAGATCACGATTCTCTGGCACC
This sequence comes from Centropyge bicolor, assembly GCA_037975185.1. Taxonomy (NCBI): domain Eukaryota; kingdom Metazoa; phylum Chordata; class Actinopteri; family Pomacanthidae; genus Centropyge; species Centropyge bicolor. The sequence goes on along the minus strand of JBBMOC010000011.1, from coordinate 2,253,242 downwards.
ATTTTTTATTGTCTACTGGAGTTTGGTGGGTATAGCATTGCATTGTACAGAGTCTTTCCTTTGCCTTGTACGGTTTCATCATTCTCGCTACTACCATTGGAGTTTTCATCCATTTCACTCTCCTTACCGCAGGCATTCTTCGGCCGTAATTCTCACTCACTCTTTCCTCACTCAACTGCAGCAGGCAGGAGCAGGCTCACGTGTTGTAAGGACGCTTTAACATTGGTTGAGGGAGGAGGCAGCAGCAGTGCTGTGTTTGGGTGCATTTACTTATAATGTAGCCCGTGAAATAAAATGCTTGTGTTTAGAAATGAGATCACGTACCTCTGTGGATTGAGATCGCGATCTTTTAACGATTAATTGTGCAGCCCTATTCTGAACACACATTTACACATCGAGAGAAAACTTAAACTACTCAGCCCTATGCATGGTGGGAAATGAGGGATGTCTCTAAAATGTTCTCAGGACTGTCTGCAGCACAGTAGCATCAGAGCTCAGCAGACAACGTCAAGAAGTGTCTTCATGCTAAATAAATACTTAAACAATAATTTCATCATCCTTTCCCCTTTTCAATATAACTCTGACAACCATTGCACTTGTTCTTATTTCATCTTTATGCTTTGTAAGCAACTTGCAATGCAAACTAGATTGGTTCCAACTCATATATATTCCAGTTATATACTACATATACTGTATATAGGCATATTCGTTGATATATCGACATAGTTATTCGGTGAGTCATGCTGCTGATAGTCTACAGTCAGTCTGGCACAGACCTCAGAAGTGGGAGACATGGATTAAAACAGTTAAATGAGCAATCAATAAACAAGCTGATCTATGGCCCCGATAGGTTCTAACATATCGATTCAGACACGTTTAATCTTCCAACTGGGGGTGAAGTTCATCTGCAGCAATGTAGGTGAAAGACAGAGAGAGGGGGAGACAAGAAGAAGTGGAGGTAGAGAGGAGCTCTTATTGTGAACAAACTGCTGCTTTCAGAGGTGGAAGGGCACAAACGCTATGAGTTTTGAGTGATCAATATGAGTGAGTCATGTTATGATATATTATGATAATAACAGTATTATTTTTACTTTGTAATATCATTGTTTTAAAGCTACTTGCAACATGTTGACGTATTTATATCAAGATTACCAGCGGTGGAAAAAGTAGTACTTTGTGCCATCATACTTTGATTCTTAGTAGAAATACCTAAAAGTATTCCATTACAAGTAAAATTTTAAATGTTACTTAGTAAAAGTACAGAATTATTATCAACAAAATTTACTTAAGCATGTAACATGATTTTATAAACTTTTACAACTAAATCACTGAGTGAACATGAAAAAAAGTCTCTTTCAGCATCTGCTGAAAAAGAAGATATGAAAAGTAGAAGGAGAGAACAACCGAGAGTCTACTTAAAATGTGTACATACAGCATCTTGGTGAACTGACCTCATTAAAAAGACATGTGCTTGTCATTATTCATCCTCCTGCCGGATCTGAACTGTGTAATTGGTGCAGTTTTTTGGTAGAAACATGTTTAGCTCAGGACTATCAGGCAACACTCAGCACTGATGCGGTGCTTTAAATCGACCTACAATAAACTACTGAGTCAAGGCATTTGGCTTCTTCGCGCTCACACAGGACATGCTGCAAATAAACAATAATAACACAAAATGTGCTGTAAAATGACCAGAAACACACCAAAAATTTAACAACAAGATGGTTTTTGCTGCTGGAAAAACATGTCAGAGATTTCTGTTTATGTTTTTTAGCACATTGAGGACACTGGCTAAACATCTACACTTGGCAGGACTCAGTTTCCAGGACACTGAGCTAATGGGGTAAAACCACACACACACACACACACACACACACACACACACACACACACACACACACACACNCACACACACACACACACACACACACACACACACACACACACACACACACACACACACCTGGTGTAGCAGTGCTGCTGACCGAGCTCATTTACACTCCTGTTATCGTCATCAGCACACAGAGGACGAAATGTCAGCCGCTGTTTACAAAAACGGGGTCAGAGAGAGAGAGACAGCCAGAGATAGACAGAGAGAGCGAGAGAGAGACAGGAAGACTGGAGTACAAAATTAAAATCCTGTCAACATTGTGTGCACATTTTTCATTGCTGTGAGCAGGAAAAGAGCCACAGAAGAAGCTTCACAAAGAGACCACATCTCCACCTGGTATCATCCAGACCACATCTAGAGGTGGTCTGCTGCACGCTGCGATCTGATCTGACCAAGGTGTAAACAACATAATGACAGAAAACACAACACAAGACTGAATAAAATGGGAAAAAAGAAGAAAATCATATGTAGTATGATTATTTGTATGCATATGATTGGTTGTCCTTCTCTTCTTCTTTCAACTTTCTTTCATAAACACCTCACTAAAAATATTGTAAATATTCTACTGTTGTAAGATGACTGATAAAACATGTTGACCTTACAATAAAGGACGATATCTAAGAAAATCTGAAGGTACCAATGACTGCTCTGTAACTTTTTAGCCAAATTCAATATCTGTATAAAATCATTTTAATGTTAGGAAGGTCAGTGATACTCTGACTGTATGAATGTTCCAGATTCTTATAAGATAAGATATGATATAGTTGTATTCGTCCCACAGTGGGGAAATTTACATAATGACATTGACAAAGAAACTGTTTGTAATAGATCAGTCACATTCTGGATGATCTGCTTAATCAGATAGGTATCAGTGCAGATATTGATCCAGCTTGTTGGGTTGTGCAAACTGTATACTACAAGTGTTGCCAGACTCTTAACCATTGCTAACTCGGCCTGTCTTGGTTGGCTCAGTCTGTCACATGACCCTCACCTGGTATGTCCTAGAGGTACAGATGCGCATTTGTTTGTTTTAGTCTGCCGTCTCCTTCTACCTCATTTGCATACTGAGTTCTGATCACAATGGAGGCTGAAGAGATAATGAGAACACTTATTAAAACTAGATTTATATGAAGATTATAATAATGTATATCCAGTATCCAGATTCAGATCTCAGGATAAGACCAGGAGGAGGGATGAAAGAAGGAAAGACAGATGGAAAGACAGACAGAAGAAGAAAAAAAAAAACAGAAAAGTGAATGATGCATCCTCTTTAGATTTCTTTTGCTCCATGTTCCTCTCTTCTCTTCATCCATCTGAATCCTACAGATCTGACTCCTCTGACTCCTTCACTCCCACACTGCAGAAAAACATCACTCTCTCTCTCTCTCTCTCTATCTCTCCGTTCATTACCATAACTGTTTTCCATCAGTCTTTCCCTTTTGGATCAATAGGGTGTCACAGCACTGATGTCTAATGATGGCTGCAGCATCATCACAGTCACACGTGTTCATCTCATCTGAGCTGTGACTAATAACACTGATGGTTTCTGTAATGTACAGAAAAGCAAAAATCATCAGTATCAGTACCAGAGATTCTGTTGCTAGGTTTGTAATTATTGTATAAATATTATATTCTTTCCAGGCATGAGTACAGCCAGAACACTGCAGACTGATACTGTGCTCAGAGTAAAACATGATATTTTTACTAGGCTGTTAGTAGTTGAAGTGTTTGTGTGTCTGTTCAGAAACCCTTTGCTGCTACTGAACATGAGCTTACAGGATGTCGGGTTCACCATTTTCTCGTCTTCACTCTTGAATCTTTCATAAAATCGTTTAGGATCATACTGGCGTTTTGCATTTTTTATTCCATTTACTACACTTCAGTTAAAACGTCGGCTTCAGGCCGCTGTGTGTGCACTTGGCACTTGCTGTTGTGCTGTGGTGAGTTCACGTGCAGCCACAATCACAGAGCTTCTACCCCCCCTGACTGAGCTTACAAACTACAGGCTGGACAAGACTACTGGGGCAAATAGGACCACCAAAAAGATTCCATTTCAACTTGTAAAATACTACATTTGATATGGCATGAAAATTTCAATCAATCTTGCTTGTGAAAATAGACACAGTGTATACGTAAAGCTTCAAATGCTTTTCATTGCAATATGGCCACCATAAATAAAAAATGTTGTTAAAGTATTTAGAGAAATTCTCTGTGACAGAAGTTTGAGACTCTGTGAGCTCCTGCATGCTGCATGTTCTGCGTCCCTCCAGAGGAAATGTTTGAACTGCTTTGTCATGTCCTACAGTGTTCACTGCTTCCCTGTGTGTGTGTCTTGTTTGTTTCTGCTTCAGCCTGAGGTGCTGCAAGGTGCTGCAAGATAAATCAGTGTGAGGGTGTTTTGCATTTTGCTGCATCATGCCCTATACGAAATCACTCAGAAACCAGTGTAGGCAGCTCTGCAACCTGCTGTCATGCCTCCGTGCCATAATCTGCCCCAGTGCAGTGTGGGATTTATTGGATCACACTCAGTCACTTGAAGAGGCAGCAAGCAGCCAATTGTGCTGTGTGATTTCATAACGAATCAGAGTTATCTTCACTGCTGTCAGACTTCATCATTGTTCTCTGCCTGTTACATCATTTGCAAGCTTGAGGTCAGCTTTTTCTCACAATATCAGCTGTACCTAAACGTCCCATGACTCAGGGCTTGGAGGATTTTTTTACCTGCACTTTGATGCCTCAAGATGCTTTAGATGAACCCAGATCTGAAAGTCTGAGTCACACTCTCTGTACCTCTGAACAATTTATTTTACTTTTTGGCTGTACGTAAGAGAGCTTATAAGACAAAGCAATAGTACTATTAAATCTGTCTCCATGAGTCATCACTGCGTTTCCCCAGCCTTCATTTCTGCAGGTCTGCTGGGAGCCTCTTTTCTATTGCTCTTGGTGTTTGCAGTGAAAAGGAGGCAATGCTCTATGTTCCAACAGCGGTGCGAGCTTAGCAAAGCCTTAAGCGCTCAAAGCACCGAGCGAGATTAAAACAATTTCAACTGTTTGTGAGAGTGTTGTCCTTCAAACAGGTTTTCCACAGTTGCATAGCAACAGCAATCGCCATGACCAGCACTTCCCACAGACAGCAGTTCAGTGTTTCCAGTTACAAAGGAATTGCCTGGTAGACGCATGGGACAGCCGCAACCCTGCGTCCTGTTGCCTATGGCACCACGTAGCCCTGCGTACAAAGACGACCACCACAGACGGCAATGAGGCTCCGTCGTTCTCAACACTTCCTGAGAGGATGCTACATCAGACAAGGTTGCCAGGCAACAAACCCCATTCCAGCCAACAAACTTAGTTCTAACTGAAAATTTAGTCAGAACAACAAAATTACAACAAAATAAGAGCAGAAAACAAAGGAGGAAGACTCTGAGCTACCTTGTAAATGGTTATCATGGTGAGTAGTAGAGCAAATAACTTCACTTTTACAAAAAGCACAGCATATTTTCTTTACAGCCTCAGCAAGAACAACCAATCCTATTGCTTAGCAGAAATATCTATTAACACTGTTCAGTCTTTGCTCCACCAATTATCAGTATTGGAGATGCTGTAGTTGTTTAGTTCATCTGTCTCTGAAGTCTCATGCACTCCTGCTCCCCTGCAATATATAAATTCCCACTAGAACCTTCCACTCTGTAGCCCTATTAACTAACAAAAGGATGAATATTTATCAACCTTGTACACCCACCAATTGCACTATCTCTGTACAGAAAGAAAGCATGGGGGCATCAGCTGCCCCCTCTCCTTTGGAGGAAGAAACACTTCTTTGCTTTACCATAAATTAAGTTCAGCAAAACAACTTTGCCTTGCTTGCATTTTGTTTGCCAGTGAAGAATCAAGCAAAAAGATGTTTCCAGGTCAAATTTAGCATGTGGGCACATATTTCTAGGCTTGCACAAAACCTGTGTGAGAGAAGCTGCAAAGTTAGTAGCGATCAAAGTCAAAGATCAGCACGAGTTTTGGCAAAACAGACAGTGGGATGACAGATTGCAGCCAAACTTGAGGTTGGAAATAAGATAAGATATTCCTTTAATAAATTAGGAAATTTCCAAAATTTAGTGAAAGGATGCCATATTAAGGCTAATTTTCCAGAGCAATTGAATAATAATCACAATCAAGGTTCAGAAGCACATCTTACCCATTAGAAATGACAAAAATTGTTCTCTGAAGAAGCATTTAAATGTACCGACAGAGTGTGTTGAAACAGAGTGCAGATCTGAGGAGAAGCTCTGATCCCTCCTCAGTGTAACAGAGCCACATTCAATATGGCATCCTATTTCATTTTTATTTTACGATATACAAACCAATTTCTTACAAGAGATTTTGAAGTGGAAACTCAAACTTCTAGTAAGTTTCCAGCCAGTGTTTCGGTTCTTTCAACCCAATGCTGAGATCAGGTTTGCCATCGTCTCGTGCAACCTTTGGGTTTGATTATAGTAAGTACCTTAAAGTCTAACTTACGATTTGTGGTGGTGGAGGGTGTGGGCGTGGTGGTTGTTGGAGGCATTGGCTCTGTGCAGGCGCTCAAGCCTCTCCTTCTCTTTCTCCACAAAATTGGTGTTGGTGCCAGTGCTGGTGGAGGGCATTCTGGTCAACCGGCTGTGGGCCCGCGGCTGATCCCTGGGTGGAATCGGAGGAGGGGGAGGCGGAGCAGGGGTTGAAGAGGAGACTGGAGCTGGGATTTGCATTGGGATCGAGATGGAGGTTGGGCCTGAAGACGGAGCAGAAGCAGGAATGGGGATCGCGGTCATACTGGTGCTGTTGGTGCTGTTGTAGGAGTGGTGGTGGTGCTGGTGATGCTGGTGGTGGTGGTGGCTGTGGTGGAGGGGGATAGAGGACGGAGGCTGTGGAGGACCTTGGTGTTGGCTGTTGTGGTGGTGATTCTTGGTAGAAATGGATGTCGATGTGGTCTGAGTCGGTGGAGGCGGCGGAGGAGGAGGAGGGAGAGGTGGCTCAGGAGGAGGAGCAGGTGGAGGAGGAGCAACAGGTTGCCGGTCCAAACGCAGGTCCTTGTTCTCCTGGCTGAGCCGGTCCAGTTGGACCTCCAGCTCCTCAATTCGGCGCCGCTGCGTTTCTAGAAGTTTTTGTTGGCTCTCGATGATGTTGTTGAGTTCAAGAAGGTACTCCACGGCCCGGTTAGGGCTTTCTGGGCTGCCCTGACCTGGCCCTTGATTAGCATCCATGACTAGCTGGTCTGAGGGGAACTGGGGAACCTCAGACTAAACGGCTGTGAAAATGCCCAGTGGCAAAGGTTCTCTAATGCTAAATTCTTAAAGAGCCTAAATGCTGCTGGCTGTTACAGTCAGCAGATCCAGGTTGAAACTGTCAGCTAGCACTGAGGCTAAATACTATGAATCACAGCTACAGCTGGAGGAGAGCCAAAGACCAACTCAGTGAGTAGTAGATGCCACAGGGGCTAGTAGAGTGGTGACACAGGCAAATCAGCAACAGGCCAAAGGCTAAAACTAGCACAACTGACTAACCACTGAGAGGATCACAAGAGAAAAGAGGACCCAATTACTACTAATTTAAACTAGTTAGTCTAGTCTACAACCTAAAACCTAATGTCTAAATAACTACAAAACTACACCCTAAGACCCTAAACCCTACACCCTAAAAACTAAACTACCGTCACCCTCCCCCCCACCAGAGATAAGTGGGGGGGAGAGAACTTTTTCTTCTTTGAGTTCTGATTTGAAGATCAAGATGGACCTCGTCTTGGCTGGCTCCAAACAGAGAGGTTTATCAGGTCGTCAACCATTCCCTGGTTCAGTCAGGTCTTTCTGTTGGGGTTCAGACCCATGATGGTTAAAAACAGACAAATATAGAAAAAGAGATTGCCTTGTCCCCCACAAAAAAACTGTCTTTCTGTTTGTCAGTGAGTCTGTTGTATCCACTCTTTGCACTCCATGCAGAGCATCAGAACATTGCTTTCCAAGTCGGAGGTATGGAGACCACAGTAGACACAGACTTTATTTGTCCCTCTGCGCCAAATATATTGCACATTATCATTGCTGAGTGACTGCAGATTGTCCAGCACGAGTGGGACAACTGATATTTTTTCCTCCCAGCATCCAAGAGTTTTTTTCAAGTGCTGCAACAGAAATGCAGTCTGCACAACCATGTACAAACTCCCAAACAAGTTTACTAACCACCAGCTTCCCTGTTGTGCCTCATAATAAAATCCTGGTGTCAGAACCCCTGTAGTAATTCTCCAAATCAAAACAGCCGGGAGAGTTTTCTGGGCAAGAAAAGACACGAGTATTCAGTTCAGATCCTCTGCATCAACACAACAGTCTGGAATGAAACCTTGAGAAATCAACACAACGCAAAGCTCCCCCACAAGAAAATGTAGCGTCTGTTGAAGATCATCTTCTGAGAGACGAAAGGCGCATCTCTTCCTGGTCCATGGGTTCAGCTGCAGGACTCAGCCTGTCACCCTGCAGCTGCTCTGTCAGATGAAGTGATACGTAAAGGTTAAATGTCATGTCAGATGCTCATCTTCCTCCTGGATTTTGTGAGGCATCTGGGATTCATTATCATCCTGTTGGATGGCACATTCAGATCCTTCTTCATGTCATCCATCCATTACATGAAAAAGAAGAAAAGAGAGAAAGGGCAGATGAGAAGACAGTAGGTTGTAAAACAGGAGCTGCAGAGTCAACAGGAACTCCAGATACCTTATACCTCATACCTATGTTGTTTCTGGGAGAAACACCTCTTCATTTTACTCTTTCATCTATCTAACCCTGCATTTACATTCATTTATTTATCTTTAATTTGATTTTCTTTGTCTTTAACTCCCATTTTTCATTTTTGTCTCCTTTCCTGCCTCTCTTTATATTCATCCTCTCTCTGCACCCTTCCTGATCTTTCTTTTCTCTTTTCACTCCTTCCATGTGCTCTTGTCCTCCTCTATGGTTTTCTGTTTTCATATAGCTGTTACTTTCTCATCTCCATCCCTTTCATTTCTCTCTCTTTCTCTGCGGCTGCCAGGAGTGTGAGGTTTCTCGGCCCATAAATACCAATGACATGCTCTGTCTCAGCCATCAGAGACAAGAAAAATCATCACACACCATCAGCCTCTCCTCCTACTCTCTATCACTATCCCTCCTCTGTCTTAGTCCGCCTCTTTTGGTCTTTCTCACTCTCTTTCTTTCCATTTTCCCTTTTTGTCACTCAGTTTTAGATCTTCTGCCTATCTCTACCAATTCAATCCTCCTTTGTTCTGTGTGCATCACTATATCAATGAAATGTCTTACGACAAGACGACAAAACACAGTCAAGAATAGTGGAGCCATGCTTTGTCTTGGTGCTTGTTTCAGTGTTTTAATTCTTAGGAAAGTCTCTGGTGTGAAATGCGAGCCTAAATGGTCTTCACTTTATTTTCTCCCTGTTTGTCCAAATCAAATCCTGGTGCCTGTATTCTGACAGGATGTTGATGCCAAGCTAACATTGAATCCATAACTGATGATGTGACATCCTCTTTCTGAAGAATTTGCTTCTGTTTTCTTCCATTTCCCCTGACTTCCCTTCCTGTTTTGCAGTTGTAAGTTGTTGCTATCACTTCTTGCTCTTGGTAGTCACATCCAGGCATCACCATCCACATAGATCTAATAAACTGACTACACTATTCACAGCAGGGATATCATTGTTTTGGCTCTGATCCAGATCAAGTCCTTCGATAACAGGTATCTGCTGACACAGAGTACGATCTGATACTTATATTCATCTAAATGACACAGCTGCACTCAAGCTACAACCTGAAAATGAGATAAGACACAACAAAGTTCAACCCGACAATCTTTTGTGCCAAAGGGGCTTGGTATAGGTCAGCATCGTAAAACTAAATATATGAAGAGCAACAGAAGATATGCAGTGTTAAAAAAATTAATAAAAATTAATTAAATTAAGTTGTGAAATAACTAAGAAGTAACCTACTAATTTTGGTACACTGTGTTTTTCTCAAGCCACTTGATCCAAATACTGAAAGTCTTGGTTCAAAACTATGGCGCTGATGTGCTTAAATTATTAATATTATACGAATAAAGTTTAACTTGGAAAATGTGACTCCTGATTTCAACAAGATGTGATCAGCGAGAGAGAAGACGCATCACTCTGCTGGTGTTGTTGGGACTCAAAAACACTCAGCCCACTCGCGGGTGTACAGTGATGTTACAGAGTGAAGTGTCTTCCATCACAAATGATCTTTGGTAGAGCAGAGACACTAGTTTGCGAAGAGAACAAACAAACCCGCCAACAGGGAAGATGAATTCAGGCTTGTCAGCAAGTTACTCACAGAATTAACGTTAAATGGAGGCTGCTGACATGACAATGTTTGTCATTGTCACCTGGGAATGCTATGGGCAGTCGTTTGCTCTTGGCTGATGAGAAAGAGAGATGGGAGATAAAAGATTCAGTAACAGTTTCATTAGTGCTATCTTGCCACCATCTGTGTCCGAACTCACACAGCTCAGGTGTGGTAAAAGCGGCAGCCTGAGGTGGACAAAACACACATCAGCTTTTGATCAGCTTTATTTTAGCCTATATGTTTGCTATATCTGGCAACGTTACATTGCAAGCTCACGCCTTAACTGAAGTCATCATGGCCATTAAGCATGATATTTCAGAGTGAATGTGTCCTTCACGCTGTCAAAAATGTACATATTTATCACCAATTGCCACTTGGAGTCACTAATGTGCGAAATTGCTGCTTATGAAAAAGTTTCAGCCATAGATACTGCACCATCACAATGAACACACACGTACAAACACACACACACACACACACAAAGGAATGGCTAGCCCTCTGGTCTCTATTGCAAAGCAGCCAAACAGTTTCAGCTTTTATATCTCTTCCCATTAAGCACATTCAATTATTCATGAATCACTAACTGACTACCATCCCTCTCTGCCTCTCTCTCTCTGTCTCTCTGTATGTGCAGGCTTTCTGTAGATCGTTGGTTCATGCCTGAATTGTCAGTTTCAAACATACTGTATATGAAGTCAGGTGGAAACAGAGGCATCCACAATAGCGTGTGCGTGTGTGTGTGTGTGTGTGTGTGTGTGTGTGTTAAATGTGTGTAACTGAGCTCTCGATTTTTCTGTGTGTGGACTATTCACTGTCCAGCCATCAGTCATTCAATCGGACTGGGAGCAAATTTCTCAATGGCTGATACCAATGATCTTCATACTGTATGGCACTCACAGGCTCATTGGAAATAAACTTGTACACTACAGAGAGCCAGAGAGGACAAAGGTAAAACCTTTTTTTTTTTTTTTTTAGAAAATGTTGTGATCACAAGAAACTTTTTTCCTGTTCTCAACACACCAGCACACAAGTTGTTTTTTTTTTTACCATCGTATAACAGTGCAATGGTGTCCAAAAATCACTGCACTTTTAAATTTTAATCAATATCAATGAAATCCAGTGATGGTTGTCTGTGCCTCAGTGGAAAAACAGGAACTGCTAATAACTAACTTAATAGTGCCAGTTTGCCAGAATGGGTACAGATATGGGCTAAAAAAACCGTCCCATCTACATCTGGTGTGGACATAAATACATGAGTTTGTATTAGGGGTGGTGAAAAAAATTAGAAAAATTATTAATTAATTGCAATTATGTTATGGAAGAGTATGACTTGATAATTCATTTTTCAAAAATTGATTATTTTTGGGGCTGCACAGGATATTTGTGTGTGGAGTTTGCATGTTCTCCCTGTGCAGTGTGGGCTTTCACCGGGTACTCCGGCTTCCTCCCACAGTCCAAAAACATGCTGAGGTTAATTGACTACTCCAGATTGTCCATAGGTGTGAATGTGAGTGTGTGTGGTTGTTCGTCTATATGTGCCCTGTGACAGACTGGCGACCTGTCCAGGGTGTCCCCTGCCTTCGCCCGAAGTCAGCTGGGATAGGCTCCAGCCCCCCCGCGACACCGCAGAGTAGGCGCTAGATAATGGATGGATGATTATTTTTGGAATCGTTTTATTTTGTAAAAATGATATCTCGCGGTCAACAGAGGTTAAACGTCCAGTTCCTCAAGTGCAAGCAGCGGCCAGAGTGAGTGAGTGAGCGGTACGCTGGCTTATTAAAGTACCGTAACCGGTGCCGGTACCACCTGGTTAACCGGCTAGCTCGGTGAACATGTTTCATTACACAGGTTTCATTCAGCTCCGGCCTCGCTCCACCTCTTTGTCCATATTTCGTCACCACTGCCAACATGGCTGCGCGCTATGACATGCTTCATTTTTGCTCTTCAGAAATCTACGGGTGACGTCACGTAAACTACGTCCATGTTTTACACACTCTATGGGTAGAATGGTCGAAGAAGTGCAAAGAATTTGGTCATTCTCGACACTGATTGTTGTTTAGTATAACTTGATCGGTCAAAACACAATGTGTTCATTTCTGTGTTCTACAGTATATAAGCCAGTAAAACTACAACAAGTTCTGTCATTTCAGTTTTCATGAAGGTGCGAGGCATTACACAGCTGTGAACATACCAGAGCTGTTTTTTTCTTCTACAGGGAAAAAACTCAAAATGTGGACAATTATTTGCAAGTGTGGACATTTGTTTTAAGCTAAAACAATTAATTCTGAAGTTACAACTACATTACACAGAAAGTGCTTTGAGTTGTTACTCAATAAAAGAGAAGTTAAGTAATTCAGCAACTGACTGTTTTTTTTAATGGTGCAATAACTTTGTGGTGTATTTTGGGTTACTGTTGTCAAATGGAAAATCAATAATCGGTAATCGAGAATAGTTAATAATCAAAAATTGATTGGTAATCGAATCCCCTACTTTGTATGAAACTGGGGTTTTGGGTGACATTCGGGGTGACAGCAGTTGTATATCTGGCCCCTCAGCTGCTAAATGTTCGACCATCGTCTATGTCTGTCTGCTGCTGCTGGGCAGGTAGTGTACAGTGGTTTTTAGGGCGTGTTTGATAAAAACAGCTGTCTGCATTTTTATGTGGCGAGCTCGATTAGAGCTTGAGGTACTGCCCAGCCTCGGTGCAGCCAGAGAAATGAAACAAAAGTAAAAGTGAAAAGCTGTGTGGAGCTGGTGACTTTGCTCTTAGTTGCTATGTAGAAGACCTCCAACAAACTCATATTTCCATTATCGAACAACACATTCAGTGATTCTCAGCAAAAACAATTGGGGCTCATGTAAGAACATTTTCCTGTTCTTATTCTGTTTCATTTCTCTTTTTTCTGTGAGGTTTACTTAGTGAAGACTCCAATCATCAAAATATTGTTCTATAGTGCTAAATGTGGTCAAGATATCTACAGGGTACCTAATAATGAAAACCTTAAAACTGTGGAAAAATGCCCATCTTTCTTGAAGCCTGAGTTGAGAGACTAACTTCCTTATTTTGTCTGACCAACAGTCCAAAACCCAAAGGCATTAAATCTACAACCACAGAACACAACTAATCTCACATTTGAAAAAGTTTTTAAAAAAAATCTTTGAGGGCATTTTTCCTTCAAAACATTACTGAAATAGTTAAACCGATTATCAATATAGTTTCACTAATTCATTTTCTGTCTATCTACTGATCAGGCGCTGACAAGATTTCAACAACATGACACGAACAGATGACCTTGTTCAGAAGGGAACAGGCTTCATCAGAGGAGGGAGATGAACAACTGAACAACCTGCTGATGAAAACTGTCAAATGAAATGAAATGCTGAAAAAAACACTAATGCTGTAAGTAGACTGGGGATTAAAACCATTATAATGGATATTCATATAATAATAATGTATCAGTGACAATGTGACAATGTGAAAGACCTACAGAGAATCATCAGCTGACTCTGCGGCTCCTCTCGACTTCATGGAACTTTATTAAGAGTTTCAGCTCATTGTTCATCTGTCCAGCTGCAGATTTTGTTTTTTACTGTTAAGGAAAGCCACTGTCCTGCTGAGCAGCAAGCAGCAGACAGACACTGAGAGCAGCTTGTGAACACTGTTGAGACTGAAGCAGCTAAAGATATTTCCCTCAGGAGCCGGAGGAGACCAAAATAGTGCTAAAAGAGAGAGAGAATTGGATTGATGTTCATCAGATGGATGTGGCAAACTACTGTTATCCAAGTCATTAATAAGCTTTCACACTCATACTCACTGATACCATGAGTGACTTTGTGCTTATTTCATGGGAATTACAGAAATTCATTAGCTCACATTTAGTCGACTGTACAACATTTTCTGGGTTTAAAATTTGAAACTGAGGTCTGAATTAAATCCTCACTCTTTGTATTAATCATGTCATCTGTGACAGGCATTTTTTTTAGAATTAATCAACAAAATAATTGGCAGATTCATCAATAATGAAAATTCGTTTTGTTTGTTGCAGCTCCACTATTTTCACTTCTGGTGGTTAGGAAACACGACGTGAAGTCTGGCAGCCAGTTCTGAGTGGACTTTACATGAACACAGAATTTATCACAGTGTAGGCAGTTTGAGCTGTTTTTCCCCCCGTATTCTTATTTGTATTATTCAGTTGAATTTAACAGTAGCAGGCCTGTTTTAATTAGCAATTTTACAGTCATGTTTATCTGCCTTCCAAATACACACACACACAGACGTGCACATACAGTGTAGTTCATACAGCCCACACATAATTTACACACAGCCTTCTTCCACAGCACGAACATGTACACACACAGACACGTGAAACACATCACATACTAACGTGTACATGCATCACAAATAGGCTGAACATGCACATACACACTCACATATTAGTCCTTATAGCCTAGATAGCCAACAGTGACACATACATGACATGCATACAAGTGCACACACACACACACACACACACACACACACACACACACACACACACACACACACACACACACACACTGCAGCATCCAGAAAAAAGTGAACGGAATAAAAACCAGGCTGCAGTTTCTCACAGGTTTCAGCGGCTCCTGCAGAGGTGATGGAGGGATGAAGGTGGGGGAGGAGGAAGAGGAGGAGGAGGGAGGATTATTGATCCCTGCTCATCCCTCTATCTCCTCCTCCGCTGCTGCTGTCACCATCATCTCCCTTCGAAAAAAACCCCAAAACATGCCACTGCTGCTGCTCCGTGTTTTTTCCTCTCTTCCTCTTGTTTGTGATCAGATTATGATCAATCCAATCCCTCCTTCTTTCCTTCTCTCTTCCTTCACGTATTCCTCTGCTCGCTTCACTGCTGCTGCAGGCCCAGCTCCTCTCCTCCTCCTTCTTCCTCTTTTTCTTCTTGTTGCCGAGTCAATCTCTTTCTAATTATCATTCCTCTGCGTCTGACAGCCGAGCGACCCGCTGCTGCAGCGCTGATGATCCCCCCTGCCTCTGTATGTGCGTGTGAACGGACGGTGCTTTGGTTATTATCACTGCTAAAATATTAGTTCTTTTTTCTCCTCCGCTATTCTGCTGAGGAGGAGGAAGGAGGGGAGGAGGTGTCGAGTCCAGACAGGCTGCCTCGTTAGATGGATGGACAGATGGAGGGATGGAGGAGGTGGAAACAGAATAGTGGAGAAGGAAGAAGGAGAAAGGAACGAGGAAAAGTGTGTGTGTGTGTGTGTGTATGTGTCGGTCGCAGAGTGGAAAAACGCGCACTGTCACGCAGCGACAAACGTAGAAATCGCATCACTGCTGCTTTACAGCCCAACCAGGAACATCACACATATATGAGAGAGGATGTCAGAGGCTGCATATAGGTCTTTAGTTTTAAAAACATTTCAGGGATATTACAGAAATGTTATTAAATCACAAGTCATGTGGCTGTGTTTGAATGTTGATCCATATAGAGTAAATGTTACAGGATATACAGCATTAAACAGCTAGACTTGATATTACACAAATTCTACTAAAGACGCCACAGAGAGAAGAAAGTTTGCTTAGGACCACAGTCTGCAGGTAGAAATATTACAGTAACATCAGGATACTATCACAGGATACTATAATACTTGGAATTCCAGCCTAGCCTACGTCTATGTTGCCCAATAGTAGCAAAACCACGTTGTATTACACCAAACTCCAGACACAAACTATATCCAGGTCAATGATCGTGACATCAGTTAATTGTTCAGCCTAAAAAACAATACAAAATTCCAAAATAAATCTGTCTCAATTTCATAAGCTCAGAGTGACGCCGTTGTTTTATCAGCCCAAAACCAAATATATTTAATTGACTATCATATATGATAAAGACCAGCAAACAGTATTTTGGATTTAAAGATGACAGATTAATCATATATCAAAGTTAATCAATTCAAATCAATTAATTGACTAATCATTGCAGCTCTACTGCAGATAAACTTTTTGTTTTGCGACTCTTGTAGACTGAATCGCTTTAATGCAAAAATTTGATATAAATACTATAGATGATTTAAAAAAAGACTAAAAGATTACAGACTGGAGGCTGGAGGTAAAAGTATTACAGGAATATTATTGAATGAAAAATCATCTCTTGTTCCGCGACTGTGGTAATTTTATCAAACACCACCTAATTTAACAATATGTGTGAGAATATATATAAGTGTAACCCGATGTAACCAGAACCAGCTGGCTCTTTGACTCTGCATTGTGTTGTGTTGGGTGGTGGACTGATGGACCTGTGTCCATGTCAGTGCTGGGGCTTATTGTCCGAACAGGAACAGAATACATGTACCAGTTGACTCAGAAGGTATTTAATCCAACAGGTAGCTAGCTAGCTAGTGCACTCTATCATAATGTATAACCAGTTGAACACATTGGAATGTGTGTTGACATTCCAACTGAACTTGTTTTACTTCCTAGCACCATTTCATTTAGAGCTAGACCGATAAATCAGTCTGGCCAGTATATCAACCAATATCAGCTTATTGTAGTTAAATCTATATTGAGAACAAGTGGGCCGATAAACAACCAAAAAATGGCATGATAGAAATGCCAGACTAGACTTAGTCCAGTTAACACACAGAGGGTCTGTGGCTCTGGGAAGTTGCCCGTTTAATAATCCAGCCTTGATCTTATAATTATAATAATATCATGAACATATCATAAAATAGGCAACACATAAACCCATGTCTAAAAAGGCTGCACAGTATATAGTCATAAAATCATAATATTTCTAGTAACTATTATGATAATTAATACTACATTGATAATTGATTCATTTTAATCATTTAAGCAAAAATGCCAAAGACCTTCTGTTTCCAGCCTCTCAGGCCAAATCTGAAACCTGCTTACAGGTGTCGCAAACAGACATTACACAAAACCCAAGGCTAAAGTCTAAGTTGTTGAATGTATGAAATTATATCAGATATTAGAGACTAAAAGTGCGAACACTTGCACAAACTGTGGTTATTGAATGTTACAGCTATAAAATTGAATGTTAATTAAAACTAGAGATTGGAGCTGCTACCTGTAAACTTTATCAATATAACAATAAGATGATCTACAGACATACAGTTATCAACACGTAAAACAACATGTCAAGATATTAGAGAGATACTATAGGTACTCAGGATAGATAGCTATAGTATAGATACTATATATATATCTGTAAAGTCTCACCTAAGAGTTTCATTAATAGTTATCAAAAAGGAGGAGGCTGTATGCAGCTGCATAAGAGATGCTAAAGCAATACAACTAGAGGTTGAATATTATAGCGATAAAACTGGAGCTTCTGCCTGTACACTATGTCCATAGAGGCTGTATGTTGCCCTTTAGTAATGAAATCATGTTGGCGAGATACCAATAAACTCACGCACAGACTGTTATTAAACCTTAAAATAACATTTTCAGATATTATAGAGATACCAGAGGAACGAATACATGTAACCTGAAGTCCACAGTTTCATACGGTGGGATGTTCAGATAGGAATTCCAGGTCTGAGGTCCAGGAAGAGAAGTTATGTCGGACATTATAGCCACTTAAAATATGCACAAACTGTAGTTATTAGATGTTCCAGCAATTATTCGATGTTAGAGCAGAAAGAAGTATAAGAGATTTTTATTAAGTAGTAGCAATGCTATTCTACTAAGCTACTAAACATACTGTTACAAGTCAAAGATCTACGTTAAAGATTTCATTTAAGTGAATGTACAAAGTATTATAAAATCTTAAACTGTAACTTAGGTCAGACAAATGTGGTAGGTCAAAAGTGTCATATTCGCCTCTGAAATGTCGTGGAGTAGAAGCATAAAGTAGCATATAATTGAAATACTTAAAAAAAAGTACTTCAAAACTGTACTCGAGTAAATGTTACTGATACTACTACTGTTGACTGCATATAATTACTAAGAGAATGAACCATCAAATGTTTTCTCCCAACTTTAAAATCTCTAAATCTCGTGTCATAAAATGCAGTGCAATCATTTTACTAAAATACTACTAAACTAAATCAATGCCTGCTGTGACTGAATGGGCACTAAATGACAGACCATTCTGATTTTAAGATGATGTTGACAAAGAAACTGTGAATGTGAATCGGTCTAGTCGTGACCGGGAACTGGTTCGCTACACATCTGGCATGTGTGATGGGAACAGCCCTGGATATCTAACTTTAAAACAATATATCATAGGCATACTTTAGTGTAAAGTCATGTCCACTGTGGCTTTAGTTTGTCACAAGTTAAAAGATGTTTGGTCTCCTGCACAGACAAGTCTATAATAACATCATTTCAGGTACATTGAATGATATCACTGCAGTAATAATAAAGTAAATGTACATAGCTCATAAGCCAACAGTGATGTCATTACATTAAACAGGAATATTGAATTTTGGGATAGTTTGGGATACAAAATCTCACATATCTCATCTCACATATAGTAGACTGTGATGAACAGTATAGAGGCAGCTCTGTGGTTATAACTGAGAAGAAAGCATACAGATTGTACTTTCTCTATAAAATCATATGTAGTGCAACAGACTGAGTACATTAATAAATGATATATGTCAGTAGAGCTACTATGAGGAGATGCTGAACACTAAAGGCAAATCCTCCATGTAGTGAGAATAAGGCTGCAGAGGCTGCATCAGGCCTGATCACATATCGAACCATCTATAGATTAAACACCAATACACCATGAACGTGACAGCGGGTGAAGCTTCAATGAGCAGCTGCAGGATCATCACGAGAGTGTCTCAGGTTCTGCTCTGATTCTGTCCGCGGTGCTATGTGACAGGAAAACCAATTAACCGGCCGAGTTAATTAACGATGCACGGGCACGAGCACGTGAGAGCACGATCGTGGGAAAAGACAAAGGGCTTTTTTTTAAAATAAAAATAAAGAACGTTAAATAATCAGGTCGACGTTTTTCTGTCTTTCCTGCTGCAGATTCATACACACACGCACACACTCACACGCACACACAAAGAGCTGTTGTCTCGTCTGGTAAATAACAGGATGAATAAAATATTGTGATAATAATAACTCACCTGTGTGTCCAGTCGCTTCTCTGCTGCAGAACAACAATAATCCATCACACACACAGTCTGAAATCAGCTGCAGAGATCCTCTCACGCCACGACAGGAGGCATCACTCCGTCCGTTTATTCTGTCCAACCAACGAATACGACACACTTCAAACAAACATGCCAACATTTTGTGAAATTCACCTTCTAACCAAGAGTCACATGATAAGACTAATGTGAATTTAGTCTGTGTTTGTTCAGTAACGGAGAGAGCAGTAAACTGTTTTAGCCTAGCTTGATGTTAGCTTGTTCGCTGTTAAGCTAGCTCAAAGAAACGTTGAACTTTTGTTACTTAAAGGCCTCCTACTTATATCAACAGTTTGACAAAAATAAAATAAACTTACCAGCTTTTCCAACCTTTTCAACCACATCATTTCATGGTCTTATGAATTAAAAATAACAATGCGTATAGAAAATGGCGTCAGAAAGTTCATGACATCCTCATGGCATCCTCCGTCCCACTGACCTCTACTGACCCACTAACTCGCTCATGGGCGTCTAAGGCTTATGGGAAATGGTGTGTATTAATGACTACAAAAAATATTGACTTACGAATAATATTTGACTGTTTTTTCCACAAACCAAAAAAAGTGAGCTACACTCAGCAGGATTTTTAGTTGTTAGCACACTGAAAAACACCAATGATATTTAAAATGACGTAGCCCATGAGGCCTTGCTGCTATACATTAGAGGCCAGATTCAAAAACAGTTACTAGCTGCAAAATCTAAAAGTGAACTGATCTAAACTAAACTATCAATAGTAAAACTACTGAACCAACCTACTTGAACTCTGAAGATCACACAGGATCTGAAGCTCTGTGATTGAACATTTGTAGCTGAAATGAACACATACATTTTCTGCTCAAGAACCAGATATTGTCTAAACCTGTTTTGTACTGATGTTTCAGGCAGGAAAATTTCAGGTTCATCCAAGACTAGAAGAGAGAAAACTGTCACCCAATATTGTCCAACAATCAATTATATTTCATGATGAAACTTTAAGAGTAGAGCTGTGAGAGGAGGCTGAAAACAGCAGCAGAGTGAGAGCTCACTGCTTTTCACTACTCTCCGATGGCTGTTCATCAGCATCCTGCATGCATTTCTGTTGCTGCACCTGCAGCATGCCTCCTCCTCCCACACCTCCTATTCTTGCTCCATCACTTTCTTTCTCTCTTCCTCTACCCCCTCTTCTCCTCCCCCTCAGCTCCTCATCTTCGTTCACCTGCTGCTCTCCCTCCTCCTTCCTTTTCCTTGCCCTCTTTTTATTCCTCTTTTCTTGACACCCTGTCTTATTTCCCTTCCTTCTCTTCCTCTTCCCACATTTCTATGAATTCAGGCTAACTACAACTGGAACAAGCAGTGAATATTAGGAGGAGAGGAAGAAAGGAGACCACAGGAGATGAGAAAAGCAGGGCGGATGAAAGAAAGAGGACAAAGGAGGAGCAGGAAGGAGGCAGGAAGAGGGGACCGGAGGAAGAAACTAGAGAGGCATGGAGATTGAAAAGGAGGAGAGGAAGGATGGGATTTTTTTCCCAGAGTGTCAGAAGGAGACTGGCTGCTCTAGTTTCTTCTCTGACGTCAGCCAGAGGCTCGACGCAGGAAGATGATGTCACAGCAAGAAACCAGAATCTCACCGACCGCCATGTTGGAGTCGATAAGAAAAGGACAGTGAGAGTAACGAACAGAGAACAGACGTGAATCATCTTGAACACTGTTCAGATGTGACATTAAAATCTGCCTCAGGTGATCTGATCAACAGCTGAACTGATGTTCACATATTCAAGTTAGGGAACAACGTGTTTCCTGTCAACACAGAAACATCTGACACCTGCTGACACCTGAAACTTCTGTCAAATCTTAATTCTGATTTAAGATTTCCATGTTGTAGGGAAAATTGTTTTTTCATATATGAAGTTCTTCATTTTTCTGGCCTTAATTTTGTAATAATTCTCATTGCTTTAAAATACAAAGCATTTTTTTAAATCACAAAGCTAAATTTTAACTTTACAGCTTCTTCTTCTTATGGAGCAGGGAGCAAAATTTGATGACCCAGTTTATGATCAGTTTGAATAATTGGTAGAAACACAATCCATCTCCATTTCATCTAACATGGGTTCAGAGGGAGAAAAGGATTTGCATGGACTGCATCATTTTATATGGTAAAGGTAAATCTGTCATTGATTAAAAAAAAATAAAAAACCACAGCAGAGCCGCTCACCTCAATAATCTCACATTCACTGTAATTTAGCCTTCCTAACTCCTATCTTTGGATCTTTTCTTTTCATAACTCTCCTCCTCCTCTCTCTCTCTGTTCTGTTCTCTGACTCCCTCCCACTCTCTCTGCACAAACTGATTAGCAAGAGAATATTTCTGTACGAGAATCAATAAAATCTGCAGTCGTTACAACAAGATGCTTCTTTACTGACGTCAGAGGTTTCCGACCTGAAGGAGAGAAAGCAAGAGCAACAAAGTGAGACGGAATCAAACGTTGGGCATCCTGCAGAGCTGCAGTGTGTTTGTTCTCGGTTTGTCCTCTGGGTCAGCAGACACCTGGTGATGTGCTCCCACCTCCACCGAGCACAAACTGAATCAGGTCAGGTGTTTCCAGAGCCAGCAGCAAGAGAGGAATCAAGCTTATTTTGTGAAAACAGAGATTCAAACATTATGGGCGGCACCTTTAGAATCTACATCTAACTGTTTTAGTGATGCTCTGAAGGTTGTTTCTGTCTGATTCAACACTGAATATTAGCTCAGATTACCACCAGCTCGCAGAGGCTTCAGTATCATTATAATAGCATCATCAGTTTCAGCCCTCAGAAACACGGAGCTGCTCTCCGTCCTCCTCTGCATGAAGAACAGCAGAGAGTTCAGGGAAGTATAATTAGTTGGAGCGATTAGTGGGAGGATGAGGTGTGTGTGTGTGGATGTGATGCCATCATTTATATACTGTTGTGCGTGTGGGTGTGTATTGTGCTTGTATATTATAATGAGTGTGTTTGTCTTCAGGGACGTGCAGGTGCAGAAAAGGAGCATCACAGCTGTGATTAGACCTCCTACTAATTTAAGTGTATGTGTGCAGAGACTGACGTGTGTGTACAGAAGGCTCCATGTTCACGTGTGGGCGACTGTCATGTGAGAGTGTGTATCTGCACATGCGCTGTTTATACAGTCAATGCATTTAGAAAACTACTGCCATGTTCAGTTCTGTTATATTAGAAGATTTTTTCCCCTCTTTGTCATGGCTGACTGAAGGAAATTTTATAAAGCAAAAGTAAAAAGCAGCCAAAGTTTTAACCCTTTGATGCCCGAATTTATATACAATTATATTAAAAAATAAATAATTTGTGTTTTTGCTTTCAAGCAGATGCTAAATTAAGTGGAGATTGTTAATTTTACTCTAGCACACAGAATGTATATAATGCATGTATATCTAATGTATGTATATAATATTCGGATGTAGTTCCGAATTTGAATCCCCCAAGAAACAAATGCTTGCAAAAGGTTCCTAGGTGCGTATCGAATATGCATGAACCGGCATTGGAGGAACAGATAGACTTCCTTGGATGCATTCTGAATGGAAGCAGTTTGAGGCGAATTCGCAACAATAGGCGTCAAAGGGTTAAAGATACATAGCAAGTTTAAGTTGCTTAACTAGTAAATCATTAGTCATTATTGATATGATATGAATGGTGTTTGGATTGCCAGCTTTTTTGTACATTTCTGCTGCTGTGTGTGTCTCTACATTATGTTTTGCCCTTAATCTGTTTTATCGATCTGATAAGCTTTTTGCATTTTTGAGATTGTGCTATAAAAATAAACACTTTAAAGGGGAAGGACACTCCTTCGACACTTTCTACAAAAGTGCCTACGACCAAACTCTGTATTAAAAATGTGTTGACACCAACAGCTGCAGAGCTGAAACCTTATGAACTCCACTATATCTTATTTACAACCCATATTTTTACGATTTCAGACTTGATGACATATTTAAAAGTGAGAACTGTTAATACACTATTTTCACCATCATAGTCATTAATCTACATTTAAAAAAAAATACTCCACAAGACTGAAGCATGTGTTACAGTCGAAGAACAGAAAAAAATGGACAGATGCTGGAGGAGAACCGTGATCCACCTCCCTACACCTATACATATGAACACGCCTCAGTGTGTGTGTGTGTGTGGAGGCCGAGGTGTCCTCCACTGCCCTCCATGTTAGCAGCTTCAGCAGTGTTGGTTCATCACTTCTGCGCTGTTTGCTAATGCAGATCCACCTCTGACCCCCGATCAGTGTGTGTGTGGGCCGTGGAGCTGCGAGCTGTGTGGGAGAGAGGCAGAGCGAGATCACACTCAACATCCAAGGCTAAATGTACAGCAGATATGCAGAAGGTTTACAATGTTTTTCCAGCAGATTTCCAACAAACCCGTGTGTCCTCTTTGAGAAAATAAGCCTTTTCGTGACCATCAGTGTGACGTTGAAAGTCAGTTTAGGCTTTTCTTTCCCTTTTCTAAAAATGTGTTTTTTTACTTTTTCTTATAACTGACCCTCGATAAAACACACTAAAAGATCAGAAGCCAGATCAGTTCTTCCTTGTTCCTCTCTTCTAGTGCGTGTTTGATATGTAAAGGATTACCTAAATGTAGAGGCTAAATTAAATATGAAAGTCAGAAGGAAAAATACACCACTTTGGTTTCAGAAGTATTCTGGTTTCCATTTGTCATCTCTAGTCTTATATGGTATAGCAGTATCGACCAATCAGATGATAGCTGTTGAGGTCTAAAGAATAAAGAGCTGAATCGACTGAATATAATTTTTGTTCTGATGTTTTTTCATTTTCTGAAACATTCAGAAAATCACGAATTTCATGTTACTCTCCAAGACAAAAGTTTTCTGCTAGAACTGTTCTAAGAAGAAAAAATATTGAGACTATTGAGCGGGATTCAGTAAAGATGATATTTTGTGCAACTACTGGAAGAGAAGAGAAAGACGTAGGAGAACAGGTGAGGAGGAAAGTAAGTACTGCATGCAAAACATGTTCACAGTTCATCTTCCTCAGATGCACCATGCAGGTGTTTACTGCAGGAGTCAGCAACTCTGTGCTGTGCTTCCCTCTAGTGGACAAAATAGAAAAAGGTATATTAAATCAAGGGCAGTGTGGTTTCCATGTTACTCTCGATAATGAAATTTTTTTTATTTTATTTCAGTAAATAAAACCATGCAAGAATGACAATGTTTCTACTGAACAAACATCTTACTTTACCTCCATTTTATATTGAAAGCATGTTTCTCAAGAACATTTAATTAATAAATGTACAGAGTAACAGTAGTAATTTAATTTACAGATTCTGATGAATACAAATGTAGTCAAATAAATTGTGACGTCTTACTATAGGGAAAGTGTGTGTCCCCTGGGTTGAGAATTAATGATGTGGAACACTGCTCTGCCTTAAAATTAATGCTGACCCAACCAATTCAACAGGTTTGGTAGCTGAGCTGATGAAGGAAGAACACGGGCCTTTAAATCTGTAGTAACTCCTTTTAGACACAAGGTGGCAGCATCAGCATCTAAACCCAACCAGCAACGAGAACAAACTGCAGAAGGAAGCTGCTGTAGAAATAATCCAACCACAGCTGTGTTACTGCAAAGTCCCTGAACTGAGCTTTTCTCTGATTTCATCTGATGTAAATGGTCTTTACTGTTGTCCCACAATGCAATGCTCCACAAAAGTGGAGGATCTTGATCTGACCCCCCCCCTCCCCTGCTGTTTGTACCAGGTTACCACAAATGTGGTTTGTACCAAATGTAGAACAGGTGCAGGTTGTTCTCACCTGCTTCAATGTTCCATCGTCTTCACAGTGTGTTGTGTCTTGTGTCCTTTACTGAATTTGATCTATGGTGAAAAGAAGCGTATGTTTTCTAAAGCAATGCAGAGTGCAGCCGAGCATTTTGTAAACTCACCTGTTACCTGGTTGTGACACCTGCTGAGTGAACCATAGTGACGAGGGTGATTTAGTTCATTCTTCGGCCTTGGTCCCACCCACATGCCATCTTCTAATCATTACCTGCAGCAGTGATGAAGGAAAAGCAGTGACTTCCAGAGATTAGTGTCTCTCTTGGTGCCACATGCAGAAGATACATTGTTTCTTTATTGAGTATGATTCCATAACTCTAAGTAATAATTGTCATAAATAAAGTATTTTCGTACTATCAACATAGTAATTTGACTGAATCATATCTACCCTCTGATTGTTTAAAGTTTTCTGTACGTGTTTTACTGGCTTTTATTTTCAACTACAGTCAGATGTGTAGTATTTTTAAAAATGTTCAGATAAGCATGAGAATGGTCAAACATTTCAAACAGTACTCAGGAAGCATTAAACTCTCATGTGCTATTGACAAGAAATGTTCTGATCATATTCCAGCTCCCCAGATGATGAACACAACAAATTGATATAGCATAGGTTACAATTCATGGTGACAGAGAGACGAGTGAGGCGAGTGAGATAAACATTAAAAATCAAATCAAACAATTGTGCTGTTGTGGATTTAAAAGATTTTGACGCTGCCGGACTTTCTTGAAGATGAAGGCTCTAAACATTCAGAAAGTCGATTCTCTGTTTGATCACAGACTCATTAACCTGAGGTTAAAGATTCAACAGGCAGCAGCCACTGTTTTCTATCCAGCAGAATAATGAAGCCTGTCATCTTCTTAAGGGTGAGCAGGATGTTTTTTAATCCATTGTCCAGAGGATATCATGCAGCGAGTGCAAAAAGGTGGCAAAATGGTGCAGAGGTGTATCTGTGTTTTTTATCCAGGAACAGTCTCCCTCTCTCTCTCTCTCTCCCTTTGTCTCCCTCTCTCTCTGTCTCTCTCTCCCTCATTCTCTCTCCCTCTCGGCTCCCCTCTCTGTGACCCCTCTGTAATTTTCAGAGGATATAGATCTGCAGAAACCAGGAGGACAATTAACAGGATTTACTCCTTTCAGCGTTAAAGCCCATTGGCTGACGCTCTCGTTCTCATTATGGGCTATTTTTTTGACTCTTGAAATGAACACAGTTTTTTACACTTCTCTTCACAATGATTAGAAAAGGGTGATCACAACCTTCATAATCAACAGTGTTTGTATTGTGTCTAAACCATCAAAATTACATTTCTGAAAATGTCTCTGCTTTCTAGAAATATTCGCCTTCTTCAAACATCCTCACCTTTGAAAATTGTCCCCCACACATACAAACACAGAGAGAGCAGAGCGACATCTGAGACAATACTCCTGATGTGACCAGACAGACATGAGCAAACAGATTCCCTTCTTTCCATTCCAATTCATCTTTCAATTTCATTTTGAATAAATCAACATGCAACTGTCAAGTCTTTGAATGCATCTTATTTGGAAAATAAATAAAGGAAAGATTAATTGAATTGATTAGAAGGTGAAGGTGTGTGAGAAAAATCTGATGCAAATTAACTGTCATCTGTCATATTGAAAAAGTCCAATATGAAGCCTGTGGTTGATTGAGTGACAGACAGAAGAAATGTCAGTCAAAATAAAATAAACAGAAGAAGATGAATGGAGGCGATACAGAAGCTTTTTCCACCTCCTCCTCTCTCTGCTCTTCTCTGGTTCGACTCACTTCATCACCACCTCCTTCTCCTCTTCACTTCCATCACTACCATCACAGATGATTTGACGAGGCTTCTTTTTCTTTTCTCTCATCCTCGTCTTTCTTTTCATCTGATTTATCCTCCTTATTGCTTTTCTTTGCTCTCTCCTCTTCTCCATCTCTCCTCTTCATCCTCTCCTCTTCCTCCCATCACGTTCCTTCTCTTTTGTCACACTCTAAAATGGCAAAGAAAAATGATGGTTCTGGAAGAAAAGCTACTGCCAAAAGCTCATACTGGACAATTCTGCAAATCCAAGATTGTGGACCTGGTAGAAAAGAAAGAACATCACTGCCTGTGACAAGAAGTCAATTCTAGTCTCAGACTTACAACATGTCGATCCATCACACAAACCTCCACCTTTGCTTTTTACATTGCTTCAAGAAGGACGAGCCACTTCCTGCTCTGATACTTTGGACAAACTGCCACAAACATGCTGGCTCAGCCACAAGTGGAACAAATAATTATCACATTTTATTCAAGAGAGATATTTTTTTAACATTGAATTCCCTCTCAGCACTGGCTACAGGCAGGTTTCCATCCAACTCTAACGCAAGTTTTAACATCATTTTGATAAAAATGCCAAAATGAAAAATGCTAATTAATCTCCAATCGTAGCTGTAATGGATTATCAGGAGTTGGCTCATCAAGATAAACAGCTGAATTTTCCAGTTGGGTGCCATGAAACCAAAAGAAGAAATGTTAAGATAATTCAAAGAGCTTCAGTCAAACCTCAAACTGTGAACAGGAAAGTAGAAACATGATGGAAATATGACATTTTCATGTTTGTTTCATGTATTAATCTGATGCATGTTACAGTCTCCTCATTGCTCCACACGTATCTGATGTTTTCATCTGCCAACATTTGTCGTGTCTCCTGAGAAGCCGAAGCTTAAGTGTATTTTTAAGTCACATTGTTGGTGTATGTCATGAATTATTTTCTAAGTCTATTTGAAATTTGTCTCATTTTGCTTTGATCAATAAACTAGTTATGAATTTATTTTTTTTTTTGCACATAATGACAGGTGGATGAAAACCCTCCTTACACATCTTTGTGAAGCTTGTGGAGGATAATACATGTTCAGATGGTGTGACACGGCTACGACGATCACTTCCTCTGTTTTTAGCCGGTAAAGCTCACGTGGTCGTTCTTCAAAGGTCAGCACTGTGAATACAGAACAAACCAGAGTATCTTCTCCTCTTCCTGGTCTTCACTTCATCTCTCTGTAATTGCATGTCAAAATCCAGAGCCTCTATCTGTGTGTGTGAATGTGTGTGTGTGTGTGTGTGAAGGTGTGTGTGTGTGTGTGTGTGTGTGAGAGAGAGAGATTTAAAGGCAGATACTCCGAACTGCTGCTGTTGAACTGTCACCCTGTCACCCCCCGCTGTGCCTTTGCCTGTGTGTATATTTATAGTTTATGTGTGTATTTGATGACAATGTCTTTACCATGTGTGTGTGTGTGTGTGTGTGTTTGTGTGTGTCTGACCTCTAACCCTCCATACTGTGCACTGAGCTGTTGATTGTTGAAGCTTTCAGACTGTCAGCATGTGAAGATTACAGCCTGTGTATGTTCTGCAGGTCGTTAATGTGTCCCCTGATGCACTCTCTCTCTCTCTCTCTCTCTCTCTCTCTCTTTTCCCTACATACACACTCTAATTTGTCCCTCGACTCTCTCTCTCTCTCTCTACATTGAGCCTCAGGACTTGCTGAGCAGCGGCTGAAAGCACAAAATTGTCAGAAATGTCAGAAATGAGAAGAATAAACAAAGAGAAGCAGCATGAAAACATCTGATACAGAAACTGTCACATTGCAGCACAAAGGATTTGACTTCATTACTCTGCATTAAGAAAAGACAGTCTTCAACCTCATTCTGTTTTGAGTCAATAAACCAGGATCATATTTTGTGCCCTCAGAATCAAACCAGTGATAATTCTTTGTGGATTTCTCTGTAATGACTCTTTTCACAGAGCAAAAACACAGAGAAAATATTTGATTCAGTCTTAATGTAGAAAAGTTTAATCCTGTAGATGAAAGTTTAAGGAGGTAACACTTGGTATTGTTGGTGGCTTACTTAACTATCAAAGACTGAGAAAATCATGACATTTGAATTTCATTTGGACTTTCAGGGTAATGACCAATATCAGGTCAATAATTTTTTCATCCTCTTGTGTTTACTGTGTCCTATGGTGTACCTCAAGGCTCCGTCCTAGGCCTTTTTTTTTTCTTTAAAAAAAGATGGTGTGACACAGCTACGACAATTTTGAAAATTCATCATCCTTTATTGTTGAGGACACATAGCTCAGTGTCTTTTAAGTTTTCTGCAACATGTGAAATGGTGGATGACCAAAGATTGTCTTCAGCTAAATGAGTATCAGTCTTGAAAATTGGGTCATTGAGTAAATTCTCTTGGACGTATGTTTCTAAATCTCCTCACACATGCCTTTTATCTGGGTATAATTTTGAATCTGCTTTAAGATTTGGCAGTCAATTAAGTTGTGTCATTAGCAGGATCTTTTTTAGAGGATCTGTCTTACATGCTTCCTCACACATGACCTCATGTCTCGGCAGCTGCAACTGTCTGAATCTGTCTGAGCGTGGGAGTGGCTCTTTCTTCAGTAACTCGCCTGCAGCTGGTTCACAACGCAGCAGCGAGACTCCTCACTGGTACCGGGGAAGAGAGATCATCTCTTTCACCTCTCTTCCGATTCAGATTTTAAGATGATTTTATTTGTTTTCACAGCTGCATCTGATGTCCTCAGTCCATATTCTACATCCAGACTCCTCTCATTCTCATTAATCCACCTACTTGTTAATATATCAATAGCATTTTGATTTTTGTCATCCATTTGACAAATCAATTTGTTTTAATTATTGTATTTTAAATGTCTCTCTAAAGTACCTGTTGTTTTAAAATATGCTGTATAAAAATATTTTATTTATTTGACGACAGCTGTGTCATAAAGTTAAGAGGTAGCGGCGAAGCGAGAGACAGTGACAAAGGACATTAAACATTTTACTACTGAATATATGATGATTTAAAAGCTTCTCTTTTAAAGAAAATGTCCTTTTAACGACTGACAAATGTTCCATCACAATACATCACTGTATCTGTGTCACATTACTGCATGGTGTTTGTGTATGGAAACTGCATTTGAAGATTTCTGCTTCCCTCAGCTACAAACTGATATTTAGCAGCAGGAAAGAGACAAAAGAGAGAAAAAACATATCAGAAAAATAATATTAATGATAAAGAAAAGCATCAGCAGTGAAAAATAGTTAGAATAGACATACAAATATTCAGTACATGAAACCTGCACACAGGCAGCACAGATAACAGAGACTGAACTGTATGCAGACTAAAACACGTGTGTTATATATGATGGATGCTTATGGGACCATGGCGCACACACACACACACGCACACATATAGTATGAAAGAGATAAATAGATGTTTAAGCAGCAGATTCACTTGAATACACACATCAACACAGAGTTTCAGTCAACAGAAGACACACAAGCACAGTGTGTGTGTGTGTGCTCATTATGCACCTACCTGTTTGTACTATATGTATGTATGGCTTGGATTCCTGTTTACATGTATGAGCAGATCCTGTGTTTGTATTCAAATGTGTATTGTGTATTTTGCTTTATCTGTGTGTGTGTGTGTGTGTGTGTGTGTGTGTGTGTGTGTGTGTGTGTGTGTGTGTGTGTGTGGCAGGCGGGCGTGACAGTGTTGACACTGCAGAGGCATCCCTCTTCCTCTATCTGTCTTTCTCTGGTCTCCTACGTGTCTCTCCCTCTCTTTCTCTGTCTCCCTCTCTCCTGTGCCCCCCCCCCCTCTGTCTTGCTCTCTGTCAGTGTAATTACTGTGTTGAGCTGATAAACTGCTCTCACAGGACTCGTCGTCAGCAGGGAGGAGGAAGAAGAGGAGGAGGAGCAGAGGAAGATGGGAGGAGGAGAGGCAGATGGATAGAGGAAGGAGAAAGAGAGAAGCTGAGGTGATAGAGGGATGTTAATCATGAGGAAATAGAAGGATGTAATATAACAATTGAGAGGAGGATGACAAGTAGAGAATGAGACCAGAAAAAGGAAGACAAGGAGATGAAAAGAGTAAGAGAAGAGGAGGAGAGGAGGAGGAGAGAAGAATGCATGAAAGGAGCAGGGAGGAGAAGCTGTGCAAAGACAAAGGGTTTGAGTAGAGTGGAGACGAAGATGAGATGTAAATATGGAGAAGGAGAGGAGAACAAAAGAAGGAGAGAGAGAGAGAAGGTGAGAGGAAGGTGGGGAAAAGGAGGAGCAGAGAAGAAGAATTAAAGGATGAAGGAGGTGGAGATGAGGAGAGGGGAGGTGTATTGATTCACCTCTCTGACAGCAGGGATATATTTCATTTGGACAGAGTCACACCATAAATACACACACACACACACACACACACACACACACACAGGCATGCGCGCACGCACACACACAGATGGCCTGATCATGTCATCTACAGTCATGCTGTTGGCTTCAAGAGTCTGATGCTGATCAGGAGTCATGTTTACAGGTGCCATGTTTAATGGCCTGCTGGGGGCACTAGAGCGTCACTAAGGTTATTAGGATACCTTTTCTGGAAACCATGAATACCTGTACAAAATTCCCAACAATCCATCTGATAGCTGAGTGACTGTCAGGATCAAAGTGGTGGACTGACCAACCAACAAGACCGTCTCCATCACAACTGAAACCAAACAGCATCAATGCAAAACCCCATTTAAGTAATTCAATTATACATTTGTGGCAGGCAAAATATTTTCATTACAAAACAACTAACAAACACAAAGACGCACACATAACCACTGTACAAGAAACAAATGCAACCAACTCAGTCACCTTACTAATTAATTTTGCTGGCGAGATGTTGGACAGCAGTTACTTTTGCAGTTGCCTGGCAGCAGCAGAGATGCGCTTCCTGTTCTTTCAGTCTGTCCTGTGATCGGCCTCAGCTGCTAATCGCATTAATTAAAAATCAATATTTCCTGCTGTGGCTCTGTAATAAGATCAGAGGCTGGATTGGTCCTGGTGGTGAAGCCTCTCTGCCCGCCGGCCACATTAAACCATGATGTGTTCTGTATGTTATCACTGTAACAGAGAGTCATTAAACACACATTTCACACAGTCGCCAGTTTGTTCATGTTAGTGTGTTCATGTATGTTAATGTGCAAATAATGAATGTTTGTTTTCTCTCTCTCTCTCTCTCTCTCTCTGTGAGTGAACGAGGGTGTTACACAGGGAGGATTAAATTAAATTAAATTAGATTCATTTAAATGTCAGCAGAGTTCATTTATTGAGAGACAAATTGGTAATGGAAAACACAGACACACACACACACGCACACACACTTGTGCACAGTTGTGTTTCCATCACTTCAGAGGACATTACATCAGTTTACATTTGTTAACCCAACCATAACCACTGCATGTCCAACCTTAACTCAAGCTTTCACCCTGAAATTTAATGACTGACAATATGGGGACTTGTGTTTTGTCCCCATAAGGAAGCAGAGTCTGTAAACAGATTTATGTCCCCACAGCATGAGAAAAACACGTCTACACACACAGTAATCTGTGTAATGATCCAGAGACGAGGACTCTGTCCAGGTAAAGAAAGTCAACAAAATGAGATAGAGAGGTGAACAGACAACGGGAGACGTCGATGAGAATCGTACTGTAAAATTCCTTCACAATATTATTAGTTTCTTAGGCTTTTATTTTAAATACACAGCTGAGAGGAAATAATGCAAAAAAACACCAAGCATGAAGGACAACTGGAGGAAAGACAGCGACGTCATCGTGAGAGCAGGAACGTGATCCATGCATTTGACAGAAATCTGCCTGGTGCATGATGATGTATTTAAGTGAACATTTGGACCTGTTGGTGGCGCTAGATGGAAGAACAGGGGCTCACCAAACTCATTATAATTTATCTTCTGGGGAGTGTGAATATGTTCACAGAAGCCCAGACAGTAGAGGTCAGATGTTTCTCCAAACATTGAGAACAAGCAGAGATATAAGTTGTGAAATAGCATTTGCCTGTTAGATAATGACAGTCTGTCCAAACATGCATGTTCTTCACTTCAGTCACTCGAGTGGAGAGATGACATGTTCACCTTCGTCCAGCTCAAACAATCCTGCTGCTTTCAACTGTCCAAGTTGACATTTTGAGGATGAGAGGATTCCTCTGACAGCAGATATGCAGATGTGTTTAACAGACCGCCGGCTGTGTTTTGAGCCGTGAAGGAGACACAGAAGCATGTTTACATGTGTGAAAGCTAAAGAACACTCTAAAGAGATGAGATGAATGAACAGGTAAAGAAACAAGGAGGAAGACGGCAGAGCAAGAGCCAGGACGGGAGGGGAGGGGACGATTCAGAGCAGGTGGGAGGCAGAAGCAGAGGAGGAGGAGGTGGAGGAGGAGGAGGAGGAGGAGGAGGGAGAAGCCATCGCAGGGAGGAAAATTAATTGCCGGCTGCAGGTTATTGGCTGGCTGTGCTGCCGCGGAGGCTGCTGTTGTTCCAGCACGGGGAGGAGGATGCTGCAGAAGAAGAGAGAGCTGTGAGCAGAGAGCTGCAGATCTGTGCACTGATCCCTGATCCACCGTCCCAGCATCCATCTGTGAAGAGCCGGGGCTGCTCACACCGGCAGGGAAACAAGGATCTGTGTCGTTATTCTGAAGGAAGGAAAGCAGCAGCAGCAGCAGCAGCAGGAGGAGGAGGAGGAGGAGGAGGAGGAGGAGGAGGGAAGCTTTGCCCAGACGAGGATCACCTTCAGTGGGAGGACTCGGAGGCTGATTCCCCAGGGGAAATCAAGGAGTGGATGGTTCCTAAACATCTGGAAAGGTGCAACTTGGGGATCTTTAAAAGACATTTAAAATCAAATCACCTCCGCTGATTTTTTTCCCTTCTTTTTCAGCAGCAGGAGTCAGGAGTTCAGATCTTCACTTCCAGAGCTGCAGTGCACGAATCTCCTTCTTATCAAGTCATCTTTGTCAGTAATTTGAATCCTAATGTGTTGTTTTCTTCAAACCAAGCGAAAAAACTGTGCCGCTGCAGTATTTGAACTTGTTTCTGATGCAGATCAGTCTGATCTGACGTGTGATTCTGGTGCAGCCTCGTTCTTGTTTTAAGATGCATTAATATTCATTTCTGGAAATTATGAACTGGGTTGCAAATAACAATTTTCTTTCTTTATCTGCAGATCATTTTCTTGATTTATTGATTACGTATTTAATCCAAAAAGTCAGAAAATAGGAAAATTAAAACAAACATTAAACTTCAGGGTGATGTATGTAAATTGCTTGTTTTGTCCAACAGTTCAAAACTTAAAAATATTCATTTTACTTCAGCACCTTAAAAAAGGCTGATGTCTACTTGTGACCCTCCACGATCTGTTGTCTTTACAAGTCGAACCAAGGAGGGATTTAAAATTTTTTTATTTGACTAATTTTCAAAAGACTACAACTGCAAAAAAGGCTGAATTTGTCTGGAAGTCTGAAAAACAGAACAGAATTTTGTGCAGTAAAAATAGTTTTCTGCTTTAAACCGAACCAATAGTTTAGCAGGTTAACTGGCTGCTTGTTTCCTGTTGGAAGCAGGCTGATTCTCTCTGCTCTGACAGATTTTCTCTTGACTTGATAAAATGGAGATGTTGTGTTTGTGAAGGGTCGTCTTCATCGTCCAACAGCTGCTGGAGTGAAAATCTGCAAAATCTGAGCCAAGCCAGCATTCTCATTGCCTGACACATAAATTCTGTCTTGTGAAATCAATGCTTGTTCATGCTGCTTCATTTAAATGGAGAAGTAATCGAACACATCTCTGGCACAAAATTTGAAATTCTGAGCAGGGAGAGAAAAAAATATCAAAGAAATGTGAAAAGCAAACGTCTGTCCGACAAGCCTGTGTGTTCATGTCTTTCATCTCATCAGTGTGTAAAACCAGCAAGAATCTCTGTGTTTGTGTGTCCAGGAGCGAAACTAAGCCGGATTTAACCTTTGTGGAGAAATGACGGAGCAGCAGAGGAAATCGAGGGATGAAGGGAGAGAGGGAGGAAGAGAAAAGGCTGCCGGCCGGAGCGTCTAGCTCTCCTCGGAAAACACGCGGATCCACCTCAGTCTGCTTCGCTGCTGGGAGAGGAGCGGCAGGATTTTAGGGGAATTACATGGAGAGTAGAGTGAGTTTCATCGCAGCCGGAGGGCGACTGCTTCACGCTGAGGTTTGCTGAAACAAAACCGGCCTTCACATCTCTGGATTATCAGTCCTGAAGGAGGATTTTGGGGATTGAAGAGTTTGGAAAATGGATTTTTTTTCTGGTCAGCAAAGGATGTAAAGACACTCACTGTGAGAAAATCCACTGAAGTGATAAAGTTTGAGCAAAGAGAGAATTCCTCAGGTGTGTTCTCTGCACAGTGACACCTGTGGGAAGTACAAATACATATTTTTTTCTTAACTAGCCAACGAGGTATGTTTGGATAAAAGAAGAGATTTTCAAAGCTACAAGTCAAACTTTTTCATAAGAAGCACAAACAAGCTTTGGATTGAGAGACACTAGCCTCTTTAACCCACCTGTTTTTCTCCATCTCATTTTCCAGCTTTGTCTTTCCTCTTTTCTCCACATGCACCTTTTACATTTCACCATTTCACCCCTGTTGCTGACAGGAATCCCGAAGAGGATTGGAGGCGTATAAAGCAGGTGTTGATGACAGATAACAGCTGCAGGGAGGCAGAGGTAGACTCTCATAAAGCCACATAAGTGATGCTCAGTGACAGGAGCAGCAGGTAATGCAGGCCGAGTGCGCTGGTGTTTCTGCAGAGCGCCGACGCTGTCTGTCATCTTTCTGTGGGCTAATTCCATCTCAAGGACCATCTGTGGGCGAGCTGGGTGATTATGAGAGCAGAGGGAGGGAGATACTCACATACTGTCTGCAAAGCCTCAATATGACAGAGCAGTGAAGGAAAAGTCATTTCTACCAGGCTTTCACATTCACGTCTCTTTAACTTGCATGAAAGCGAGAAAAAGCACCTGAACTTAAGATAAAACAGCAACAATAATGCACAGAGGAACATGCAGAGTTAAATAAAGCTCCTGTGAAATGACAGAGTTCAGAGTTCTTGCGGCTAAATTGAGACAAAAACATTTTTAAAGAGAGAATTATCAAAGTGCTCGATCTGAACTATGAAAAGGTCAAACTGCACCGGAGCAAAACAAGCCGACTTCAAGTCAGGGAGGGAGTTTAGAACGAGACAAATGAAGCTGTGAGAAGCAGCAAACTGAGCCGAGAAGCAGAAAACAACACAGCTGTTAACACAAGATGCAAACTGGGCAGGAGCTGTGGGAAGTTTGATGAAGCAAAGACTGAAAGTAAATGGATTCAAACATAAAGCACAAACAGCACAGGGACTGTAGATGTGTCCTGTTCTCTAAGCACAATTAGACATTCAGGTGCTAAAACACAAAGCACAAACTGCTTTTATCTCTCGGTGAGAAACTCCAGCTGCTCAGATAAAAAACACTTTTAAGCACAAATTATTAGATGAATTCTTCCATTCAAACTGATTCAGGTACTGAAAATACAGTCTTGCTCTTTATGAGGTTTGTGAGTTCGATAAGCACAAGCTGCGTTCAGATTATTAAGTTTTTCACTTTCACTTTTCACTAAAAGGTGCATTTTTATATTTTAAAGGCATTTTTGTATCAATTCAAAGCTCAAGCAAACACTAACAATCATCC
The DNA here is from genome assembly GCA_037975185.1 of Centropyge bicolor. NCBI lineage: Eukaryota > Metazoa > Chordata > Actinopteri > Pomacanthidae > Centropyge > Centropyge bicolor. The sequence goes on along the minus strand of JBBMOC010000011.1, from coordinate 2,216,422 downwards.
TCTAAAATGTAAACACTATTTACCTTGATTATAAATGAACAATTTAACATCAGCTCAAAAAACAAATCTTTATATTTGAGCTTATTGGTTTGTCATAAGCACAGTTATACTTGGATGAATTATTGAAAACGTCTTCTCTTCCCTGTCTAGAAACATAAATCTCAGTGTTCAGATGCTGAAGTTTTATCAGTTGATACTTCAGATCAAAATCTACACTGTCTTTGCTGGATTCTCGCTTGTATTCTGTGGAGAGAAGAAGTGTTGTAAAAACACTGGTTGATGCTGGGATGAATTATTGAAGTGAAGTGAAAGCTGGTGGAACAGTTTACAGCTGGAGGAGTTTTTACTTCTTTCCCTCCATCATGTCTCATTAATCCTGCCTGGCCTTGTTTCCACTGCGGCTTCACACAAACCTCAGGAGACAGGAAAACTAAACGTTCGACCGAAGATATTTAACATTGAAGTGTTTTGCAAAGATTAGTGAGTCTTGAAAAAGCATCACGGCTGATTTGACTTAATTTGACTTTATATAGTGTGAGTTAGCTTCAGATTGAGGAGATCTCAAATCCTGTCAAGGAAAGTTTAGAAAAGCCTGTAAAGGCCTGTTTATTTGCAATTTTACTGAAGTTTGCAGGAAAACACGAATTGTTTTGTAGCTCCAATAGAAATAACATTGTTAAAAAAGCAGTAATTGCATCATAGTAGGTCACATTTACTGAAAACAGACAGCTTTATCCAACAGTGAAACTAGGAACCAGAACAACTAAATACAGTCACAAAGGTTTTAATTATTATTACTTATTTTTACACTTTTGACCTGACCTGCTTTCTTACTCTCCCTTTTGTGTTGAAAACAAGTTAACACATGAAACCAGTTCAGAGCACCAAGATCCAGATCAACTTTAAACTGAGCTCCTAATTTGCAGCTGTTAATATGTGTTTGTGAGTCCCAGGCAGTCTGACTGACGGCTGCTGGAGCTGCTTGATGCTGTGAACACACATGATGTGCGTGTGATGCAAACACACCCACAGGAAGGTCAGTGTGTGTAGGTGGAACTTAATCAAACACACAACGTGACACATTCAGGAAGCACACACACCTTCATCTTCCCCTTCCAGAGACCACACTCCTCCTTCTTCATCCCTCCATCATCATCATCATCATCATCATCATCATCATCAACTGTTCAACTGTTTCTACATTTGAACAGTTTGAAGCACAAACTCAAAGCCTCTTCATCCCCCTCCTCCTCCTCTCCCCCCTGCAGGGCTGAAACAATCTGCCACGCATGAATAAAAATGAATTTTTCACTGTGATGAAAAGACATAACATCTCGCCTCGTCGCCGCCTGCGGGACGGCAGATAAAGGCTGTTAGAGCAAGACAATATGTCCTTTCCATGACAGACGCAACAAAACCAAGCCGAACAATGTCCTGCTCCTTTTGTCTCTTCTGCCTTCAACATCGTCTGTGACTGCGAGGGCGAAACATTAAGAAACAGAGGTGGCTTTTTCTTTTGTCTTCAGAGCGACAGCAGAGGAGAGAAGACAACAGGAAATGAACTCAGCTTGACTCAAAACAGTCTGTCAACAAATAATGACTGATATTTGTTTCAATAAACTTAATGAAGCACATGTGGGGATTTCCAGATGAAGTGGCTTCTTCATTTTGTGGAGAATTTCACATTTCTGAGGGGAAACTAGGACGACAGTTCTACTTTGTGCATTGTTGCCAAAAACACTAAAATCTGAAGAAGCACTGAAGCTACACAGATGATACTTTCATTTATTTGACATAAACCTGGGAAACGGCAGAAGGCTTTTAAGACTCACTGGACATTTTGGATTTCTTCTATAGGTTTCTGAACAAAATTTACAGACATGAATCTTCTTACATAGAGGATCTTTGTCAGCAGGGATTACAAATTCCACACCAATCAGCCATTTTGGTTCACAGAGATTACCTCAGTTTATTTAAAGCTATCTCTTGGGACCTCATTGTGGGGCAAAGGTCAGAGTCTGAGGAACAATTGGTAAAACAGACCAGGGAGACACACCTGAGGGCATCACATCTGGAGGTTAAAGGTCAGACTGACGAGCTGGATTACTAAATGTCAGTCGTTTTCTGAGGGACCTGCAGAGACAGTGGACTGAGAGATAAAAAAAAGAAGAGAAGAAAGAAGAGAGACAAGAGGACGAGTGTCAAACGTCATCATGGGCTGCAACATGTGTGTTGTCAAACGTCCGGAGGAGCAGTACAGGATCATGTTACAGGTAGGAAATCAGAGCAACGTGGTGAATCAGTAACAGTGAAATATTGCAGGTGTTGCCTAAGGCCCCTGTCATCCCAGTTTATAACGCACTTCAGAGATGCAGTGTGAACCACGCGCTCAGCCTGGAGTCTTCAGGGCCCTCTGGGATTTGTCTGCTTGGTTTTCAGGCTGAAGCGAAGATGGAAGCTGTGAAAACCATCATGTATGTTTGGGTGTTTCTTGCCTCAGATATTCAGATGTTCTTGAAAGCACCAAGTCATGGAGATGTTTCATAACAGCTTCTGCTTTCATCTGCACACAATTATAATAATACTAATAGTTCTAAATCACAGAAATGAAGTTACACCAGAAGCTAACGGGAGGGAGGAAAAGCTGTAACTGAGGTTATGTCCTTATCGCTTATTCTGATATTTTTTACACTAAAAAGTCTAAATGTTGGTGATGAACGTCTGAAGTCCAAAGAGACAAAAACCTGATACACGAAAAGCAGATGTTGACATGAGAGAGCAGGAAGTGAAAGCAAACTTGCTTTTGTTTTGGAGAGAGAATTGAATGCTGAGGACTGTGTGTGTGTGTGTGTGTGTGTGTGTGTGTAAGCATTGTTTAATGTTCTGGTGGAAACACCATTCATCACTGCAGGTTGGTCCAGTTATTCACTGTAAAGGTCATTTCTGCTTTTTTTGTCCGATGGAGGCTGAAAGTCACAGAGGACTCAGAACAGAAATCCTGCTCACACCCTCCTCCTCTTCATGGAAAGCTGTATGATTCTGTGTGTGTGTGTGTGTGTGTGTGTGTGCATGGATGCTCATGCTTCCATGCATTAATGTTTAATGCTTCAGTTCACGTAGAAAAGAATAGCCATGTTATTTACAGTCCTGACATCAATCCGCTGCACAGTAAACATATTTACCCTTTTCAACATTGACATTTATTCTGCAGTGATTATTTCTGCCTTCAGATTTCTGGGGATGAATGAAGCACAGACAAAGCTTATATCTGCAGTAAAACATTTTGCCAACTCTATTCTCAATGAGTACTTATCAGTATTCAGTATAGATCAATATATTGTAGAGTGTTAAATCTAATCGTTGCCTAATTGATTACTCACATCACACTTTCTGATGTCAGTGTCCGTCTTAAAGAAACTTACCAAAGCAAAGTGCTTATAAATTCATCAATCATGAAATTACAGTTTTCACAGTTTTCAGCAAATTCAATAATCATTCATCAAATCAATCATCAATTCATCCCTACAAATGATTATTGAACAGTGTAATAGACAGGCGAAAATTTGGAGGTCGAGTCCATATGTGTTTTTAAAAAAAGAAAAAAAAAAAAGCATGATCGTCTCAGTTATGTGCTTGTTTGCTTGTTTCGACATGGAACTATTTTTAAAAATCACACACGGTTTGAAATGAACTGCAGAACCCTCTAAAAAGACCTGGAGGTGATAGGAAAGATTATCTGGACACATGGACACTGAGAATGAGACTCCAGTGACGGATTCCAACACTGACTGTCTGTATAGGAAACAGGATGTGAAGCCCATTTTCCAGCCACCGTTCGGGCGTCACGTGACGTCTGCTTTTGTTTCCCAGAGACAAAGGCTGAGCTTCGGGGTTCAGGACTCTCATTGTGCCGTACGGTGTTAGTCCAATCTCAGTAGACTGGACTCAGCTAACATCAGACAAACATAAGGCAGCTTAGCTTTGTTCAGCAATGGAGGACAGAAGGTAAAGTGGCCTGTTTGGAACCTGGCAGCGGCAGTGCAATGACAATGAGACAAATCCTGATGGTAGATGTTCCTTGTTCGGCCAAATGACTTTTAAAACAACCCATATGAGGGTTTTTCAGAGGGAGGGGGGACGAATGAGCAAGCTCTGAGGATAAACATCCAGAAGGGGGAAGAGTCCAGCGCCTGATGATAACGGCAGAGACTGAATAGAAAGAGACTAACGAGTTATATGATAATAGTAATAGATCATAATAGTTAAAGCTGCCTGTCTGTATGTACAGTAATGAAAATGAGCTCCACCTTTAACTGCAACTCTGAACTGATGAACACATTAATGCATCACTGAATGTAATCAAGTAGTAAAGTATATACAGCATGATTCTAAAATGGGCCTGTTTAATGAGTACTTTTACTTCTTAGTACTTAAATTCCTGAATGCAGGACCTTTACTTGCAATGGAATATTCTTACACTGTAGTTTTACGTCTTCCTTCACTGGATGTAACTGAACCTCATTTAGAGGCTTTATGGTCTGACTCAGGACAAAAATGTTTACGTGGCCATTGAGACACACAAACGACTGTTTTTGATGATCATCGCAACAGTTAAAAGAAGCCAGTGGTCTCCTGAGGCATAGTCCCATGACGCGTTAAGACCATAGACTGTATAAAATATGGACGTAGTGTCCGTGACGTCACCCATAGGTTTCTGAAGAGCAAAAATGAAGCAAATCGTAGTGCACAGCCATCTTGGTAGCCTACCTCCATTTACTCCAAATATGGACAAAGAGGTGGAGCGAGGGCGGAGCTGAGGCGGGTCCTATGGGCCGGCTGAATGAACGCT
>JBBMOC010000011.1:2080475-2211477 GCA_037975185.1 Centropyge bicolor | reverse complement strand
GCTTATGAGACTAGAGCCATGTTTTGAACCAGGCTGTAAATATGTTTTTTTCTGTCGTAAAATCGGACATTTTAACATGGGGCTCAAATGTAATTGACTCCCTTCTGCGGCCTGCTCTAGCGGTTATTCGAGGAACTGCAGCTTTTTTGCACTTCCGCATTGGCTTCATTTTTCAGCGCCGGAGGTTGCCGCTTGGTTAAGACTATAGTAAGAAACAAAGGGACGTGGGTGGTTTTCATGATGGAGCTGACCGAGGTTCTGAAACTGACTCCACTGGTCTTCACAGAACCTGCAGAGCTGTCCATGGTGCTGAAGTCTGTCCACACTTTATACAACCAGGATCATTCTGGTTTGTTGAGCCAAATCAATATATGATGAATATGATCATGTGTTATAATAAACATCAATAACTACCATAACTATAGAAGACACCTACACACCAAAGGAACCTAAGACCTTGGATTGTTTTCTCTTTTGTATCAGAAGGCTAAAAGCAATATATGCAAAAAGGATTTTACGTGATGGTCCATGAATTCAAACACAGGCAGCAGCTTGGTGAGTGTTGATCTTTCTACAGTCTCAGTAGCTGCTGAGCTGCCTCAAAGGTTCAGCCTGTGAAACTGAGTGTTGTAAATGTTAAGCAGGAAAGCTGAACTCTGCCTGAATAAATCAAGTCAATGTATGATAATAAATAACTTTACATAGATTTCTTGTAGTTACTGTGGCTGAGTTAGATTTTTCAAACGGGCTGAAACTGCTCAGTGCGTTGAGAAGAAAGTGAGAACGTGTCAGGAAGCATTGTGGGAACGTGTTAAACCTCCAACTGAGCATGTTTATGGAGGAGCTGCAGGCCTGAGCTTCACTCAAACACACACACATACACACTTTTGTATTCTCTTTCCTTCTTGTAAACTTGTTTCCTCTTCTTTCACCCTCTCATGCACCAACAGAACATTTTACACAAACAAGCACATTTAGGCCACAAATCAAGCTTCTTGTAGAAAAGCTGCTGCCGTCAGCTCATCAGCTCTTTGCACTTCAGACTGCTTCCAGTTCGGAGTTGTGTCCTCTCCCGGTGGAGACACACATCTCCTTCTCTGCTACTACAGTTTATATTTCACGAGAGACCGAAAGGCTGGAAGAGCACAGTGGGAGGACAAGCTTCACACTCCAACACACTCATGTATATTTATATGGGCCAGAGTCACAGAGAGGGAGAGAGAGAGAGAGAGAGAGAGAGAGGAAACCAAATATAAGCCCTTGCCAATGGCTTGAATTCTAATAATATAATTGTATTTTTATCTCTGTTCATATTTTTCAGTCCAGTTGCAGATGCTGTTTTTTAAATACTGGATGAATTGTTTTATAAAAGTAAAACCGCCCCGAAGGTACTGATACACACTCAGATCCATTGTGATGCAGCTGAAGCTCATTTATGCGATTGCTGAATTTAATCAGACAAAATCTCTCTCACACTCTCACATGAACTCTCTGCTACATACAAACATTCATTAATATTTTTACCTCCTACTCGTCTTCCCTCTTCTTCCTCCCTCTGTCCTACACACAGAAACACACACACACACACTGAATGCCCTCTGTCACCTTGGCTACATATGAGAGGGTGTCACTATCAGTGTGTGTGTGTGTGTGTGTGTGTGTGTGTGTGTGTGTGTGTGTATTGTGATTAATGAGGTCTGTAATGGATTCTGATGACCTCATGAGATTTGAAGAACAGATAATAAGCAACACACACACACACGCATGCACACGCACATGCACGCACGCGCACACACTTACACACACACCACAGTACAGTGTAGGTCACAGCTACAGCTTATATCTCCATTTTCTAATTGAAGCCACTCGGTGCTGGACGGACGTCTGACTGTGATCTGAGTTCACATCCTGTCACAGACCTCCACACTGAGCCTCTGTTCACCACCTGCTGAGCAGCAAACAGCAGACGGGCACAGTCAGAGAGCAGCTGGTGAGCAAGACTTCAGCAACTAAAGAGAGATTTCCCTCAGGAGCTGGAGGAGACCAAACACAGAGCTAAAAGAGAGAGAATATTGAAGTGTGATGGGAAGATCTGGTCACTTGACTTTTTCCTCCAGTGAATGGAATCCACTTCTTCACTAAACTCCTCAGCGAGCAGCAGCATCTGGTTTGTCCTACACTGCCTCAGAGCATTTGAACGCCCCTCTGGTGGCTTCAGGCTCCGTCTGTCTTAGCAAAGCTGAACGTCTGCTGTGAAGCAAAGGAAATCTTCACATTTGAAGTGAAAATCAAACATCGGGAATCAAACCGAGCAAATCAGAGGTGTGCATGTGTGTGTGTGTGTGTGTGTTGAACTGTAGAGGCTTACTACAGGCTGGCTGTAATCTGGGCCTGTCTGGACACCACACACACACTCAAATATGTTCCTTTCTTCTCCGTCCCTGATTGTCCTGCTCTCTCTATCTTTCTGCCTTTGCTTCATCTGTTTCCCTTTTACCTCTCTCTCTACATTCTTATTTATTCTGTCAATCAATCTTCCTCTCAGTCTTTTTTGTCTCTCTGTCCATTTATCCTTCTGTCCTCTCTTCTTCCTTTCCTACCCCCTTCACTTTCCTCACCTCTCAGTTTCTGTCCTTTATTCTTCCTCCATCTCATTCCTCCTCCTCCCCTCCCCCTCCATTCTTCTTTTTACCTGATCTACATTATCACTATCTCCTCTTATTGACTCTCTCTTTCTATTGTTTCTTGTCTCGATTGCTTTTTTGAAATTTTGCATGAACGGATTTTCTCACACCTTTTGTTCTGTTGCTATGAAAACTGTATTATGCTTCACACACATCTCTCAGCAGACACGAAACTTCCTTACAGTCTATGGTCTCTGTTCATTTCTCTTTTTCCATGTTTCATATTGTGCAGATGTATTTGCTGGCTTTAAATCTGCTCTTTACTCTTCTCAAACATTTAAACAGTTAACTTATGTATGAAAGTTAAATTAGGTCAATGTTGACTTTTGCTTTCAAACGGGACATGATCCCCTCCATCCAACCGAGCCTCCTCCCTACGTGGACCTTTTCGCTCTTTCTACTGCGTCACCTTGCTCTCAGCATCTAATATTGCCACGTCTTGGTTCACATTGGAGTAAGCTGAAAGTGGGTCTCACAGCAGGTCTGATACAGACTCCAGAGGCGACTGAAACGTGAAAAACCGTCCTAAACCTTAACACCACCTTCACTTCCACACTTTGAACTGCTGCTTAAAAGGACTCATTGCCTCTTGGCCTGGCTCTAAATGTCCACACTGAGTGTAAATCATGAGGTGCTGAATCGTCCAGTGTGAACTGAGCAGGTCTGGTTTACGTAATAGTAGGAATGGCTACCTTTCACCATTGAATCGATACGATACTTTTTTCGATACCTGGGAATCGATACGATACCTTAAAAGATACCCATTTTGATACTTTTTCACAAAAAAAGAATCGAATATATATATATATATATATAGTCTATGAGAGGAGCAGGCGTAATTTATGAAGAACCTTGAACGCACCATTTCAGGTCACGTAGTTCACCGCTAGAAGAAAACACACATTATCATTAGCGTCATGGTTAACCGTAAGTGGTCTAAAGTTTGGTTGTATTTCACACAGATTGACACAGCACGCTTGTTGCAGCATTTGCAACGGTACGAGGAAAGCTTCGCAAGGAAATACGTCGAACTACAGGAAGCACCTTGTAAAGCACAATATATATATCAGCGCAGAAGAGTGCCAAGTTGGTGGCGGCGGTGCCGCTGGCTCCGTTCCCTAAGCTATCGAAAACTTGGCACTCTTCTGCATTCAAGGTTCCTTGTAAATTACACCCTCTCCGCTCATAGACTGTATTGCTCCGCTCTGTGAAGGTGCGTTCAAGTATCAAAATGTGCTACCTTTTGTTTTAAAGTGAGTCGGTACTCAGTAGTACCGACGTGACTGAGTTGGTTCCAAAAAAATACCGAGTTCAGTACTCATCCCTACTTAATAGCAGTAAACAGATTGCAGAGGCTGTTTAAGACTGTGCAGAATTGCTGGAAACTGACTGTGTTGTTCTGCGGGTTCACAGGTTAAGATGAGAAGTGATCACAGCTTGTTAATTAAACTCATGTAGCCTTATCAGATATATCTCACTCTGTCTTTATACACCATCATTTCTCTTTCTCCTTCTTTTCCTCCTTCCTCTCTGTTTTCTGCTCTCTTCCTCCGTAACCACTCCTCCTTTTCACTCTGTTTCTATCGCTCCACCTCTCACCATCCTCTCGTTGGTGTCCACAGTCTCTCCCTGCACGCTTCTCCTCTTCCTCCCCCTTGTTTCTCCTTTCCCATTTCTCTCCTCCAGTGCCCCCCTCCCCCACACCTNGTTGGTGTCCACAGTCTCTCCCTGCACGCTTCTCCTCTTCCTCCCCCTTGTTTCTCCTTTCCCATTTCTCTCCTCCAGTGCCCCCCTCCCCCGCACCTCCCCACCCCCCTCCCTCCATCTCCGTCACCTACTCTCTTCACTTCGCTGTCAGATTTGTCTCAATGGGATGCTGTTGCCACGGTAACCGAGGTCATTAGGGAAGCTGTATTTATGCTTTCTCATACTGGAGTTGGCAGATCTGCTGTAATGAGCACACACACACATGCCCACACACACACACGCACAATCTCATATTTACTTTGGTCATTTTTGGGGACATTACATTGACTTTCATTCATTTCCTGCAGACTTAAAATAAGCTCAACCACTGACCCAGAAAGCAGCTGTTTTCCAATTGTGAACATGGCTTTTGTTCACAGTTAACTGGTTTTGAGTCTGAGTTGTGTCCCTGAAATCAGTCTGAGTCACACAGACAGAAAAACCCACCAGCTGCTTTTATAAATGACTTTACTTTGTCGGCGGCATCATTACAGAGAGCGAAGAAGAAAAAGCAATGCAGACAGCTGAGTCATTAAGTAAAACATTTGTTCAACTGAACTGAAGATTTATTCAGTGATCAAAACCAAGAAACAACTAAACTGAACGCTTGGAGCTGTTACATATATTCAGATTAAATAAATATAGTTAAACACACTGAAATTGTACAATATTTAAAATTCTCCTCTATTAGTTGAACATTTTTATAAATCCTGCTTATTTGCTTTGCAGATGATCGAGCTCGAATTTTTTTTTATAAGATGTTCGTTTAAAATATACAGCATACATCATTATGCACAATTCATAGCTGTCAATCTAAGTGGCGCCACTTTGATTGACAGCTAGCCACTGACGGTCTAAAGGGCGTCACCCCGGCTAATTCTAGTCACTGAGTTTGGGAAAGAGATTGTCGTGGGGTTAGCCGGCTAGCAACGATATTTAGCATTTAACCTAGCTGGTTAGCCGTAGCTAGTTTGATTATTTCGAATAAAGCGGCTTTTTTCAGCCAATAGCGTTCATTCGACCCGCCTCAGCTCCGACCTCTTTGTCCATATTTGGAGTAACCGGAGGTAGGCTACCAAGATGGCTACGCACTACGATTTGCTTCATGTTTGCTCTTCAGAAACCTATGGGTTAAGTCACGGACACTACGTCCATATTTTATACAGTCTATGATTTGAACCTGGGACTCCACAAACAGACAAAGAGAGAGAAATGACACAATGCAAAAATCCAGCCGATGCGTCCTTTACACGCTCTTCTTTAAAGCACTCTTGATATCTCAGAGTCGTCAAAACTGCATTAGTCTTAATGAGCTGTTGGCTCATTAGGCCGTCAGCAGCAGAGAGAGGCAACGCTCCAGAGACAGAACAGGCTCGTTTGTATTCAGCTGCGGCTCTGAACCGAACACCAGGTGGTAACATGTTGCTCCAAATCCCATGTTGCACTGCTGCTGCTGCATCTGCGGGGGGGAACCATTTAGATCCAGGGTGGAAGGCGCAGCGCCGAGCGAACGAACAGACGGTTCTGTGGAAGAGGCTCTGATACTGAGCAACTGAAAATTCATCAAAAATAATTCTGAACAATATTTATATAGCACTTTTCCACTCTTAACGACTACATTAGAGAAGCATCAATAATTCTAATTCAGTCATACTTATTTTTTGCCAGTATGTAAGTATGCCATCCTGCACAATGAGTACTTTAAGTTATGCTACTTTAAGTATATTGATGCTCATACTTTTGTACTTTTACTTGAGTAAAATTTCTAATACAAGACTTTTGCCTTATTATTCGGTATTGGTACTTTTCATACTGAAGATAGAAGAAGAAAATATGTAATTGCTTCTCCCATTGATATTTAGAATGTGATCCGGGAGGAAATGTGTCCACGAACATGATCTCCAACTAAACATTTGCATGAGAATGAGCGTTGAAGCGACGCCGTCAGACTCCATTATCTGTGACGGCGGCTCAGACGATGAGACGACCCCAGGAGGGAGATGACGGCCGTGGATCAGCCTTGTGTTTGCTGTGTGGTTATGAATCTTAAACACACAAGATGGAGGTAATCTGTGTGTTGGCACTCTGATTTTCTCACGCAGTTAAACTCAAAGCGGCGCAGCATGTGATACAGTGCTGTCTTATAAACAGGGTTTGGAACCGTATCCAGCCGAGATATAGAACAGAGCCGTGAAATCTGTTGCAGAGATGTGGACAGCGCAGGAATGAAAACAGCAGCGATATGACTTAGTGCTGCTCATGAGCAAGGCACTCAGCTGCTCTAAAGTCATAAAAGTAATGATTTTTATGTTCTGGATCTTAAAACCCATTATGGCTGTGATACATGTTTATGCTCTGTGGATTTACATAATAAGCACATGGCTGAGAATAAGGCATGGAATTAATGTGTTCTGTAATATCTGTCGTCGTGCGGCAGCGGCCGTCTCATACAGCTGAAAGCTAATAATACGCAATTTAAATGCTTTATGTGTTTATATGCTTTGTTTGCGTTTTCCAAAAATGGAAATCACTTGTATGATGCCATGAGGACGGCAAATGTTTCTGAATGAGGAGCTGAATAAGCAGTGCTAAATCTGAATAATATGACTGTTTGATGGACAGATTGCATAAAGGAGAAACATTAACATCTTTGTGCTCAGGATATGTCTATAAGTGTATGTATATATACATAGATGTAATCTCATGGTGGCCATTTTGATCAGTTACAGGATCAATTTACCCAAATCCCATTTCCACACTTTGTTCCTGTTGTATCTATGTATGCAGATAGTCTTGGTTTTATTTGGTTAAATCTGTGGTGCTTATAGTCCCAATGGAAACATGGGGCCACAATGCAATCTCCTGCTTGATGATTCAATACACCTCAGATGAGAAGAGTCTCAGTTTTCAGTGTGTCCTATGTAAATCCATCTACATGTATTTGGTTCCCTTAACTGGTGCAGATGATGAGAGAAACCGGATTTCTGCAGGAGGATGTTGATTTATTGGCCAAATATATAACTGGGTTTCTAATTGGCTCTATTGTGTGAAGATGTACATGAGGAGAACCTGTGACAGGAGAGGAAACAGCAGAACAAGCTGATTACAACCACGTTGAGATTCAGACCCGAGGAGTGCTGTGGCTTAAAGTGTGGAGTCAGAGTTTACATCCTGTTAATGTTCTTTTGACCATCAGGATGATATTTAGCCAAACCAGGTAGTTTCACTTTGCTAAAATTAACCAAGTCTTAACCACAGAGGTGAAAATGCTCACAGGTAGTTTCACAGGTCGCAGACAAACAAACCGCTGTTTAGACACAATATGATTGTTTTCTGCAGTTTCTGTGGCGCCAGGCGACAAAACATCAGACGGAGAAACGGGAACAGACGTTCACGTGGGAGGAAATGTTGTGGATTACTGTTGCTTTGACAGGAGCATCAGTGAAACGCCTGCGAGGAAAAATGCAAATGTGTTTGGATTATGAATGAACAGATGTGTTTTGTGCAGGTGAGTGTGTGTTGACGTGTTGTGTCTTTTAAATAAAGGTGTGGATTTGTGTGTGTGTGTTCTTTGATGAGCTTAGAGATGCACACACATTCATCTGAGTTCTTCAGTGGTGTTTTCTCTTCTTTTATGGTGGCTGCATGTCATCTTGAACCTTCTATCTTCAAAATGCTTTTTTAGAAGCAAAGAAAAACAGCCAGTATTTGTCTTATCTGAGCCAGCAGAAATCAGCTGACATGTTTGAACCAAAAACATAAATGTCTGTTAGTGACACTTCTGCCTTAGTGTGTTGTCCTGTATTTTCATAGTTTCTCAATATGTGTAACTTTTGAAAAACATCTGTGTTTACTGACAAACCATCAGGTCTTTGGAAGGATTTTTCGGAACAACACACAAAAAACTTCAAATAGAAAAACACCCACTGTCTGTTCAGATATCGTGCTGTAAATGTTCTTCATCTATTTTCGGACACACACTGAATAAAGTCACTGTTCCACAGGGGCTGTGTGGTCCCTGTAGTTTTCAGTAAATCTCCACTTCTGTTCTCAGCCTCAATCCTCAGCTTGACTTCCATTAGATTCTGAAAGTCCAGAGGATTGATAGAGGTGAGAGGTGAGGGGAAAGAGAGAAAGACAGACTGAAAGAAGATCTGAAATCTCTTTCTAATGGTCGAGACTCTCACTTTCATCTTCCTGGTCTGGTGTTTTGCATTTTCACCCTCTCCCCTTTATTCTCCCCTTTCTTTCATTTTTCCTCTAGTTACTCCTAATTTCATCCTTTATCCTCGACTGGATTCAACCCTCTTCTTCTCTTTCTCTGTCTGACCGCTCCCTGTCTCCTCCTTTAGCTCCCCCCTCTCTTGGGTATGATTATAGTATCTCTGCTTTCCCCTCGGCATGCTGGGAATGAAAATGGATCCCTCGTCCCCTCTTTCTCCTGTGTGTGTGTGTGTGTGTGTGTGTGTGTGTGTGTGTGTTCATGCACCATAGAGAGTGGGTGGGTGAAAGAGATAAATGCCAAAGGAAAGTGTGTTGATGTGGAACTATTTCTCTGTGTGTGCATATGTGTGTGTGTGTGTGTGTGTGTGTGTGTGTGTGTGTGTGTTGATAGATGGAGTGGAAGTGGGTGCTGATGGAATCAGTAAATAGTTAATGAACAGGGAGGAGAAATGTGTTGAACCCCGGGAGGTGATATTGATGGAGACATACATAACAACATATGGCAACAACAGGACAGGACAATAAAAGAATCCCCATCAGCTCCATATGTTCTCGTGGTGCAGTGATCAGGACTCTTAAGCTGAAGCGTGTGACTCATTCTGTTTAAAATCCCCAGCGGTCCGGGAAGCTGAAGACACATCTTCTGTTCCAGTTATGTTGTTTACTTGTCACTACTTTCATTTTAATCCGTCTTGCCGCCTGTTTACATGTCGAGCCTCATTCTGAGCGAACGCTGAGAAACTGCTGTCAAAGCAAAATACAACAAAACATCTTTACAATGCACTCATGAAATACCATGCAGATATTCATGTTCCCCAAAGGATGACTCTTATCACAGACTTTTCATTTCGTCCAATAAACAGGTCAAAGTTTACACCTGTCTGACTGAATTCATGTGGGCATGTTAGCTGTAAGAATGTTAATGTGCTGATCTGCTGAACAGGCCATTGATCCTGGGGAGATTCTGCACCTCAGAGGTTTGATCCGATGCCAAAGTTCAATGCCAGTGCAAGAAGCAGTGTGTCCTTTCTGTAGCGAGGTGCTGCAGGTTGAGGTATGAGTCAGAGTTACAGGTTCACCTTGTGTCACCAACAAACGATCAATGTCTGCTTCTCTATTTAAAACATATCACTAACCAGTGATAAGGAAAATGTTTACGCTTCCATTAACATATTTGATTTCGCTTCTCTCTGAGACTCTGAAGCTGCAGAGACTCCGGATTAGAAATCAATCGACATTACTGATCAATTCTGACAGAAGTGTTGTGGAAAGGAATAAAGACACAGAACGATAATGCAGCTTGTTACTGGTCTGTGTAACAATCAATACTCCACCAGTAATGAAGCGTAATGAAGTCTCACTTCAAGCCTCCATCATTTAAAAGTCAAAGCAAATCAATGATGAGCATCTTGGTTATAACATGCTATCAAATTAATGCAGACTGATGTGTTTTTTTTAAAGAATTGTCGAGCGCTTCTGTGGGAACTACCTGTGGGAAAGGATCAATAACCATCTTGACTGAGATAAAACACAGCAGGCTTCAGACTGAGATTCATGTCCAGACAAACAAAAAGCTCCATTATGTGAAAACCAGCTCTTTTGTGCAAGATAGGAGCTTCTTTCTAACAGAAGAGACCAGTCAGCTCTTTTCTCCTCTTCAGTTATTAATTTCACACTTCACTTAGCTGTGATTTCTATCGGGCTAATGTTGCAGAGCCCAGTCGGGACTCTTATTGTTGCCATCCCTGTAACCACACACGCACGCCGGTATAATGAGCTGGAGCTCGCCAGGCGGCCGGGGAATGCTGTAATTATCAGGCACAGGAAAATCACACATTCACAGACAACTGCCAAACCCACACAGACGAATAAAGACAATGATAGTGCTGCACTGAACATTCAGATTTGCTGGTCCCATCCATTAATCCATCCACATGCCTAAATACTATCTAAACACAGACGCTCATACTTATGACCACACACACTACCAGGGTGTAAACATTGAGATTAGTACCATGCAGCCCAAGCATGTTGGGAAATGGAAAGACGGAGGAAATTGACACTGTGAAACAAACGAAAACTGAACTAATGAATCTGAAAATTAGCTTTATTTTAACTTGCGATTAACTTTAATCCCTGGCTCTGATTGGCTCAGATGCTTTTAGTGAAAAACAGCCAATCACCAGACCTTTTTAAATGGCTGAACCAAAGCAAAAACCAATAGATGCAGCCGGCAATTCAGAGGTCTGGAACCAGGTGAAGCAATTCTCCATATAGCTGCATACACTCACAGACACACACACTCACACTCACTCACACACACACACACACACACACACACACACACACACACACACACACTGTCTCCCAGAGAAATGTGTTTTGTCAGGGTGGAAAGTCCAGGCCGACCTATTTAATGGCAGATGAAACACAATCAGTGACCAGACCACAACAGGCCTGATAGATGATTGTGGTTATTGAGTGGGTATTGACTGGCTCAGGCCTTATGTTCACTGACACACACACACGCACACACACACACACACACACAGACCGACAACCTGCAGACGACATGTAATGCATAACAATCAGCTCTGAAACAAAGGCGGGGAGGAGGAGAGGTGTGTTAGACAGAGCTGCATGTCTGCTGTGTGCAGCCATGCAAGTATGCATGAGCCGGTGTGTGTGTGTATGTGTGTGTGTGTGTCACCTGGAAGCGGCAGGTTCACGTGTGCATTCAGAGGTCCTCTGCATGCGTGCCTTCGGGCATTAGTTTGACGTGTGTGTGCCTGCAGACGTTAACTTCAGCAGTGACAACTGCAGCGAGCTTGAAAATCTAATAACAAAGACACAGACACTGTGTTTTCGTTATTACAGTTCACACACTCACACGCACAATCATAAATAATTACCTCCATGTTCGTTTACGAGCAGGTGTTTCTTTTCATACGGCCCCTCGGGTGACGCCCGTACACACTCGGTTGTGCTTACAGCTGTATTACTTATGCTAA
Source organism: Centropyge bicolor (assembly GCA_037975185.1). Taxonomy (NCBI): domain Eukaryota; kingdom Metazoa; phylum Chordata; class Actinopteri; family Pomacanthidae; genus Centropyge; species Centropyge bicolor. The sequence goes on along the minus strand of JBBMOC010000011.1, from coordinate 2,199,812 downwards.
TGTGTGCGGCTGGCCGCTCGTTGTTGGTAGTTATGAGCTGTTGATTGAGCTGGGAGTGACCAGGGGTTAGAGACGCCTGTTAAATTAGCATCTGTAGGTCCCCTGGAGCCAAGCACTGGCTTTCACTTGGTGTTGTGTGTCGTCACTTGGTAACATCATCTCACTTGAAGTCTGACTAAGTGGAGAAGTGAAGATTGACCCACTGAGCTGGATTCATTGATTTTAAGGCCACTGAAGAGGAAAGAGGAACACAAAAACATGCAGACAGACACAAACCTGATATAAGGTTACTATATACAGTTTATTTATGGATAAAATGTTTGCACGGATGCTTTTCTATTCATTCTTTAGTTTATGCATTTTAATGTTTTTATTGTGACCTTTGAGGTTTTCCATCAGGTTGTTTGATTGGCTCATGCAATTCCTGGTTTTGTGCTCTTCTTTTTAAATGTATTCAATGTTTGTCAATAAAGTTATAAAAAGAGCACAAGTTCCACTATATCACAACAGAGCAATATCAGAAATGATTCGAAAGGTATGATGAAGACTACACATCACCACTGTGAACACTCTATGAAATCCATGCTTTCAGCCAAACAAACATTAATATTTGTTTCTGTGTTCTTATCTCTTAGTTTTCTTTCTCCTTGACTTTCTCCTCTCGCTCTCCTCCCATCCTCAGTAACACCATCTGTCTCTGTCTCCCTCTCTCTCATTAGCAAAAAACCTGGAGTAACTCCCTGCGGCCGATGGACAGACATGGAACCGTAAAGGTAGGACACACTGGGATGTTGCCATCCATCAGCTTTCAATGATCCTCCTCTGTGACTGACTCGTCTCCCTCTGTACCGACTCTCCTGTCCTACATGCCTCCATCCCCTCCTATCAGTCATCTTTAATAAGGCTCCACACCCATAAAGCTGATGATAGATAGAGAGGATTTCCTCCCAGAATGTCACCAATACAGCTTTTAATCACTGATTTATCTGAGGAAGGTTTGATGAACGTGTGTCATCTCGGTTCTTTTTTCATGTCTTCACATCCACATTTAAAGCTTTATATGCTCTCATTCGTCGCCTCCTGACCAAAATATATCACACCTCATCCCACGTTTATGTCTCATTACAGTTAATTAAAAAAAACCCTGAGGTGGGATATTAAACAGCCTCTTCCAACAGGCTGTTTGTGGAACCACTGCTGTTCATTCTGTCTTTGATGAGAAGAAATATAAAGAAAAATAAAAGCGACTGGCAAACAGTTGTTCTGGAGAGTTCACATGTCTTAAAGATGTTCAAATTCCAATTGTACTCTGAGATACTTGAAGGCCTTCTTGTCTTTGTTAGCTTAAAAGCTGAGGTTTACTTTTCATCCATGACCTTGGACACTACAGAAAACCGTGACAATCACGTATCTCTAAATTCAACTTTTCATGCGCTCAGAAAAACATTGGCCTGTTTTCAGCTTTGTTATGAAGCATAGTTCAGTTAAATGTTTTGTTCACAAATTTAATGTGAATTGACCAGTTGTGAGCACTACAGACAATTAAACTATATAACTAATGGCTTGAACAGGGACTTGAACCCTGGACCCTCAGATTAAAAGCCAGCTGCTCTACCGACTGAGCTACCCAGGCTTGAGGAAGAGCATCCTCTGGAGGAAAAGAACACTTGAAGTCCAAATCCTAATTTAAATATGAACGCTACATGGGCCTTTGGAGTCTATTTGGGGTGCAGACTTCACCTGACCAAAGATTCATATCCACAAAAATGACTGTCTTTTTGTCCAATTGGATAAATGTGAACCAACATGAGATAAAATATTGATTATTATTATGAAAGTGCTAAAGCGTAGAATCTATTCTTCGAGCACTTTTGGTAGTTAACAAACAGCTTCGGGTCCATCACCATATCTTTCTGGAGTGGAGGAGGTTTAATCCTGTTTTACACACAGCCTCGGAAAACCAAGATGGATTTCAATCAGATTTGTGATGAAGTCAACAGAGAGGTAATATGTGGTGGATATGAAAGTGTCCTAATAATGACATAAAAAACAGGCCAGAGAGACTTGTGGATTAATGTGCATGTTCCTAAGAAACATGCAAGTGCTGAGGCCTGTCCAAGTCCACAATGGGCCACAAGCAGACCTCCATGAACGATGCCTCATCACACAGTAATCCAAACGCCTGAACAGGGACTTGAACCCTGGACCCTCAGATTAAAAGTCTGATGCTCTACCGACTGAGCTATCCAGGCTTCAACAACAACTGCCACCCCCCAAAATATAGATGATGTTCACAGATGCACAGATGCTCTATGGACGAGGTGATAGTTCACTGTCTTGGCAGATTGTATAGAAGATATGGCTGATCTTCACCAGGCAGGCATGCTACAGTCTGTCATCACTCAACATGTTTATCACACACTCTCACACAAAGACCAACAACATATACAACATAACATTGTTGTATAATGTTAGAGTCTGATGCTCTCCTGACTGAGCTACTCAGGCCTCTGGAGGAAAAGATTACCTGAAGTCCAAATCCAATTTTTTTAATGAATGCTCCATGAATAAGGTGGATTGTTCACCATCTTGGTAGGTAGTACACAAGAAAGAGGTGAATCTCCACTTCACCAGTCAGGCATCACACAGTCTGACATAAAGACCAAGGTTCTTCAGACCAATCTCTGTGACCACATTCAATGACTGTGAGAGATCTGTGGTTCCACACAGTGTGTTCTCCACCTCCAGCATGACAGCATCAAATGAGAAAATATGTTTTGGAAGAACACTGTTCATCCAGTAGATGTCTGCAGTGCTCAAGCTGGTCTGGAGGTTTGTCATGGAACAACACTGACTCATTGATTTACTGAACACAGTGCCAGGAAGCTTGCAGGACTTGCAGGACTGTCCAAATACACTATTCATCCAGTGCACAAAGGCCCTGAGGCACTTAAGAAAGTCAGCAAGCTTCCACAGAGTCCATTTCCCCTCCAGATTTCTGCCAAATGCCAGCAGCTGTCCGAAAACCAAAACGGTTAGAACCACAAAGCATTTCAGAAACAATTTGATTAAAGGAGACGTAAACTTAAGAGACCACAGATACTCTGAATTATGCAGTTACCTTTCATTATTGGTCAGCTTCGACCTTGATTTTTTTCTGTTTTACCTTCAGTTTTTTAATCATATTCCTCAGCTGCCTGTTTTCTGAACTCTGCTTTGAATCATTAATCAGCACTTTCATTCCTCAGATGCTTTATTCTAAAATCAAATTTAAAAATATTAAACACCACCAGTCTTTCAATGTAGCCTTCAAGGACTGTGAATATCAAACATAATCCCCACTTGGACTTTCTGTCTAAAGCTGTAGTTCTCAAAACTACTGGCCAGATTTACATGAAATTTGCCCTGTATGTTCAGGCTCCCATAAAAAATACCCTGATTGTAGCCCACCTATCCCTATAACAATCCGTTAATACACTCAAATTTCTATAACAGATGTTTAAAGGTAAGTTTCTTTCTTTTAGATAACCCCAAGCCTTCAAATGCACCTTGAATTATATACTGCACTCCTAATGAAACATGAACCCACTTAAACAGATAAGTAAATACACTCAAGAGACAATAAGCAAGTTTACCACTGGAAATAGAGTTATTGAGTGAAAACTCTTATTATTAAGTATTTTTAAGGCAAATAATAATAGGCACACAGCATAACAATAAACCCAAAATTCCACCTCAAAGGTATATTCAAACTCAAAATAATAGCCAACTTCAGTGGGCCCACATCCACAAACACAAACACACACACACACACACACACACACGCACACACACACACACACACACACACACACACACACCCCACGTTGCAGGTGGGGATCGGTGAGGCCTAAAACAAAATGGCCGTTTCACTCCGCAGAGCAACAAAATAAAAAGTGTGCTACCTTATGAAATGGCTGGTCCAGTCTGCAGATTTCAGAATATGATACATTTATTATTATGCCTGCATTTTCTTAACTAATAACAACTTAAAAATCTGATGTGCAAATTTCCACAAAATTAACTGAAGACATTCATACTCCCAGATGATGACCTTTCCATTTTGGACGAATTCTCTAGCACCCCCTGCAGGTCATCACGATATGGACTCAATCCCATCATTAAATATACTCAAATAGCGATATCTTTTAGTTTAATAAGCAGACTGCCTTGAAAATTGCTGGGTAATGTAGAATTAAATGACATTTGCTCTTGCACCAAATTCAGCACAGATTTTTATCTCATCTGCACATAAAACCACATTAGGAGCATAATTATTTGGTTTCACATTTAACGTTAGTTCTTCATGTCTATTGCCGCTTTGGATTTGTTTATGACAGAGATGCCTGAAGTTCCTCACAGTCATTGCCTGTGTATAAATGACATTGCGTGAATCTCATCTGCTGCTCAGGTCAGAGGACGGAGGCCCTCTCAGCTCCCACTCGACAGACCACAAAACTCCCAGGAGTCTTTGCACCAGCCCGGGTCAGTCCGCAAGAGTCACAGGAGGAAAGGTAAACTCAGAACAAACATCAGACACACTCAGTGTTTTTACCTGCTTTCATTTCACACAGGTGTTACTTCTTTCTTTCCTGCCCTCTTTGAAGCTTTGAGCTTCTCTCAGTCGGGAATCCTCTTTTTCACATCTGGTCTTTTATCACCTCATCTTTTAATATCACTTCATTACTTCTAACCCAAACCTCGCTTTATCCTCTTTCCCACGTTCTTGCCTCATTACATCTCTGATATTTTCATCTGATTTCACTCTCTCTCTCTTTCTTCCTTGTCACATTTTCTCTTCTGTTTCATCTTTCCCCTCTCGTCATATCTCCTGACACTTCCTCTCATCTCTTTCCTCTCATAAATATCAAACAATTTGGTGTTATCGCTTGACTTTTACCATCTTTTCTGATGTAACTGCAGTGATTTATCATTTCTGCTGCTCTGTTTCAATATCAGTCGCACGTCATCTGTATCCTCTCCTACTTTGAATTTTTCTTCTTCATTCACTCAAACCAACAGTTTCCATCATAAAAAAGTAAATAGTACAAATGCAAGACTCTTTAGCTTCATGACTTCTATCTGCTTTGAGTTTCTTGTTGGTTTGTTCACACTAAAGGCAAAGAGTGGTGAATATGGTTATCAGATCTGATATGATTTACAAAATGTACATCTGGCTCAGGTCTTTATAGTGTTTTTGAAATGAATAAACTTCATTTCAAAGTTGTTTATTTACTTGTCATTTACTTCTCCATTTTCAAACAGCGTGCATCAGTGTTTCTAAAGGCAGATCGTGCGAATGAAGTGAGAGCTGTGTTTGCTTAACCCCACCCCCCTTCGCCTCTCAGGTACGTTGGCGTGTGGCACTAATGGCACGGGCAGCAGCTCCATCTATTCTGTTGCCATGGTGGCGATCCCAGACTGCGTCGACAACGCCACGCAGACGGACATCAGCTTCCAGAACATTGTAACATTGGGGAGGAGCAGAGGTCACCACCACCACCACCATGGCCGGGGGGGCGGCTCCTCCTCCCCTCCGCCTCCCCCACCGTCCCCTCCCCTCCCTCATCTCGTGGGACCATATGGGATCAATGAGTTGTATGTCCTGACCTGAAAAATGAAAAGACATGAAAGATCAATAATGTTAGATATCATGGGGCTGATTCTTTCTCGCTCTGCCCTCCAGCTGCGTGTTTGAGTACAACGACCCAGACGACTACTTTGACGTCTCAAACCATGAGGTGGACAGACAGGACGACCTGGAGTATGAGGTAAGAGCTCTGCTGCTGTGTTCACATCAAACAACATTGAAATGATTTCATTCAATAACACAACTGCTAATTAACCAATAATAATATCTAAAGTCTTGATGACTTCAAATGCCTCAAGGTCGACTCACATCCACAGCTGCTCATCTGTGACTCAGCCTGATGAACACAATCTAATGTTATCAAAGAGTTTGTTAGAGTGGCTCTTCCTGATATGTGAAGACAAGAGAGGGAAGCCATTTATTATATTTGAACAAAATGACAGAATGTGACTGCTGAGCGACAGGCTGCTGGAAAGTGTCCATCATTCATAGTTTGATCAACACAGCAGTCAACAATGTAATGAACTACTCTTCCTGCACATAACTGAGACTCAAAGCTTCCTCTTCAAATACATCTTCTGACATGTGACTACTATACACTGATTGTATAGAGTATATAGAGGACTGATGCTGCTGCACTGCTTCAGCCACTGAATACAACATGGATTTAAGAACTTTATAATCTAATAAAAATAATTAAGGTTGCAAAGTGAGATGTTCTATTTCACAAAAACTACATGTTCTTCTCTGGGAGATGAGGTTAGGTACAGTTGGAGCTCTTCAGCAGCTCTGCATGAAAATTGAATCATCAGTACAAAAGATGAACGATTATGTTAGGAAATATCTTGTTCTTTGATTAAAATATGAAGGTGGTGAACATTTCTGTGCCACTAATGGCAGGTTCAGTAAGTAACCCTTACCTTTCCTGACGAAGAGTAAAAGAGCGAGAGTGAAGAAGAAAAAAGAAAGGATGAGAAAGTTAGAGATAAAAAGAGGGAGGGGGGAAGAAATGAAATGCAAAATGTGGGATTGAGGAGGAGGAGTGGAAAAGGAGATGAAGAAATCTATGAAGAGATAAATAAGTAAGTGTGAAAATAGTGAGGAGGTATAAAAGAAAGACAGTACATGGACAAAAAACTGAGCAAGGAATCGATGAAATGAAACCAGGAGGATGGAGAAAAAAGGGAAAATATTTCTGCTTGTGCTACAAAAATCATCATCAGCCTTCAGAAATGTTACTGAAACTAAGTGACTTGAACAAGCTGTCGTGTTTGGTGAAGACTATCTTAATGAGTGGTGGTCGGACCGGTCTTTGAGAAAAGGCTCTTAGTTGAGTTTACAGACGCCTAATGGAGCGCTGTGTTTAGCTGAATGGCACGTTTTTCCTCTGTTTCTGCTTCGGTGGTTTGCGGCTGTTTCCTAAGACAAGCGTCTGTTTGGTCATTAGAGAAGTCAGCAAAGTGGAAACCTCCTTGCTCCTCCTGCTCGTGCAGCCTTCCTGTTCTCCCCAAATCGCTTCCTTCTCCTACTTTTCTAATTCATGTTCATTCGGTCCTCTGATCTCTCTCCACCATCATTATTGCCCCTAAATTACTTCCTAATGTCCTACTTTCTTTTTTTCTTTGGATTACATCCTTCATTTCCTCCTTAAATCACCTCCTCCACTCCGCTCCGCTCTCGATGTCCTCCAGCTAAACCCTGCTGCAGTGATGGTTGTAGCTGGTCTTTCGTGGTCTCAGTCGACCATTGACGGTGGTCTTTAATGGTCTCTGGTTTCATAAGATTTGTTCTAAAAATTGGACGAAACTGAAGACTGAAAGACTGGACAAACCACACAAAGATGTTTTCCAGCAACTCGTCAACTCCTGCCATCATCAGTGCTATCCTTCATCAACCAGATGACTCAGACCATCAATTGCTCTTCCTTCCTTGCTCCTCCAGGAGGTGGAGCTGTACAAGTCCAGCCAGCAGGAGAAGCTGGGCCTGACAGTCTGCTACAGGACGGATGACGAAGAGGATCTTGGGATTTATGTTGGAGAGGTGACGACAGAAAACACTCTTCATCCCTTCACTCTCTTCCTTCTCTCCAGAGTTTATTCACTCGCTCATTTAACCTCCATCTGTTTATCTATTCACTCCTTATGATGCATTAATACAGCTCATGAACGTGTTACTCAATTTCTTATTCATTCAATTCATATTTCTCTTCATTCAACTTTTCATTTCATATTTTCCTCATCTGCTTATATATTTATCACATTCATGCATTAATCACTTTATTCATTATCTGATCCTTTGAATCATTCATTTAACCAGTTTCTCACTCTGCTCATTCCGCTCATACCAATATACTCATTCATGGATTCATTCACTCATTAGTAATTTATTTGCTTCTTAATTTATGAGGTCATTTATTTATCCATCTATTCCTTACGGGCTTTATTTGTTCTTCTCTTTCTCCCTCTATCGCTTTCAGGTGAATCCAAACAGCATAGCAGCCAAGAATGGACGAATCAGAGAGGGAGACCGAATACTCCAGGTACACAGACGCACACACTCATTTACACTCTAGTCTGTGTCATTAGAAACATCAAAATTTCATTTGCTGTGACATTGATTGATCACAGTCATGCTCCCCAGAGGTTAACTGACCCTGTGACCCTTACTTAGCTTCATCCTCAGGAGAAAAAAAAATCTCTGCAATCACAAAGACTGAGTGTTGACCTTCAGGGTAAATTCAGCACATTCACTGCAGGTTGAAAATACAAACGTGTCCTGGGCCAAATTAACCGGCTCCATTAGGGATGAGAATAGTTTCAAATCAAACTATGTAAATTTATACCTGGAGCCCCAGGGACGGTCTTGTCCAATCAGAGAGAGCAGTCGGCAGCCCAGTTACTGCCGTCCTAAAAATAGACAGAGAGATGGAGGGGGAGACAACACCGTCACCCTGAGTTTCCACCACACTGTTCAGCTCTATTGTCAGACAACATAAACTACTATCCAAGTCTTCTTTGTCAAAAATCAATTCATATTTCCACTGAAATAAATGAAGTGATCCAGTCTGTGTCCACTTCATTAAAGTTTTTAGACTTTATTTGTGAACATGAAAGTTGCATCCTAAACTCTGTCATACATGACAAAACTGAAACTGAGGGAGGGTCAGAGTCTGTATCATCTTCTGACTGTGTATTATATTCTAACTGTAGCATTATAATAATATCAGACCTTTATCTAGTTTGTCTAGTTTTATGTTGTTTACTCAGCAAGAAGAGAAATCTGTTTGAGTTTAATTATTAGTTGAACCTCTTATTTCCTGTTTGGCTCGGTTCAGTTGTGAAGCTGCACCCTCTCATGTGCTGACTGAGAGCTTGATGGTGAAAAACGAGAGTCAATAGTGTCAATTTATCTTTGCTCATTATCCTCTGACCTTTCGACTAACAACCTCACGTTAGGGAAAAGGTGAAGTCAGGATGAGATCACAAAAGCCCGTCGGCATCGCCTGGCATTGCCATGGTTACTGGACACTGGATGATGTCAGCACCGGTTACCATGACAGCCGTCACCACAGAGATGAAGGAGTTTTCATCCACATAGCTCTCATTACACACAGTGCGACCAAACAATATCATGCACACCTGCGACATGCTTCATACAGGGTTTGTAATTATGGTTGATGTCATGTTTCTGTTCTGCCAGGAGATGGTTTCTACTTTTGTATCTGAACAGAGCACAAACATCCTTAAATGAATCACAGGTGCTGAAGTGAGACCTCACTTAAAAACAATTTTTTGTATTTTTCTGTCTCTCATTTTTAATCAATTCAGTCCAAATAATATTTTAGGTTCCTTAAAATGTCACATCTCGGGATTAAAGGACTGTAATGCTGTTTTTATACTCCTGTATTTAAATACACAACACTCTGCATCACAGCCAGTGGTGGAAGAAGATTCAGAACTTTTACATAAGTTAAAAGTAACAATACTGTAGAGTAAATTTTCTCCACTACAAGTAAAAGTCCTACATTCAAAATTTACGGTAAGTTTGTTTAAGTACAAAAATTTAATTAAACTATCAAAAGTAAAAGTACTCATCAGGCTGCAGAATGACTTGTGTCTGTGTGACATTATATGAGTGGGTTAGGGTTAGGGGTTAGGGGTTAGCCCTCATACCCTAACATTTGCATTACTGCATAAACAGTATTTTATGTTTTACATTTTGTTGTTGTTCAGAATTAAGCATTTTTAATACTTTTGGGTAGTTTAGTCTATAATAATTTAACTATGTTATAAAGTGAGCATATGTTTTATGTATAACCTTCAAAATCACTCATAATAGCTGTAGTGCAGTAACATTTGTACACCAGTATTTACCTGAGCACTGTACTGTACTCGGGTACCCCCAAATATCACTTAGGGTTTGCTGGTTCTTTATACATCTGGATACAAATCTCTCTGTCTATGTATGATTTGGCTTTAGTGAATATAAAGTAACGGATCTCTTCCCCTCCCCTCATCATGTCCAGATCAATGGAGTGGACATTCAGAACAGAGAGGAAGCGGTGGCCATTTTGACCCGAGAGGACAGCATCAACTTCTCCCTGTTGCTGGCCAGGCCTGACATAGAGGTGACATCACACGACACAACACAGTTTAAACTGCTGACCGCCATCAGTGTTCAGGGTGACATGCTACACAGTTACCTCTGTCACGCAGGAGAGGAACAGGTGGACAACAAGGTTTAAATGAATGATGCATTAATGAATTTAATAGCAGCAACATGTTTCAAACAAGTTGGGACAGGAGTAACAAAAGACTCCAAAAACACCTGTTTGGATCATTCCACAGGTAAACAGGTTCATTGGTAACAGGTGATAGGATCATGACTGGGTATGAAAAGTTCATAATGGAAAGACTCGTTCACACAACAAGGATGGAGAGAGGTTCAACACTTTGTGAACACATGATTGGATAAAGGAGATTGCTACATGGACCACATATAAAAGTAATTAAAAACACTAGTGATGCTTCTACAATTTCATGCAATTTAGCAGACACTTTTATCCAAAGCGACATACATTCACACACTGATGGAGCAGCCATCACACACTGATGGAGCAGCCAGGGGCCAGGGTTTGAGCCACCAACCTTCCGATTGGTGGACAACCGCTCTGCCTCCTGAGCTACAGCCGCCCCAATATTTGGTATGGTAATGGTAAGGTTTATCTCATTATAATTAGTGATACATATTAATGCATCACTAATTATAATCCAAAATGATAATATATGTTGTTCTGAAATCAGCCATTCTGGATAATTACTACTTTCACTTTTGGCACTTTAAAGATATTTTATTGCCAACACTCATGTAGTTTTCAGATTTTAAATGCAGATTTAACAGAGTATGTCTACACTGTGGTATAGACATACATGTGGTATATGTGGTATACTTTCGTCACAACAGCAGCTTGGATCAAGATAACCAGTCATTTGGTCCAGAACAAAATATCTCGACAGCTCTTGGATGGATTGCCATGTAATTTTGGATAGACAGTTAGGATTCCCAGAGGATGAACCCTGCAGATTTTGGTGATCCTTACCTTACATCTGAGTAGGTGGATCCAACCAATGTTGCATATTAGCTTGATACATTTTTACATACGTATCTAAATAGTTGTCGATGACATTTTCCATCAGTCAACTGACAATTAATCACTACTTCACTAGTTTAAACCCAGTGAATCCTTACTGGTTTCATGTTTAGGTCCAGAAATAGTCATCACATCCTTGACTTCAGGTCCAACAGTGTCTCTGCTGTTTCATCACTCAGCCTCGCCTGCAGCCTCCTTCACTAACCTACTTTCTCTTCGTATCGCTGCTGTTGCTGCGGGCGGCCGACAGGACGGGAGAGACTCATAACAGCCTCAGTCTGGTTCACAGTGTGGCCACAGTCTTCTGCTGAGTCCTCATGTGTTCACCACCTTCTGCCCTCACTTGTTTATTTATCTGTCATCTGTGACTAACATGCTGTTTATGGAAAACCAGCAGCTGGTTTGGCAGGACATGTCTTTCCCTCCTTTACATATTGATCGATTTCGGAGATGCTCTGACCCTCTCCTGAGCACCATTAGTCTAACTTTACATTTTCAAATGACTCAATCTCCTGACCCTGAACAGTTTGAAACACATTTGCTGAATTAATTCACATTCTGAATACTGACTCCGGTGACCTCGTGATATTTCTCTAAATGCCACCAAACCCAGACTAGATGTATTCTGTTATATAATCCTCTGCCCTCCAACCAGTTGATTGTGAAGCAAAACTAACCAGGACAAATAGTGCTTTAGGTTCAATGCACAGTCCAGATAAGAAAAGTTGGTTCACATGGATTTTGGGTACAAAAGTGGAAAAAGAGTGCAGATCCATCACCAATGAAGCCATCGAGGTTATGTCTTTGGTATTATAAAGTAAAAATAAGAAAGTTAAAGCTGGAGCCACCACCAGGTAAAAGTCCAACCGTGGAGGGAGGTCCACGCAAATCCATAAGGCAAGAGACAAGAATCAAAATCCAAATAACAGGCAGGGTGCAGGGAACACAAGGCCGAAAGCTGAAAACACTGGGAGAGGCTGGAAGGCTTGACACAAGGTACAAGGACAAAGGGGCACAGACTGAAAACACCAGGAGGGAAATCACAGGTGAAACCAATCAGCAATCTCAACTCAGCGCGCCTGAGGACACTCTTTCAAAATAAAACAGGAAATAACTAAACTACAACCCCAAATCATCCCAGATGGAAGTGATGATGATGCTACAGCTGGTTACATGCGTGTTGGGACGACCTGAAAACGATGAGTTGCTTTTTTATGTTGTTGTTTTTTTTATCGCAATATTCTGAGCTGCTTTTTTTTGTATTTCCAGTCTGAATTGCTTTGTTGGTCTCACGGGCTGCATACGACACAGAGGCCAAGCGTTTCCCATCCCTGATATAAAATGATAAATATATTATACAAGTACTGAAATACATCATGTACCACTATACTGTGCATTAATATCATATTTCAAACTATATTTTAATTAACATTATTGACTATGTGTGGCTTTGCATGTCAAGCACCAACCTCTGCAAACATGAAATGCACAGCAGGGTGGAAATTCAAAAGGTTGTGTGTGTGCTCTGTGTGTTATTATACACGCTCACACACCCGCTCTGCCATGATAAATGGTCCTGGGATGACAGCAGGTCCCAGAGTGTGTGTCCACATTTGCTGACAGAGGAGGAACTGCAAGACGGCATATTCATACATGTCAGTTAAAACACACATACGCAGACATATTCACTGATGAATGTGCACAGTATATGTGTGTGTGTATGTGTGCACATGTATGTGTACACTCACACAGCAGCTAAATAAATGACCCATCACTCAGTCACTCAGACAGTATTTAGCTGTGAATCACATGAAGCTGAGGAAGCACGTCTCTGACTCCTGGACCAACAAGGGTCGCCATCTTCCATCCCTCCAGGACCTGGACTCCTCCAGGACTCTGAGGGGTGCAGATGACATTGCGGCTGATCCCACAAATAGATACTCCCTTCCGGCAGGAGAGTTTTTTTTCTGACTGCAGCTGTAAATATTTTCAATTTATCCATCTTGACTTGCAGTATTTACTTTTTCTTTTCTATATTTTTCTATTTTCTGTTCATTGCTATGCACTAAAACACCAGGCCAAATTCCTAATATGTGACACTTCAGCCAGTCAGACCTCCTTTTAAAGGGAGAACAGGAGATGATGGATGTTATATCGACTAAGATAATAAGAGATTAGGGAGTGATGGGAGAGCAGCTCTGATGAAAGAGAGAGGAAGCAGAAACAGTCCAAACAATATTTTACAAATGTGTGAAAGCGACTGATGAACCCTTATAATGTTAGTGACCCTATAATGTTTCCTCTTGCACCACCCTGAGGACAAACCTCTCATTGTCAGGCTCTCTTTACACGTAGGTGTTGCAAGATTAAAATAAACTGAAGTCTTGAGGGGACATTTGTGAGAACATTCATTATATAACCTTTTCCGAGAGACTGTTGTTGAAAGCTCTGAAACTTTTTTTGGTCTAACCAATAACTTAAAACTTGTTGGTAGATTTCTGAGAGGAAAAAGCTTCTTCAGTTCAGTTCAGTTCTTGGATGAGAAGTGATACGTCCTCAAGAATCTACAACTGAGTCCAGTTACCATTGATTCCACCCCATTTAAATAGCTGACCTGAATGAACCTTTACAGACAGAAAAAAATGGTCATACCCAGTCAAACCAGTGCATCCAGGTAGTAAAATGCAAAAAACATTCAAATTGACTGATATTATATTTTTAAATATTTGTGAGATTTTGAGCAGATGGTGAATTTACAGAAAAATTGCGTATTTTGCAACAACCCTCTGAAAAGAGACGGAGAGGTGAAGGTGTCAGAGGCAGATGGAATGATGCAGGGATGAGGGGGTGATGGATGAAGAGAGGAAATGGAGGATATTTATCCCATGTGACCTAGTTTCTTCCGTCAAGGTCACTCACTCACTCACACACACACACACACACACAAACATTAATATCACAAGTACAGATACACAAGAAGATGTATTCACATAGGTTACTACACACACACACACACACACACACACACACACACACACACACTTTACTTGAAAAGGCCAATAATGGAATAATAGCACAACTAAATACACAACTCAACACATTCTAATTGGTTTGTGGTAACAAACCATTAGACCCACACTAACCCATGTGTTAGTCTATCTCCTTCAATGCTGTCTAACTTCTGGACTTCTGGACCTAAACAAAATGAATCATTTAGATTTCAACCAGTTTGTGATTTTCTGATGACACCATGGATTTTAAAAACTGGTGTAAGGTGTCATTTCAATGATTTCTTCTCTCTGTCACATGAATGTTCGCTGTGTCCTTCCAGAATGAAAACCCTGTTGATCCAGAGGAGGACATGGAACTGACACTGGAAGGAGGAGGTTTCCACCCAAACCCTCGAGCCTCCTCCTGCTCCCTCCCTTCCTCTCACCTCTCTGGCTACTATCGCCTCTGCCGAGGAGGAGGAGGAGCAGGAGGAGGAGGAGGAGGAGGAGGAGGGGGAGGAGGAGGGGGAGGCAGTGGCCTGGCCTGCTCAGGAGGAGGAGGAGGAGGAGGTGAAGAGGGTGCAGAGGACGATGTGGACGTGGAGGAGGAAGAGGAGGATGATGGGGAGGAAGGAGAGAGAGGAGAGAAGGAGGACAGAGAGCCCCCTGTGCCCCTCCCTCCTCTGCTGAGCCTGGCCCCCCTGCTGTCCAACAGCCAAGAGCTGGACAGCGGAGTGGGCCGGACCGACGACAGCACCCGCTACGAGGAGTCGTCCGAACACGACCTGCTGGGTGATCAGACCAGCGCCTGTAACACCAACACCACCAACACACCAGGCAGCACCAGGAAGTTCAGACCGGGACCCAGCCCCAGGTAGGACAGGGGGTCCGGACTCAGGACTAGAGGCAGATATTAAATCCTGGACTGTCACATCTTGAGTATTAAACTCTTTTCATCATGAAAACTGTGAAGTATTTAAAATGAATACTGGAAAGAACTTTCAGATTATTATCTAATAGTGTTTGTTTTTAGTAAATCACAGTGAACCCCTTCATGTTTCCTGTACCCAGACCCAGTCCTAGACCCAGCCCCGGCCTCGGCCCCAGTCCCGGACACGGCCGAGGAGACACCACCCCTCCTTTCCTCCACCTGCGAGACCTGCAGCTCAGCTCCGACTCCCTCCCCGGCCTGGACTGGACGGCTGGAGGAGGGACAGGAGGAGCAGCGTACAGCCCCCACCACCATCACCACCACAAGGTATTAGAGCTTCATTAGAAATACATCAGTGAGCCTCACTGTTGCTCCTTCATCACCATCAACTCACACACTGTAGTTTATCTGGGCTCAGTCCCACAAACACCACCCTACTGCCACAAATACTGACTGGAGACCAAATCCCCAACAGATGAACTATTTCCTCCTGTTAGCTTGATAAAAATCACATTTTTTTTTGGAAATGAAAGAATTACATCTTCATGGAAGGTTTCTGTCTTCAGTAGGAACTGATGGGCTTTGGGCTCAGACAGAGTAGGGAGGTCAACACGCTTTTCATTGGATTCGTTGATGAGACCATAAACACAGAACACAGCTTCACTCATTCCTTTAACAACAGTTATGAGCCCAGTGACTCAGATGCACTGTTTGTGCTTCAGTGGCGAGAAAAACCTTTAAGCTGTCGCCTGGACTGTTCACTTCAGTCTGTCAGTTGTCTCGTAGCAACACGAGCCTGGACCAGAGCTTCCACTGTGTTCAGTGCTGGCAGATAAAGAAAGATTGTACCTGCTGACAGGATGATGATCCCTTTCAAAGCACTCTGTCATTCAGCATGCTTCATGTTTGGGCACTTTATTTAACTGTTCTTCACTCAGAAGGAGCGTGAATGTCAGAACCAAATGTTATGACATTTCATTGAATAGTTTCAGTCTGGACCAGACTGATGGACCAGCTGACAGACCGGCTTCGCCTTCCCCAAAGCCAGAACCTGCTAAAACGTGTCACCCACAGATCCAATTGCTGAGATCTGTCACAGGAATTTGACAATGATTGGCTCTGATGACTTGGGTTTTGCATTTAATATAACAAAAATGGTATCAAAAGTTCATTTGGTCATGAAAATAGTCAGTACCTTCAGCTCAGAGACAAATACAAAGAAAAGAACTGGATGTTTTTTTTTGAAAAGTTATGGTGGCATGAAGCAAAATGTGAGTTGGAGTTGGAGGAGTTTGTTGTCATATTATAGGAAGTCAGTTTTGAAAAGCCTCCTACTAGCAAAGTGACTGAAATGAATCCGAGTACTCTTTCATACTGATTAAGAATGATCCAGTTTTGATGATCACGATCAGTCAAGATAAAAAAAAAATATATTTGTCAGCGCTGTTCTCCAGTAAACAAACTAAATTCTAGACTGAATTGGATTACTGGAAGCTATGAAAGATTTCCACAGCCTGATGGTTTCTGATGCCTGACCTCTGACCTGCAGCACTACCACCTCCATCACCATCAGCCTCCTCTGACCATGATGATGCCGGGTCTGACGGAGGAGGAGTGCCAGCGATACCAGGAGCTGCTGGAGATCAGGTGTCAGTACGAGAGGCATAACGAGAAACAGCAAAGGGAAGCGGCGAAAATTGAACGTGACGATGCTGAGGCAGAAGTGAAAGAGCAGGAAGAGGGAAAAGAGCCAGAGGAGGAAGGAGAGGAAGAAGTGTTTTCTTCTTCGGCAGTGGACGTGAATTGCAATGCAACGTTGAGCGAGCACGAGATGGCGCTGATTGAGGAGGAGCTACGCCACCTGGAGTTCAAGTGCCGCAACATCCTCCGAGCGCAGAAGATGCAGCAGCTGAGAGAGAGATGCCTGAAAGCCTGGATGATGGAGGAGGAGACAGTGGCGGCTGGAGCTGGTCGACCAGGTGCTCCTGAAGCAGGTAAACGTGACAATCACTGACCCAGCAATCCTTTCAACCTTGGAAATAAAAACAATAATTAAAAACAATTGTTTTCTTGTAGGTCTGGATAATGATAATGATGATGAAGATAATGACCCTCATCGTCATGAGCTGTCGGCCATCAACGAGCTGCCAGAGCGAGAGCGGTCGGACGACAAAGACAGCACCAGCGCCTACAACACGGGTGGAGAGAGCTGCCGGAGCACGCCTTTGGTCAGCACCGAGCAGATCCCGCCTCTCCAGGAAGAGGAGGATGAAGGAGGCAGGCAACTGATGTCTCCGCCTCCTCTTCTTCCCCTTAGTCGCCTCCCCCCTCTGAACTCCCCACTCACTCCGCGGCGTCACAGGCGGGAGCGAGACAGAGAGAGACGCCACTCAAACCTCAGCTGCTCTTTCTCCCCGAGCACTTACAGGAAGTATGACACAGCCAATGGTAACGTGGCACATGGCTCAAGCTCCACCCCCTCAACACCATCCAAGTTCAGGTCTCCTTCATTATAACACACTCGTTTAAATGTTTTAGAACCCAATGTATTATTTGTGTTACATTTAAATAATATTGGGCATTATGCTGCATTTGTTGCCACCATCAGGTCTCTGACCAGAGAGGCGGGGTCATCTTCAAGAAGGGGCGCAGCTGATGGAGGGCGGGGCTCCAGGGCAGGTACACAACGCATGCTTCTTCAGTTCAAATCATAGACTGTATAAAATATGGACGTAGTGTCCGTGACATCACCCATAGGTTTCTGAAGAGCAAAAATGAAGCAACTCATAGTGCGCAGCCATCTTGGTAGCCTACCTCCGGTTACTCCAAATATGGACAAAGAGGTGGAGCAAGGGCGGAACTGAGGCGGGTCGAATGAACGCTATTGGCTGAAAAAAGCTGCTTTATTCGAAATAATCAAACTAGCTACAGCTAACCAGCTAGGTTAATAAATATTAAAATATCGTTGCTAGCCGGCTAACCCCACGAACGTGACCAATCCGTGACTAGAATTAGACATGGTGCCGCCCTTTAGACCGTCAGTGGCTAGTTGTCAAATCAATCAAAGTGGCGCCACTTAGATTGACAGCTATGAATTGTGCATAATGATGTATGTTGTATATTTTAAATGAATGCCTTATAAAAAAAATTCGGCCCCCCCCAGAGTTGTCATGGAGTAGAAAAACAGCTTATGAGACTAGAGCCATGTTTTGAACCAGGCTGTAAATATGTTTTTTTCTGTCGTAAAATCGGACATTTTAACATGGGGCTCAAATGTAATTGACTCCCTTCTGCAGCCTGCTCTAGCGGTTATTCGAGGAACTGCAGCTTTTTTGCACTTCCGCATTGGCTTCATTTTTCAGCGCTGGAGGTTGCCGCTTGGTTCAAATGCAAATATTCAGTTTTGCAAAAATTCTTCATACACACTTTTATGTTTTACCCCCTTATCTACACACATTGTTATCACTACAGGTGGAGCCACCGACAGGGTTGGAGGTGGAAGTGCAGAGTCCAGTCCCTATTTCACCAGAAGACACCACAGCCACAGCAAACCATTAGAGCGCTACCAGAGCTGTATGACCCTCCCCTCCGAGGGCCTGGTGGACCCCCTGGACCGGGTGAGGGAGAGAGCAAGAGCCGAGGGCGAGGACAGAGGTATGGGCACGGGCAGCAGCGGCCCAGCCAGTCCCAGGAGTGTGAACAGTGCCCCCTGTGGTCTGGAGGACCACCACACAGGCGCCTCGCGGTTAGGACTGGCGTTACCACTCAGCCTGACACACTCATCACCAACTGCCTCACCACAACGCATGGAGTGGAAGGTAAATGATGGGCTGATGCTGATAATAAAAAGAGAGGTGAAATTCGTCTGCCTCCTGCTTTTACTGCATACTGATGTTGAAAGAAATTGGCATCTGCAAAAATGGTGTGTGTGGGATTCTGACCCTGAACAAATGTGTTGAGTGTTTGTGTCACCCAATCACCAGCACCAGTCCACTGTCACGCAGAGTTTATTCCCCAGCATTCAACAGAAACCATAAGACCTAAATGATATGTGTGTCCAGGTAAAGATCCGCAGCGATGGCACCCGTTACGTGGCCAAGCGCCCTGTCAGGGATCGTTTGCTGAAGGCCAGAGCCATGAAAATCAGAGAGGAACGCAGCGGCATGACGACCGACGACGACGCTGCCAGTGAGATGAAACAGGTAGAGTCTGCACGGTAATCACAGCAACAGAGGGACTGAGCGTTCATTCAGGATTCAAGGGAGGACATAGAGAATGGACACCTCAACACCTCTCAACTAGCAAAGTATTGATCATACGTGTTCAGCCTCCCACCTTACACCATGTCTACGACTCCATAGACTTAGTGTAACTAGACTAGAATGACGTCGAAATTTGGGTTCTTTTCTCGCAGTAGATATCACAAAGATACTTATCTTAAATCTAGGCCTATGCACTTCAAGCTATTTTCTCTTTTTACTAACTTACCCCATGCAATGATTTAAAAAGGATATAATTTACTGATGGTTTAATGAGAATAACATAATATTTTGCCCTAAATTGAACCCCAATAAATTAGATCCAATATAAAATAATCTTCAACATAAATAACAGTTCAACTCAAAAACTCAAATCAATTAGCAGTCAGCATTACGCCTGCAAGCTCAGTGACTAACAGCTACACATTTTTATTAACTTACAGACTTCAGTCTTGCACAAACACACACAAGAACCACCGTTCAGTCTGATTCAGTGAAATTAGACAGTTAATTAATTAATTAACTATTTAAGACTGATATTATTTAAAACAGAACTAGTCACTAATTGATTTTCTAATTGAACTACTTATATCTCTTCATTCTTTACGTTTACTTTTATTTGGAACTGAATCACTTTGTGCTCTGACAGGGCCGATACTGGAGCAAAGAGGAGAGGAAGCAGCAGCTGCTGAGAGCCCGAGAATACCGACGAAGAAGAGAGTTCATGATGCAGAGCCGCCTGGACTACCTCAGAGGAGACAGGTAGATGAGTTACTGCTTCTCTCTACTGAACACAGCGTGGAAATGAACTCGAAGCTTGCATAAATAGTTCACTGGGAGGCATTTTGGAAGCTGCGTTGTCAGAAAGTCATTTGCATAGAAAGGTTTGAATAAAGGTCACTGGTTGACTCAGAGTTTCTCTCAGGCAGTCAAACTGTTTTTGAAAGGACTTTGAAAGGCTCACATCGGTATCATCGAGCAATGATTGCATAACTATGATGAACCGATGGAAACAAATACCTGGAAGCTGCATTGAGCTGTAACATTGGTTTAGCAGTACAGAAAAACCTTCCAGTGCAAATATAACGAAGCAAGAATAGTTCCATCTGATTCCAACAGGAAGGAATTTATAAAAGCAGTTTGTGGAAAATGTGTAAAATCACGACAGATTTTTGCTCATGTCTCTTAAAATACTGGGATGTAAATCATTATTGCTTTTTGGTTCTATGCCCAGGGACACTTCATCATCAGCAGGGGGTGCTGACGACCCCCGTTCATCTCAGAGCGGCCAGCTTCACGCCCGGCACGACTCACCCAGCAACAACATCCTGCTACTGAGCCAGAAGAAGATCATGAAGAGGAGGAACCGTCGCATCCTGGACAACTGGATCACCATCCAGGAGCTGCTGGCTCACGGCTCGAGGTCGCCCGACGGGAAGAAGATATACAACCCTCTGCTTTCTGTGACCACGGTGTGATCTGAGGTCAGAGAGGAGGAGGAGGAGGAGCAAGAGGGAAGAAACTGACAATATGAACTTGGAACAAAAAGATCGAAGCTTTGGATTTCTGTGAACTGGAGGCAAGATAGAAATCTGTTGAAGAGAGGAACATGTTAGCGTATGTATCTGCTTCAAACTGTCTCCTGAACTGCCTTTCTTAGGGAGGACAAGCAGAATGATAAAGGGGAGAAAGTGGATGTCCTGAATATGGGGACAAAGGACTTTTTAGGGGTTAAATGTTGGATGTCTTTTTTGTTGCAGCCAAAGAATTGCCATTGCTTCAGTCTTCTGCTGGTCCTGGACTGGATCCTGATTGGGACCTGAATCTCAGATTCAGACTCAAACCTCTGTGATAAAAAGAAAACACTTGATCCCTTCAAACTTACTAAGGACTCACTGAAAGAGGGAACAGTTCTGTTTTGGGTCTCTCTCCTCATGAAATGCTCCATGATAAGCTGGACTAGTCTCTGGACCTGGAGGACACAGGTTTGATGTCCTGATGTTTTCAGACAGGACACGAGACAAACTGTACATGTGTCATATGAAAGCGTGGGCATGAAGAGACACATTGGTCCTGGGACTGGTGAAGACACTTGCTCCTCTGGTTGAAACTGATACAGTGATAACACACTGATACATGATGATACAGTTTCAGGGAAGAGTCCAAATGATTTTTCCTTCAAGAATCTAAGTGACTTTATTCTCAGAAAACAATAAATGTACAGACATTTATGATGGTGCAGAAACATATTGACAAAATAATCACTCAGCATTACTGACCTACACAGTGGAAGATTGTACTATTGAAAAACATTCAGTATTCAACCACAATGTGCATTAAAGGAAAAATCCCCATTTTTACATCTGACTGTCAGATGATCTGTGACGTTCAATTTCCACAAGTTCATTTGTGACAGAGTTGTTTTACTTCTCACTTTCATTTTAATTTACAGGTGCATCATTTGTAAATTTCCCAGAATGCCTTTTGAGATGTCTGAGGGGAGCGGGGACACCTCATTCATGCTTTTCTATTATTTCAGCTTGACACTTCTTTCTGAGGATTTCTTCTTGGATGACTTCTTTTTTTTACCTTATTATATTTTATATTAATATTAAATTCTCTTGTTTTTTTGTTTTTTTTCCAGTGGGATGTTTTTAACAGTGTGGTCGGGGTCAGGGCTGTTGGACCCCTGTAAAATGAGATTAATACAGAGTAACGAAATGCATGAATTAAGTATTGAATGTTGTGGATTATTGGACATAATTCTTGAATCTAAAGTGGCGTAGTGTACAGAGCCTCGTGCAGACATTTTTAGTAGTGAAAGATGTAAAAAAAAAAAAAAAAAAAAAAAAAAAAGCTGAGTAAATTAAATGAAACTTAAACAAAACTTGAAATGTTCTCTGGCCTTTCTTTGAGTCAAGTGCATCAGCCCATGTCTGGTTTTCTGACATTAGGCAAAAGTGAAAAATATGAATCATAAAGAGGAACAAATACATTCATAAGCACTTTGATGGCAACATGAGCTGCAGCTACTTTCTTTCCTTTTCTGATACATGGATGTGACAACGACCACAAATGACCTGAAGACGTTCACCTGATGATGACTCTTCATGGTTGAAACGTTGTCATGTCCATGTAGAAGACAAAACATGCACATACACAGCAACAAAGCAAAGAATCGTGGTGATTTGATTTGAGACAGTGAGGCGAGGAGAGTGAATCTGTCATGTGTCCGTGTCCAGTCAGTGTAACAGTGCTGATCTAAATCTTCCTCCACTGCCCTGATGAGACAGAGAGGAACTGGATAATAGGCCGAATGTAGGGTTTAGAAGGACGGAAAGGAAAAATGAGCTGGTCCAACCCAGTGAGTAACGAGCTCAGGGAGTTTGAAGATGAGCTCGGAGGGAGGGAAGTGGAAGAGGAGGAGGAGGGAGGTAATGAAGGAGGATGAGAGAACTGAAGCGAAAGAAAGAAGAAAAAGAAATGACAGGAAATAAGAGAAGCTCATTCTTCTTTATGGCACAGGATAAACAAAGGATGTGACAGGATGCAGAAAAATGTACAGGTGGAGAAACTCAACTCAAAGTGCATGTTTACATTAGATGGAATCACACCAAGGAAAGAAACACTCGTGCAATTTTAAAAAAGGAAAACACAAAATAAAATAGCAAATTTAAATAAGCTAAACAACCCAGTATCACACCAGAACATGCAATACACCCACCAGTTCACTACGTCAGTGAAAAGACCCAAAGAGAGAATCAATGGCTTTCTGAAAGGAACGCCCAAGAAAAGATGAGGGAGATAAAAGGCAAGCAAGAAAGATCAAACTCAAAATACAAAGAGAAGCTTGAATGAAAGACAGCAGAGAAGAGCAGACAGAGCGAAGCAGCTCGTTAATTCTCCATCACAATGACGAGACCCATCAATCACAGCCGACAGACGGAGATGTCTCACCACAGAACAGACGGACGGAAACCAGCTGAGTCTGTCCAACAGTTATTAAAAACACAGAGTGAAGATCAGAGAGAGGACGACGTCTGAGTGAAGCTGTGAAGAGCTTATGAGTCCTGCTGGGTGAAAATACAGAAACTATGAAAATATCTACTAATTAAAACGTTTGACATTTGGGGAAATACACTGCACGACCAACAAAAGAGCATCTAAAGAAGCTGGACCTAGTATTATATCTGCATCTGCTGTTATATCTGATATTGTATATTGAGTGAGACATTTTCTGTTGTCGAGCTCCACTGAAGGTGCTGGACAAATATCTGTGTGTGGTTTCCCAAGGAGTGTTTCAAAGACAATATTTTTTTAACAAAAGGAAACTATGACAAATGTCAGATCAGAAGATAAAAAAATCATGAGAGAAAAGATGCATGAAAAATGCAACATCATCTGAGCTTACAGAGGACTGAAGGGGGACTGAAGACGAATCAAAGGGGGGCAGACAACAGAAGAAAGACAAGAGAAAGTTGAAAGATGAGAGACAACATGTGGGTCAACAGAGAGAAGAGAGAAGCAAGAATCTATCTATCACAAAGACTTAAGAACAAATCACTCTGCTTTTTATATTCACTATAACAAACTTAATGTCTCAAACTTTGCTGGTTTTGGTATTTTCATGGGAAAAAAAACTATACAGTAATATACAATGTAAAGATGTAAAGATCATTTGAATAAATATGATGATTATAAATATTCACAGCTGAACATTCTAAATAAACTGATTTATTATCTGCTATTTGTTTCTTCTAGGAATTGGGATGAATTCTCCAACCTTGTAGCTCTTAATTTCCATTTCACTTGCCATTTCTAAACACTCTGAAATGCACAGTTTTTCAAACTGAACACAACATAATTTGTTCGAGTTCCAGAGAAGCTGCAAGGCATCACTGTAAATATGATAATAATTGTAAACTTGATAACAAGGCAAAAGCCTGAATGAAAATATGTGGGCTACAGTGACATCTGCTGGACTGATGAGGAACAACATGGAAGCATTTTTCATTATGTGTGAACAGGCTTTGCCTTTGACACATACACACACGCACACACACATACACACACCATCGTCAATGAGCCAATGCACAATACAGGGGTGCAGGAATTGGAGCACCAGGAATGCAGCCGGAACCTGTGTGTTTCCTGCTATGACAAGAAACTGTCTACTGTGAAAAAGTGAACAAAAGTCCCATAGTTTTTTTTGTACAACGCA
This sequence comes from Centropyge bicolor, assembly GCA_037975185.1. Classification (NCBI taxonomy): domain Eukaryota; kingdom Metazoa; phylum Chordata; class Actinopteri; family Pomacanthidae; genus Centropyge; species Centropyge bicolor. Next base: position 2,175,132 of record JBBMOC010000011.1, on the reverse strand, counting down.
GAAATGTGGAAAACACACTGTTTTCAAAAGTGCTATCATATATTGTCATCTAACCAGTAATCAAACTTTAGACGCGGTCTGTTTAAGTCAGAAAGAAAGAAAATTGTTGAATTGTTTTTTGAGTTTATTTTGAATCAGTAAGCAAGGAAAAAGCTCATTGGTAAACAGTTAGACAATAACAAATTAATCAAGTCAACGATGCACATTTTACAGGGGAAATAATCTAAACTCTTTGCGTATGTTACCACAATCATATTCTGACTTGTCATTACAGGAGGACCTTGTCCATTGGAAACAGAAGTGACTTAATGTCTCTTTTTGAGCTGCTGAAAACAGAGATGGAACAACCATCACTGCGTTTAAGATCGAAATGGAGGTGAGCTTTTTAAATTTACTTTGATGTGAACTGTCCCATTAGAGGCCTTAATATTACATCATAACCATCACCTGACTGTCTCTGTAACTCCCATAAAATGCTGCAAGTTGACTTATTATGAAGAAAACTTAATATTAAACTGTTAGAGCAAAGTAACAAGTAAAATAAATGTACAACTGAGTATCATCTGCATAGAGGTGAATATATATTTATGCAAACAGATTAGAGGACATTGTAATTGTAGCATGTTCAAAGCAAAAAAGAAAGTGCATGTGGACCAAATACATCCACTCAAAAACACGTTAGTAATACTGTGCGTGCTCATAGAGTAGATTTGATGCTGACACCTGCTGGTCTGGTCGGTAGAGTTTGTCCATTTGGGAACAGGAGCATAGCTCAATATGTGGCACACTGAAAAAAGTGAAACAAACAGTACTGATGAAGATGAATTTATGTTTTTGAAGCGAAAATTAAAATAAAAAAATAAAAAACTTTAAAAGGTGATAAATACAAGTTGAGTTTAACTGACTCAGGACTTTTATCTGTTATGTGGGATTATGTTGAAAATTGTCATACAACAATAACATTGGTGGCAATATGGCGAAAATATATGGACCATAATTTGCAAGTTCAGATGTTTGTTTTTCCAGTTACTTTTCTTTTGCAGTGAAAAAAATATGTTACAGAAAATCACCTCTATGTTTTCAGAGCTGGAGGATTCAGTGGTGTTTGGTCCTGCAGAACAGAAAAAAAGCCGAGTTTTATATTTTGTTTCTGTAATTGAATGAGACCAAACCAAGAGCCAAGGTGGAATGGAACTCACTGTACGAGACTCTTCTTCTCTGCTTCCTGTAGAGAACCAACAGAAGCACAACCAACAGCACAGCAAAGACAGCCAGACAGGCGACCAGTGGAAAGGTGAAACCTGGACGACAGACACAGACAAATGTCAATAACAAAATGGCACACGAGAAAAAATTGTAGTCTCCTCTACACACTCGTGCTAAAACAAAACTGGATTCTTAAAACATGAGGCGCTCTGCTCACTGAAGGTTCAAACAGTGACAACTGATATGCTACCATCATCTCCTTTTCTGTACAGGTAAGGAACTTATGTTCATATGTGTTCTCTACACACTGTGTCTGCTCAGTCCTGCAAATGTATATAGAATAATAAATCAGTTTCGTGAACAAACAAGCAAGTTTTCATGAACTTATTTGAAGCTACTTGTAAAAACTTTTGAAGTAGCTCACATATATCAGTGGAAATCAGGTTCCAGGATGAAAACATTCAGAATTCTGAAACCTGCACATGCAAACTAATGTACGAACATGAGTATGAGCAAGATGGTGTGAAATTGTTTGGTCTATCCCGAAGACTCAGACAAAGCTTTGTGACTCTGTTTCACTTTGTGAAAAAAAATTCTAATTCAAACTGTAAAATGTTGTCATGAGTTTGATGTGAACAGTCTTCCAATTACATTACATATGTGACAAAAGGATAACAGGACATCATCAATGCTGACTTTTGGTTTCACACAAGACACGACCGGCGGCCTCCTGGGTGAAGGTCTGGGTGTGTTTGATCCATCTATCCACCCCGTCCTCCTCCACATGCGGACTTTCTCCCTCCTTAAACTACATCACATGACTTCCCCCCTTGCACCGTCATAATTTCTATGTGCACTGTGGAAACCTGACAAAATCTGTTGTCAAAGCAAAGCTGGAGAAGATAAATAGGAAAGTGTTGACAGGTTAATGATGTTTTACCTGGAGCTCTCATTTCTTCACCTTGGTGCCGCTCCAGCAGACTTGGAGCTGTGAAGAAGAATGCAATGAAGCAGTTAGACCCAGAAATTTAGAGATGGAGAGAAATCCTCAGACAACCATCAGAATTCCATAGAAACAAATAACAGTAGACCAGCTTCAGTGATACAGAAAACTGCTCATGGGGCTGCAATTAGTTCTGAAGGTTTGTGGTCAAAAAAAAAACTATTGTACAAATTAAACCTGTGACCTGATCATGGTGCTGGATGTCAGGGAGGTCAGGACATCAGACTTAGAACAATTCAAATTTGGGTGTAATCCATGAAATAGTTGTTGAGATATTAAAAAAAAAAAAAACACATCAGCCTCATGGTGGAACTGGAGCAAAAATCAATGATCAGGAAATGTATCTTTTATGTCCTGCAGCAGCTCCCTGACTACTTTTTTCTTTGTTTGTGCCACGAAAAGAGATGAACTTCCAGGTAGAATTAATGTGGTTGATGAATAAAGTACATGTACATGAGCTGCTCCCACCTGTAGCTGCAGACAGAGTGGTGATTGGTTGGAAAGCTGTGGACGGCATGCAGCTTCCTGAGCTGGAGCTGGAACTTTGTGTTGTTGGTTTGTGGGTTGATGCAGATGCTTTTACATTAGTAAAAGGCAGGAGAGTTGAGTTCGGTTCTGAAGTCGTCGGAGCTGTGAACAAACAGAGTGAATCAGATACTCAATACAATACTATACAAACACATTCACATTTTCATGATTTTCAGTAGACACTCACCATCTGCCACTCTGATCTCAACCGCCTGGCACGGGTTGGGCGAAGACGGTACGTCGACTCCACACCGGAACAGGCCTGAGTCGGACTTGGTCAGGTTTGCAATGGTCACATAAAACACTCCATTGCCTCCGTATTCGATCCTGTACCTGCCTCTCTGAGCTCTGAACCCGCTGGTTTTGATGAGCACGTCTTGTTTTGTACATCCGTCCTTGCAGAAGAACAGGTCGAAGAGTGCAGCCATAGAGAGAGAACATGTGACTCTGATGCTCCCGCCTTCAGTTTCAGAGCAAACTGTGATTCCCGGACTGCCGAGAGTCGTGTTCCCATCACACATTGCTGTTGAAGAGATGAAGAAGAGTTTACACTGCTTCCTGTTTTTTGTAGACAATTATTATATCATGACTTAGAATCAGAGAAAATGCAGAAATTCTTTGCGCAGTGACCTCGTTCATGAATCAGGGATTTCTTAAAATCCTTCACTTCCACATTTTTCTGAGCCTAATCTGAATTCTGCATCACATCACATTTTCATCTTTTGACCTCTTTGACTTTTTCCTCGGAAGTCGTGTTGATGTGGTTTAACAGGAAAGATGAAGTTCCTGCGATTATAACCACACCCGTATTCAAGTTATTTTAACACATGTCCTCAGACTCTCACTTAGGTTTCCTCTTTTCAGATAAAACATGACTCATTCAAATGAACGGCTGACTCCTCTGACTCTTTCCTCCGAACAGATCAGCAGTCAAATGAATTATATAACCAAACTTGTTAGTCAAACAGACAGACAGACAGACAGAGTACTTTATTAATCTTTTTGGGAGGTTCTCTCCTGGAAATTGGCATCTCCATCGCTTCTCATATATTGCACTGTTTAATATAGAATATAAAGTATAAAATAGAATATAAAAATATATAAAATCTAAAAATAGACTCAATGTTCATATCACTGGCAGTCAGACCAACATACAATAGACAAAACAAGACACAGGCCACAAAACTCTGCCAGAATCCATTTAAAAGCTTCTTACTCTCTTAGGACTTCGGTTTCATGAAGGAAAACAACTTGATGATGCCTTCTCATAAATATGAACCACTGAATATTTGTATGAGGAAATGAGGATTGGATGATTGATGACTGATCCTCACCATCACAGTCATCAAGATGATGATGGTTTAAGTGGTTCTGATAATGATAATTGTGGCTGCTAATATTGTTAATCTGGCATCCTTTTGTTTATATATATTATATATTATATTATTTTAGTTTGTTAACTGTTATTTTAATTGGCTTCTATGGTGCTATATACATAACGCTAATTGCTATTTTTATCATTATTCTCATTAGTAGTGTTATTTTTATGTTAAAATATGCTGCGCTAATAACACTCACCATTCACTTCATTAGGGAAGACCTGTGCAATCTGTGCAAGCCTTAATTCAGCCCATACAAAGATAATAATGATCACCTTTGATTGACACTGTCAGAGAGATATTCATTTAACTACATGTTTATTTTTGATGTTGTAATTTGCAGCACTGTTGAACTTAACTGCATCATATTGAGAGGTGTTTCTAATATTTTGGCCACAGAGTTTTCATACATGACTGGGACAGAACACAAACTTTCAACATAATGCTCTCCATTAAAACAACACTATGACCTCAATGATCAACATGAAGTTGAATTATCACCTTTCTCACCGTGTCAATAAAAAAATCAATGTCTGGTGAGTTGACTAAATATGCAAAATCATTTCATGAACCCTCACCAGAAACTCACCATCTGCGACTCTGACTTCAAACTCTCTGTAGGATTTTGAGGATGAAGAGTTGCCGAGGCCACATCTGTACCGACCCGAGTCAGACGCGTTCAGCTGTGAAATTCTCACAAAGAACAGGTTTAGTTCAGAGTCATATTCGATGCTGTGTCTTCCACTCTGAGCTGTGACGCCGCTGGTTTCGACGAGAACACTCTCGTTCTTCAGCTCTTTCTTTGTGAAGAATTTGTTGAGCTGGAGTGAATTGAAGAAGCAGCCAAAAGATAAAGTTTCTCCCTCAGCTTTTGTGAAGACGGGGACGGCACACAGTGATCCTGGACAGATGGAGAGTGAACACATGATCAGGTCTGGCAGATGATTGTATCAGTAAATGATGATTCTCTCTGGCAGGCAGATTGACTGAGGATGACTGACATCAAATCTTCCTCCTTCTCCTTTAGATGTTTTACCCACAAGGTTTTTTAAAAGAGGTTGCTACCTTTTTACCTTGCAATGTTTTAGCAATATTCATCAAGTCTTTATCTTCAGAAGTGTTTTCTCCAGTTTTTAAATTGAATAAAAAATCCAATCTTGACGCCAGCAATCTGGAGAATTTTAGACCCACATCTATCAACCTTAAATACTGCTGTCAAAAAATGTAGTGAAGCAAAAACTGAACATTTCCCTTTGATGTAAATGGAGTAAAGGTAGCATAAAGTAAAAATACTTGAGTACAGAAACATTTCATAATCAATTATGGTATTTCAACTTATTGAGGTTTGTTTGTTTCAAGTCAAATTATTATCACCAGCTAAAGTCTTGTTCAGTTAAACTAGCATGTATTTTAGCTTAAATTCTCCAGAAAGACATTTTTCTAGTGAACTAAAGTTACACAATGATGTAGCGTGAAGTGAAATGTTGACATCAAACTCTTTCAAGGGAAGAATCTATAAGAATCCACTTTTGTCGACATTATATGGTTCAAGCAATAAAATAAAAAAACTTTTGTTGAACAAATTTTGATCATCGTAGAAACTTAAAACACCAAGGATTTCAACAATTTAACAAGAATATTGAGGAGAAATACAACGTGTGAGAGGCGAGTCCTCACCTGAGACGAAGGTGAATATCAGAACATGGTGGAGGTTCAGTTTGAAATTCATCCTGACGGAGACGAATCGTTCAGCTGCTGGAGAGCTCTGTGTGTCTGTCTGATGAACCAGGCTTTATATGTGACTGACACCCATGACTCCAGACAACATGTGTTCACCTGTGGGTTGGACTTCATGGCACTTGATTGGCACATCTTTAAAAGAAAGAGAACAATATTGAAATTGACCCTGATGTTGTATTTGAGCTCCTGGAGGTCATTTAACAGCTCAAATATTGTACTGAACATGTTTTTATCACACTGATCATTTTCAATTCAATTCTGCTTTATATACTAATAGTCAGATGCACAGTATAATGAAAAGATTATCTCTCAGTCACAGAGGAAATGTATTTGACCTTCAACCATTCAGGGCTTTTTACGCCAACAGTAGTATTTTAAAATCATTTTTTGACAAATAGTGGAAAAAAAATTCATCATCGAATAAATGTGTGGTCAGATTTATCTAAACCTTGCTGAGACCTAAGTCTTGATAGATTCTTAAGGTGATGGTCGGTTGATTTCTTGTCCTCATGTGTCGTCTAAAACATGCCTGTGGACTAATCACTAAAACTACATATTACCCAGAGTTACCAATCCATCCATCAGTCAGACATCAGCCTGATGGTCCAGTGAAAAACAGGGGATCACCAAAGTCAGAGGATCCTTTTGAGACCAGAGGATGGCAATCCATCCCATGCTTATTTCAGTTTGGATCAAAATGGTCCAGCTGAATCTACAAACCTCACAGTTTAAACGTCACTGCTTTGAAATCCTAAAGCAAGCCTCAGTATCAGGTCAGACCATATCAGTCCCTTCCTGCCCTCAGACACAAAAAGCACAAACCTTCCTCACAACTGACACAAGCCTTAAACAGAAACATGCACTGATATAATGGATGGATGATCAAATGAAATGATGACATAAAGCACAAGCAGGAGCACCACAAACTAGAGCCTCTGAAATGACCATAAAGATGAGCTAATGCCAAAGGAGGGTCGTCTATAGACACTTTCTAAGTAAAGTGATTCATATGCTGACCACACCCAGCACAGTCACTGAGATTAGGAAGGAGCCATAAAGCAAAAACCACAAGTAAAAGTACAATCAGATGACTCTCGGTTCTGGTTACAGTGCAGGAGGAAGTTAGTTGACTCTTGGTGTGGCTCAATGATCAGAAATAGTAATTCCTCTTTCCATCCTGTCTGCTGCACCCTGACCTGCGTGTCTGTGTGCTGTTAGAAAATACTTGGGTACCATTTGAGATCTGGAGCATGGCAAAGCCAGAGGAACCGCTGTGGAGCACGCAATGTGCTGTGTTTGTATTTCTTGAAATAAAACAGAATTGGGAAGGAAATAATAAATGTGCTTAGCAAACTTACTGGAAAGCAAAAAGCTTTGTTTTTGCTCTGAGAGCTTCCAAGAAGTGATGAGAACCAGCAGACTTTAGTGTTTTGCAAGCTTGTAGCTAAAATGGTTATTGTGAGAGAACGCACATCTACTTCCCCTCCTTGCTTTCAGAAGTGACTCAATGATGTGGTGTCTTTACTCTTCGGTTGACTTAAGATTCGGTCTTCAGGGTTATTCTGGGCTCGAACAGAAAGAAGAAGAATGGAGACAAAATCAAATATATTCATGTTAGAAATCTATGATGAGACTGTTATCATGACAGAGTTATGCTGAAGGGAAACTCTCTATTTTCCAATCATTTTGGGTCTAAAGGGACAAAAATTCGATGACTCACCTATTTAGCGCAACTAAAGACCAAAACAGTGAGAAACAAAATGAGAGAAACAAACCAAGTTTTAACATGTCTGGTGCACAAAAGCAGAAACATGTCTGTTCTTAATTCTTTGATGTAATTCCCGGCTGTCGTAGAAATTGAATTACATTTCGAAGCTTGGTCCACAAAGAGCCAAACTCATGGCTTAAAACTGTACACGTATGGTGAAATAATTAAGTACGGAGCCCCTTAGGGGACATGGGGGACATTTTTTTGACGGGTTAAACGAGAAGTCCTCTGTGCCTAGTACTGTTTAAATATCTTTGTATTTTAGGCCCAAGTCAAAATAAAACTCAATAAACTTCTCCCACTCTATTGTTGTGTCTCCACTCCGACCACAGATGACCCGGAAGAACATGCTCTTAATATAAATATGAGTTAAGAACTTGCCAAAGTTTTGCGAGATCTCGCAAAAATGTAACTTTTTTTTTTTTAACCCTTCAAAAAAATTTCATCCATGTCCCCTAAGGGGCTCTGTAATTAAGAAAATCTTAGTGCAAGTGAGCTTCCGTTCTTTCTCCACAGGTGAGAAATTACATTAGAGTCTAGACTGTGTTAGGAGGAGCATGAACTTGTATCCATATGTGATGAAGAGCTGCATCATCTCTCTGTGACACACCTGAAAACCAGACAGAATAAAACAAATGTAAACCATTAATTAGTCTTGGAAGCAGTCTGACAGTGACAGAAACAGACAAATGCTCACAAATAAACTCATAAACCATCAAAGGACAGTCGTCAGCACAAGACAAAAGTAACATTAACAGCTATTATCCTACTACCTTATGTGCACATCTGGATCTCATTCAGCTCCGTCAGACCAATCTCCTCCAACCTGCAGTGAGGTTCAAAGCCAGAACATTAAAATGATGCTTCAAGGTTTTTACTTTTTTTTTTTTTTTTTTTTTTTTTTTACAAAGAGCCAGATCATATTTGACCCATTTATTTTAAATTAGTAATGATTTCCTTAAAATAGGATAATGTACAATATGTCCATTTCCAAAGCTAAAAGGAGACCAGGCAGATTCATGAAAGCAGTATTAAAACTCCATTTTTAGTTGGGACCTGAAAGCAGGTGTAAGAACAGGTGATTCTAGCAAGACTGGACATATTCGTGTTCATGGGGGGACATGTCCATAACCAGAGGGCTGCAGACTACAGTACAGGAAGATACCTGAGGCCTGGAACAGGTCTGTGGAGGTCTGGCAACCTTCATTCAATTGTATGTATGTGGAGTCTGCGTTACAAAGCTGTTCAAAACAAACAAAGGCAAACGTAACGAGGATAAGTTAACGATGTGGCCTATTGCAACGAAAACTGGTTGAGACAATAAAAAACAGACTTGTAAGCCTGTTTTTAAGAAATGACCTGAGTCACACTCAGGAACTAATGGAGGCAGATGATGCTGACCATGTCCTTCAGGGTGGCACATATGAGATGGGACGCTCCTAGATATAAACTCCTACAATCCTTCAGACCCCGTCAGAGGGTCCGGAGGGGGCTCCGGAAGCAGGAGTCCCCTGGAAGAGTAGATGGAGGTTTGTTTTTCTATGTGTTTCTCAGTCTGGTTCCGGAGCCTGACTCGGCTTTGTTGGTGTTGCTGTCTGGCAAGAAATTCTATTGCAACGTCCGTCATCAGTAACTTTTCTTGAGTCTCACGTTTGTGATTTTGACCTGCCTGATTCATAGCACATAAGAAGAGAGAGATCAACAAAGTGTTGTCACAGGAGCCTTGGTTCAATCTGGCCCATTTGAGGCTTCTGTGAACCAACACAACCAGCGTCCAGACAAACCAATATTTCACTTCAGCTCCTGATACACATGTGAGGAGAAACACTTGATATGTTATTTATTGCAAACTCTGCAAATTCAAATTTCAAAATACTCACTAGCCCACTGCTTGTTGTTTAGTGTGCACTCCTTGCACACTAAACAACAGCTCATTAAGATAACATGTAGAGTTTATGAATCATATAATGTATTAATTCATTCCCATTGTATTTATAACACCTGTATTCAGAACAAACTTCAAATGAAGTTGCACACTGACAAACTGCAATTAAGCTTAAAACATGATGTGAGAGGATACACAGAATAATAGCTACTCAGGATCTTGGCAAAATGGTTATTTACATGGGTAACAGTGCCATCTGCTGGCCATTTACTGTAGGTGTCACAGCTGCTGGACCAATGGTGGAAAGTAACAAAGTACATTTACTCAAATACTGTGCTTAAATACAATTTTGAGGTACTTATTTGAGCATTTCCATTTTCTGCCATTTTCTACTTCAGATGAAGATATTGTAGGATATTGTTGTACTTTTATCTAGATACATTTATAGATACAGTTTTTAATCATAGATTCAACCTGAGTCACCTTTTTTTGATGGTTTTACTCACTTGTCATTGTACAGCTGGTGCAGGTGGATGTGGGAGTCATGTGACCAGGACAGGTGGAAAAGCCTCAGGGCATCTGTTGACATCAAATGTTTTATCCAAATCTTCAGACATTTTTCAAAATGCATGTCTTTTTTCCTTGAACATAATCACATCAGAACAGATCATTATATTTTATAATATGCCATATTATTATATAATTCATTATAATATTATATGATGTACAAAATTACAAAAATACAGCAGTGTGTTGACATCTGATGAGTCTTAAAGAACAGTCAGACAGAACCCTGCAGGGAGGAGAGTCGAGAGCTGTGTGTTGTGTTTAGAAGAGGAACTCCATCTTTTGGAGAAGTAAGAAGTGGTTTAGCAGTGAAGAAGAGAAAGATGCAGCAGTAAACCATCAGAGCCTCAACATGAAAGTCTGTCACACTTTGATCTGCTTCTTCCTCTTCTGTGAGTACATTCACTTTGTATCTCTGTCTCTCTCTCTTCTCATCCTTGTTCTTTCAGTTTCTCAGAAGTGTTTCACGTGTTCAACATGATGATCGAAGTCAGACGGGCTCATATTTTTTCAAGTCCGTCCTAAAACCATCCTCTCATGCTCAGATGTACCTTAGTAGGGTTATTAATCTCTGCAATTGATCTTGGCTCAGTGGACGTGATGGGGGCAAACACACAGTTCTTCTATTGTGTAAAAATCATTTCTGAAGTTTATGTGACATTAATATGAGGATTCAACAATCTGAATTAGCATCTTCCAGTGTTACAGGCTGTTGAATTAATGATTAATCTGATGATTTTCTTGATTAAACCAAGAATCTTTTTGTTGATAAAATGTCAGAAAATGTAAAGTGGCTGGAAAATTGTCCCACAGGTTGTCATAGCTTCAGTTATTTCCTGTGTCATGTTGAAAGAGTGTGTCTTCTGGTGTGTTAGTAACTCTGCTTCCTGTCCTTGTGTTTCCTGCCTTTGTGATTAATGATTAGTTTCACCTGTCCATTCCCATTTGGATTTGTTTGCCTGTTTGGTAAAATCACAACACAATTATTTAAGATAAGATAAGATAAGATAAGATAAGATAACTTTTATTGATCCCCCTTAGGGGAAATTTACTTGTCACAGCAGCAGAAACAAACAGTAAACAGTAACTCAAAAATAAATACCCGTAAGTGGCTAGTTAAAAAATAAGGCAGTTTAAAAAAAAAAACAGGAAACAATAATTTGATTATGAAAATAGTTGCCATTAATTGATTTGTCAATTGATCGTTGCAGTTCAACAAGAAAATGCAATTTTGTTGCAGCATTTTGAAACGTGTTGATGTGCTGCTTCACACATGTTTGGATGTATTACACTAAATTATTTTTTTATATAAAATACAACCTGCAGATTTCTGTTTTCCTGTCTAACAAACGCTGTAAAGGCTCCAATCTCAGTCTGTTCTTTGTTTTAATTAAAGGGAAGAAAGATTGTAACAGGAGATGATGTTGACACTGAGCTGATGTGGTTTGTGGCTGTCTGACCTGATTTCATTAACCACACTCTGCTGCTGTGATACACATTTCAAACGTCAGTTGTCTGGCTGAAATACTCTATTTTACATGAGGAGAAAGAAAAGAATAAAAGGACCAAAAACCACAACAGCAAAATAAAAATCCTTCACAAATTAAACGATCTGGGTTTACTATTGTCATTTGATTGATTGCTCTCTGCCTGTTAAAAGGAAGTGTTTCCTCTGCTTTCTCATGATGGGAACTGTTGGGTATAAATAACATTATAAAGACTTTGGTCTGGATCTGCTCTGTATGGAAAGGGCCTTGGGATGGTTTGTGCTTTGATTTGACGCCATACAAATAAAACCAAATTGAATTGAATCTACCCTTTATTTATATGGGGGAGAATAAAAGATGGTGTCTGTGTGATTGTGTGTGTGGACAGTAACTAATTCTTCATCTTATAACAGCTCTGCAGGATGAAAACACTGGTGTCGTCAGTGCCCAAACCACTGTCTATGCAGGGACTGCAGGAGGAGATGTGACAGTGACCTGCTCCTCGTCTTTGATTATAAGCACAAAGATCTTCTGCAAGGAAAGATGCGAAGATGGCGTTCTCATTGACACAAGGGACGTCACAGCTCAGAGAGGCAGATACATGATTAAATGGAAGAAGAGAACAGGCAGTTCAAGAGGAGATGTTTTTGTGACCATCACACAGCTCACCAAAGCCGACTCAGGACTGTATCACTGTGGTGTGCATGAATTTGAATTTTCAATCACGCAGATTGAAATCATTGTTGTAGATGGTGAGTTTCTACTAAACGTCTGTACAGCTGCTGATAGATTTTGACCCTCATTTGTTTTCACTGTGAACGTTGATACATTTAAAACCAGCCTTCTGTAAAGCAACCGAGAAACTCTAATGTACTTATTTTAACCCAAACTAAGATCAAAGTCTAAAGCCAAACCGAGTAGTTTTGGTGCCGTTTCACAACATGAACCACGTGATGACAAAGGTCTGGTCTCACTGGCCATCGACCTTTTCAGTTTTTTAGGTCTGTTGAACTTTTTTACAACTCACGCTGGCAAAGCTGATTAAAGCACCAAAACAAATATAATGAAATCAAATCCAGCTGTTGGCAGAATGTGAGATTACGACGCACCAAATCTTTGGTGATAGAATCTGTTCAGTTAAATAGTTTCAGCACAGCAACTAGTCAGGGACAGGAAGTACTGAGATTTCTTACAGGAGCTGAAGACAGTAACTGATGATTGTTCATCTTTTCAACAGGACGGCTGATTGGAAATCCTCCAGAAGTAAAAACCCTTCATGCAAGAAGTGGAGGAAATGTCGTCGTTCAATGCCTCTTTACCTTCTCTGAAAATAAGAAGTACCTCTGCAAGGGAGAATGTAGAGAAGAAGACATTCTCATTGAAACAGATCTTGTTGGTGTCAGAGTTGAGAAAGGCAAATACAGCATTAGATATATAGGAGGATTTCTGTATGTGAGCATCACACAGCTGACTGAGTCTGACTCAGGAAAGTACAGATGTGCTCTGGAGAGGATTGTCCTTAGTGACCCATACCAGGAGTTTGAGATCATTGTCGAAGATGGTGAGTTTCCACTGAGCACAATGGAAATGAATGAGAAAGAAAATGTTTGTGTCTCCAGAAGTTTGAAGAAATTGTTTCCATGTTCACAGATCCAACGATTGAAGATCCAAACGTGAACCGACGAGCGGTTTCAACAGCCTCCACAACAGCACAGGGTTTCAGCTCTGAGCCTGACAAGCAGCAGACTGACATGTCGTCACCTACAGGTACATCCACACACTCTTTGTAGGTGTCCGGAAAGCACCCAGCAAAGCCTCATGGACAGTTTAGCTCTTTAGAAGGGATGAGTGAGTACACCACTATCTGTATCTGTTCAACCTTCTACATTATCTGTATCTGTATCTGTATCTGTACTCGGAGTGGGCGGTGCCTAAACCGGAAGTGAGTGCAGAAATGGGTGGGGCTTTAAACGGTACATTAAGTCTGAAATTGATATGGATTGATCAGAAGTTGCTAATCTATTGTATTCAAAGCCTATATACAGTATATCTCAAGAATATTTATATTATTTTCATGAACTACAGTGAGAAAGTGTCAGATACTGCATGCAGCCACATACAATAAAAATATTAATATAGGCTACTTTGTGTGTTCAGCTATATGTGTGTATGTGTGTAAATGGTCTGTAAGACTGTTTATTTTTTAATGATCTGTGTGAACTTCATGATTCATGCAAAAATCAGAATTTGTGTTTTATCTCAGGATGCATGTAAGCGCTAGCATGTAAGATAAGATAAGCCTTTATTCGTCCCACAGTGGGGAATTTCTCAAATGAGTACGCTGCGAGCAGGGTTCGAACCTGCGCGGGAAGATCGCATTGGATTTCAAGTCCAACGCCTTAACCACTCGGCCATCACAGCCACTGATAACTGATCTACATGTCATGAGTGTGTGAGAGTGTGTGTATATATATTATGTTAAGATGGGCCTCATATACCTGAGAGTCCAGTATACTGTGAGTCCATGTAAACACTGAGGACATCTCTCTTGTTCTCGCTGCAGATGTGTGGCTGTATGTGGGTCTGACTCTGGCCGCCCTGGTCGTCCTGTTAGCCGTGGCCGTGCTGATATACTGGAAGAGGTCGTCAAAACCCCAGGGTGGGGCAACAGGAAACACACGAGACTTCCTGTTTCTTACAGAAAAAAGTAAACATTGTTTGTTGTGTCCTTGCATGTGAAATGAAAATGTCTCATTGGTGGATAATTTCCGTTGTGTTTTTCAGAGGCTCCTGTGGAAATAGACTATACTTCTGGCCCACAGGTGGGATTCAGTTCATTTTGGACGTCAAAGCATCTTTGTGAATCTCCCAGATATTAATACAAACCAAACCCCTCTCCTCCTGTAGATCAATAAAGTGTACGAGGACATCAGAGAGTACAGAAACCCTCCCGTGGAAAATCGAGACTACAGTGCTACAGTAAGGGGGAAAAGCTACAGGATTAGAGAGTAGAGATTTTTTTCAGGAAAAAGTTGCTGTAGGCTGCATCCTATGAAGAAACGTGGTACATTGATAGTTTGATTTTTACTGTCCTTTCATGAGCTGCGTCTTCAGTCACAGACCCAGGAACATTAGTGAGGAAACATTTTCTACATCTCTAGTTGTCTTTTTTCATCTTAAATTTTGTTAATTTTGTTTTGTTAGTCTGAAATATAAAAATGACCCAACAAAAGGAAGATGGATGATGTTCTTTCTGTCACATCACTGGACCTTGGTAGTTACATTAGAGACAAAGTTGAAGACACATTTATGAATGCGCTTTGATTCAGACCGTTCGACACAGACTGACAGACAGTGGCAGAAACAATGCCGCTTTAAAATTATTTCATAAATTAGCTTTGGAAATGTTTCATGGGGAAGGAAATATATTCAACATATTTTTTCTCAGTTTCATAGTAAAAAAAACAAAACATTGCTAATAACCACAACTGTGCTTGTTTGATAGAACATCACCGTTTGATTGAATATCGACAAGGGCATCTTCGAAAATAATATATTAGACTAGTTCATCCTGGATCCACATTCTTTACATTTATTTTAAAATCTCCATGTTTACCCAAACTGATCATTTAAGAACAGTGGGCTTCTGTATAGATTGGAATGCCCCCTGAGGCAAATTGTGAATGAAGATTTAATTTGATTGGATTAGTAATCTGCTTCGGTTGATATGCTGCCTTGTTTAGGTGTTTACCTGCCAGTTAAATAATCAGAGTGAGCTCTGACTGAGTTATTTGTACATGTAAACACACCATGCGGATCTTTTAAACACAAAACTACACTTTCAAAAAAATGTTGGCGAAACAACAGATTGTGTTGCGAGCAGCGATGGACAGAAACCCAGTGGCATCTGATAACTTTGTTTTCTCTCTCCAGGCTGAAGACAACTGGAGTAAACTCACCTACTCTGAGTTGAAGTTTTCCAACCGATCCAACCGCCTGCCCAAGAGCGCCCTCTCTGGTAGTGCTGATAACGTTGTGTACGCTGTTCCTCGAGCAACAGTGAGTTCTGGTCGCCGTCATGCTGAAGGGGATCCTCCGGTTTACGTCTCCTTTACTTAACTCCAACGCTGCCACGTTTACTCTGAGAGAGAGCTGTTTGAATGAACTGAATTAATGTGAAACAGATTCACCCAAAACCTGTTTCTGTTATAAATTCATCTAATAAACTATAAGATGTTATAGTTCTGTCCTCAGCAACATAAGCACAAATGTTTTCTTCATGTTACTGCTACTTCAATCTTCAACAAAATTATTGTATTAAAGTATTATCATTGCTGTAAGTTATTATGGTCAAGAATCTGTTTTTGGTTAAATTAGCACTTTTAGCATTTTAGCATTTTGTTCTTGTTGAAAGCTGAATTTCTGTAGTCGGTCTGTAAGAATGAGCACTGGCATGAAGGAGGCAGAGCATTAGCAGAGACTGGACAGAGACCTCTGAGCCCTCCAGACCGTCCACACTGTGTGAGCTTTCACAGATGCATTAAACACGTTTATGATCTCTTCAACAAAGAGTCAGCTGCGAAGTCTGCTGTGCCCCCAGAGGAACGGCTGCTGTCGGTATCCACTGAGGATGTGAGAGTGAATGTGAGTGAATCCTGAACCCTGCTCATGTCCTGACTGGCATTTTAAACATGTTGCTGTCGCCGGAGAGTTCGAGACAGCAGCCATCATCCCTGTACCTGCAGGGCAGACCGCCCCCATTCTTCCATGAACCTGACCAGGACGTAGATGCATTTATAAAGAATGTGAGTGAATGATGAGTCATAGAAGATTTAGATTTCAGAGAGGACAAAACTGAAACTGCCTTTCATCATCTCAGTGTCCTGTAACTGACTCCAGGTAGGAGTCCAGTCAGAGCTGGGTTGAGGGGTCCAGGGCGGCTCTGTCATTGATCAGAGAGGTCAGAGGTTGAAATACTTAAAACAGTTTGTTCTTGTTGGAGCCAGACAGTGTGGTGACTCACTGTTTGACTGTGAATTTTCTTTCTGTATTTCCAGCTGGGTAAATTGCACCAGATGTGTGCTCGCGTGTTGGCGGTGCATTGCCACATGTCTTGCATCAGTCTTGCTCCATTTGGTGAGAGTGGGGCAAGACTTGCTTGTAGCTCATCATGTTCATGTTTATTACAGTGTACATGTTGTAATTTCCCTCATAAAACTGCCATCAACAATGTTCTACTGTTCTGTAATGGTGTGTCCACTGTGGAGCAAGAACAGACGCTCATATTGGTTTGGTGCAGGATGACATTTCTCACAGAGAAACCTGAAAATGAGTCATTCTTAGAACCACACAGGGAGTCAATGCAACTCGCTTTTGTTGGCTTTCTGGTTCAGTTCAGTGCTTTTTGCAATGTACACTTACAGAGTAGTTTCATGTCTGCATCAGCTGTGTGGAGTTCTCAGGTGACTCAGGTGGAGAGGAAAGAAGTTTTCGTTTGTGGAACTCTCATCTTTTTGAAATATTTTTTATGTTAACTCCTCATCTGAAAAGTAACTAAAGTTTTCAGATAAACACCGTGGAGTCAAACGTATAACATCTCTCTCTCTCAATTAAAATTAAATTAAAAGAACTGTAGTGAGGTATTTCACTTGAATATTTCCATTCAAGTGAAATACCTCACTACAGTTCTTGATTAAAAGTACTTAGTTACTTTCCTCCACTGATAATTACAAAAAGGTCCATAACAGGAAAATAGGTCTGTCCAAAAAAATAAGTTAAACTTATCTGTTGCATTTTGGTGGTTAAGCTGCAAATGCATGCATGCATGCAGAGAGAAGTGTTGTTCACAGAGCGTCCTGTAGGTGGAGACATACACACACAAGGGGACGACAGAGGTGTGTGTGTGTGTGTGTGCCCTGTTTGACATCCAGACTGTCCAGTTTTTCCAATAATCATCAACATTTCTCTGTCAAACAGCCGTTAGTTCACATTAGTAGACTCTTTGTCGATAATGAATGAAAATGACTGTCACACACAGAGTTTGTTGAAATTCTTTAAAGTGATTCCTCAAAGTGTTTCATACAATAGACTGTCCCGATATTTTGATGAGTGCATGAGGCAGGCTTAAATCTTCTCTCCCCTCGCTGAGCAGGTATCGAATGTAACTGTGTATTGATTTACTGTGAAACTCATGTGTAAACGACATGCAGGGACACGAGCAGCGATGGAACACAACAGTTTGAGTGCAGAAGTAAATATTTGGTTTCTCTCATCACCATCAGCATCCCCATTAATATTGCTTGTATTCGTGTTTTAAACATGTTGTGCACAGAGAACATTGATGTTCTGGTTATGTTCATGTTACATGTGTTTAGCTGCTTCTTGCACCTGTTGGTCATTTTTAGTTCACCAAAACTGAAATATCTCAACATCTGCTGGAATCGCCATGAAAAAAAAAGCATTCATGGTATCCAGAAGATGAATCCTACTGAATTTTTGTCGATAACATTTTTCCCCCCGTGCCACCATGAGGTCACTGCATTTGTGGTTTTGAGTGAAATCTCTCAAAAACTATTGGACAGATTTAAATTTGATTCAGACATTCATGTTCGATGTGAATCACATTGGTGATCCCGTAAGAGTTCTTATAGCGCCATCATCAGGCCAATATTTTAGTTCTTTAGTTCTTCTTCTGTTTATATATGTATATAAAACCGTCATATAACTTAGCATATATGAGTGGCACCAATCTCATCTAACTCACAACAAAAAAACATATAAATGTGCTGTGTTTCCCAAAATGTCAAACTTCTTTAAGATTGAGGAAATAAGTCGGCTGCTTTAATGCTCAAGTTTGGGGTAAAGAGTTGACTAAGGATTGATTTTAAATTAGCATAAAGGTTATGGCCCTTTATATTAGATCAGGATTAAAGTTTAGATTAGAGTTAGAAGTAGCTCGTTATGAGGATCCAGCTTTAGTATAAGGATTTGAATTAGAATTAGGGATCATGTTCAGGTTGGGCATTAGGAAATGAATAAAAGTCCAGTGATGTGTGTGGAGCAGTGTGTGTTTTACAGGGAGAATAAAGCAGCAGCGGCCGCAGGATTCATAAGCCTAATGGGTCTAATTGCCTTAGAGGATTTATTGATGTGTAATTAAATAAAACTGTTAACCCTTAGACGTCTTCTCATTGCTTCATCCTCCATCTCTCTCTCTCCCCTCTCTCTCTCCCCCTCTGTCTCTCTCTCAGTCACTCCAACCTCACACTTAAGTTGACAGAGCTGACAGGTCGTCTTTAATCCATACAACTTGTGTGTGTGTGTGACAGAGAGAGAGAGCTGCAGTTTCTTGGTGTTCTATATTCCAGTCATGGAGGCTGAGTCACACTTGCGGTAAACCGTATCCATATGGAAATAGGATGTGCGTGTGTGTGTGTGTGTGTGTGTGTGTGTGTGTGTGTGTGTGTGTGTGTGTGATGACATGTCCCAGACGATGCCAGACATGAGACAAGGACATACGAGAGGAGAGAGACAAAGATCCTCATCTGCTGTATTGATCAGTGCATCTTAACCCTCGGTCCTTGCACACACACACACACACACACAAGTTAAGTGAATTAAGCCTTAAGTGAAGGAGGAGATGGAGATGGAGGACAGGGTGGAGGCAGTGGGAAGGTATGGGAGGAGGAGGAGAGAGACCAACTCAACCTGCAGGAGGTGGAGGAGATAATGGAGCTGCTCCCCCAGAGGAAACTCAATTTGCTGAGCAGAAGATCAGAAGATGAAAGTGACTCAGGACGACATGGAAATAACCTGGTTTTTGTCTAAAGGCTCCTGTGGCTTGTGTTTTCTCTAAATCGTTTTCACTATTCATTTGTAGCCATGCTTCTTAAGAACTATCAGACACTTTGTCACGAGATTTTACACAGAGATTCATGGTCTCCAGAGGGTGAATCCCACTGCCTTTTCCCCGGGAATAATAAAGATATCTTTGATCCTTTGAATATGGTAAACACCAGCATGTTAGCATGTGTGTTTTACTGTTGTGAAAATTGTTATTATTATGAAGCTGCTCATTAACTGTTTGGGTCTGTTCCTTTTTTCTTTTAAATCAATTTATTCACATCAGATTCAGATCAGTTCCAAGCGCTCTGCTGCAAACTGTCTGCAGCATTTTTTCTCTTGTTTGACTGCTGGTTTGTGTTTGTAATTATAAGCAGCAATAAAGGAAGAGAAACACTCACACACTCACACACACACACACACACACATGCACACACACACACACAAACTGGTCACTGTTACAGGGCTCCAACCGTATGTACCTTCCTGCCAAAGAAAAACCCTTAAACACAGACTCTCTCCCTGTCCATCTGTCCTCTCTCACACATTTGTCTTTCTTTCTGTATTTCACACACACACACACACACATACACACACACAGAGAGACACACACACACACATACACACATACAGGAAGAGCGGGGGTGTTTTGGCTGTCTGCTCTGTTTGGCAGATAGCAAAATGCCACATGAGTGTCACTGGCCTTTACAGTGTGTACAAGAGAAAAGAATTTCCATTTTAATGACGAAGAGGAAGAGGAGGAGGAAGAAGAAGAGGAGGAGGAGGAGGAGGAGGAGCCAAGCGGGAAACAGACGGTGAAGGAGATTGATGTGTAAGAAGATGTGAGCTGCTGTCTGAACTGTAGCTGAACTGATCTGAAATGACTCTGTCAAATGGAGTTTAAAATGCTCTTTTTTTGATCTTTTTCTTTTTTTTTTAACCATGAATTGGTTCATATGAATTCACTATTAGTGATTACCAAAGAAGTAGATTCAAGTTTAAGGGAACATGTTCTCATCGACAGCTCTGATAAACTCAATTAAAAGACAGGAGCTTCTGAAGCAACAGAGCTGAATATTGGATTCTTCAGCGCCCTCTTGCTGTGACTTTGCAATGCAGTTTTCTTTGCACAGTATTAAAGATATCTTGATTTTTTTTTTTCTTGTGCCATTTCTTGTGGACTTGCATCACATCCCAATATGGTGTAAAAACGTGTCTGTCATGGTGCAGCAATGACCACCACATTGTCCACAACAGCACCACCTCCTCACATTCATTTCAAACCAGCTGACAATCGGTGCGTTCACTGCACTGGGAGAGTAGTCATTGTGATTGTAGAGGAAAGTTTCCCCTGAGCCATGCTGATGGATCCAGGCTGAGGCACCTTCAGGTTCAGGTGCTGCATTGTTTTTCCACCTGACCTCTCTGTCACCTGCAGTATCTTTAATTATAGCAGCGCCAGCTTTCCAGATGGTTTCCTGCGATATTCCGTTTATGGTGCTGTGGTAATTTGTCTGTGCTGAGCTGCTGTGGCAGGAAGGTTTCACACAGACTCGTCAGCATGGACGAAATAAAGTGATGCTGAGATGTGGTGAACAGTTTTCCAGGTAAATTGGGAAAGACTTCAACTGTAAATCTGGTAATCAAATCAAAATTTAAAGAAGCTAATTCACCACTTCATCCCTGAAGTCCATCCCACTATACTGTTAAAACAAAATGAAAGTATTTTTCCATTATTTCCAATAATAGATTTTAATGATTAATGAACACACTAATAATAATAATAATAATAACAACAACAACAACAACAACAACAATAATAATAATAATAATAATAATAATAATAACAATAATATATTTTTAATGGGCCTGCAGAAACTGTTTTGCCTTCAAACTAGCTCAGCTTTTATTAAACAGAGGAAAAATCTTATTTACTCTTAATGAATAGATGAATTTTAAAACAAACATCATCGAATTCTATTGGTTTTAATTTTTAATGATAGATTTTGCACATAAGGTTCAAAACAATAAGCACAAGTCCTACATTTGTCTTTTAATTGCTTTTTCAAATTGACCAGAATGAGCCAGCCAGTTAGAAGATTTTTTTTCCACTGATGTTCTTCCAACCAGTCAGCCACCAGTAAGACAAGAAAACCAGAACAGAGAGGAGGCGGAGAGGGATGGAAGGAGGTAAAAATAGTGGAGGAGGGGGGGTAGCATGGAGGTAAAGAAGAAGGGAGGGGCAGGAGGTATCAGGGGAATACAGAGAGAGAGAGAGAGAGAGAGAGAGAGAGAGAGAGAGAGAGAGGCTGCAATGAAAGAGGCTGATGTCATCTCTGTGGAGCAGCCAATCAGAGAGCAACAGTGAGGGAAGGAGGGAGGAGAGGCAGAGCTCTGAAGGGTGTGTTTTATGTACCACTGCAGCATCAGTGCAAAAAAAGACACCAGAAAAGACACAAGTCAGTGGACAGGGAAGAGAAAATAAAGGCAGAGACGAAGAGACAGAGAGAGAGAAAAGGGAAGAGAGAAAAGGGATAACAGGGGAGCGGAGACAAAGAGAGACGAGACACCTGCAGAGGTAAGATGAAAACAATGGCATCCCACCATGCTGCTGCTGTCTGGGTTTCCATGCATCGATGTGTGTGTGTGTCTATAACTGTGTGTGTGTCAGTGGGCCGGAGGGTGTGATGATGTCTTACATAATATGATGAAGAACTGTGCTGGGCGTGTGTGTGTGTGTGTGTGTGTCAGTGTACATGTGTGTGGGTGTATGTATGTTATTACTTCCCCTTCTGTCTGCTTTCACTGCATCTTTTGACTTAAACACACACATACATACACACACACACACACACACATGCCATGACCATTCACGGTTTTCTCCGTACAGACGAACAGGCTCTGTGTGGGTAAATCAGCCTTTAGGGAGTGTCT
Source organism: Centropyge bicolor (assembly GCA_037975185.1). NCBI lineage: Eukaryota > Metazoa > Chordata > Actinopteri > Pomacanthidae > Centropyge > Centropyge bicolor. The sequence goes on along the minus strand of JBBMOC010000011.1, from coordinate 2,152,793 downwards.
GACTGACTTGATTCAGCTTTTTAATATCTGATACGTCATCTGCAGCAGCATGTTTTTATTAATATTAAATGAAATGATGCACTATGCAACATTATAGTGTTGAATTATTCATGGCTGGTTTGTAGCCTGCTTCCTTTCATGCTAAAACTCTCAGGGCTTCTGTCAGGTATTTTGGATTTCGTTCTTTTTCATCCTCTTACTGTGAATATTAGCGTGGATATAAACAGAACCATGTGCATCCTGGCCTGACCTCCACTATCCCTCTGTCCCCTGGTGTTGAAGACAGGACAGAAGATTGAACTGTGATTTCTTATGTTAGGGAGTGCCACAGGGCAACGACTTGGACTTCCTCACCTGTCAGCTCTTATGATTTAACTGCAGCCAACGATTGTTAAAAACATATGGGAATTAAAAACCTTTTAAATTGCCTCCACCAATCCAAAGATTTTCAGTTTACTAACACGTTTAACAAAGAAAAGCATCAAATCTTCACATTTGAAACGTTGCAAGCAGCAACTTTTTTTTCACATTTTTGCTGAAAATTTTACTTTCTACTTTCTGTCAGTCTTTGCAGCGGGGATTCAATGTTTGAAGTGCTTTATATAAAGTCAGAAAAATCACCTTAGAAGATTCACATGTGTGAGTGTGTGTGTGTGTGTGTGTGTGTGTGTCCTTTCACACTTTCCACCAAGTTTCCATTTGCCTGTTTACTCTTGAATTCCTCTTTTCGCTCATAGCAACATCATTAAAGCCACAAATATCTCTGTCTCCCCTTTGTCGTTTACATTGTGGGGTTTTGTCACTCTAATTGCCTTGGCAGCGAAACGCTTCAAATTAGACCTGAGAGGAAAAGGAGACAGAGACTGAAGATGAGAAGAGGGAAAGTTGACAAGCAGCGGAGAGAACGGAGGAGATATTAATGAGTGAAAGGTTTATCAAAGGGGAGGAGGATTTAGCCAAGCGGAGAGTGAATCCAAAAAGAGAAGGGAAAGCTGAGGGATGGGGATGGAGAGAGAGAGAGAGATGAAAAAAAGTCTGGACTGGGAATAGGATGAGAGAGGAAGAGGAGGATGAGGAGGAGGAGGGAAAGTTAGGATCTGGCGTCGGAGGATTTTTGAGTCCAGTTTTTTTTCGTATCCCACCTCCTCTCGTGCTTGGCAGTCGTCAAGTTGACTGAAACCATCTGGTGGTATTTTATTGCTCGCACTCTTTTGTATTTCACAAGCTCCAGACAGACGAGACAAGAAGAGAAGAGAGTGTTTATCTCTCCGAAGTCATAGTCATTTTTTAAAACAATGGGTCCTTGATTTTACATAGAGGTAGAAATAAAAGCCAAATGGACGGATGACCTGAAGCCACACATCTCCTCTTTTGCCAGCCTTTGCACTTTGGAGACAAAAATAAAATCATGGCTTTTTCTGTTTTTTCTATTGTTTGACATGCAGAATGTAACACAGCAGATATTGAGCTCAAGTTTTTTTAATTTGATGCCAGCACTTGTTTTTAGGTAATAGCAGGATTGTGGTCATTCAGAGGACAGGACAGTGACGTATGTCTGCACTCATCTGTACCTCGGGCTAAAGAGGAGGATAAAAAGAGTAAATACTCTTAGAGCAAGTACTCAAGTACAATTTCATCTCTGCCAAGATTACAATTCTGATCCAAATGCTTACAGACTTGTATTAATGTTTGAGAGATTTCGAGGACATGAATATGGTTTAAAAAAAAGAAAAGAAAAGAAAAAGAAAAAGATGAAGTACCAGCACCTTCACTCCAAAATTATATGTAACGTTTCAAATGTTTCAAAATGAACAAACCAGAACACATTAGTGACATTTAAGTCATCAGTATTGTGGTATTTGAGTTTTTACTTCAGTGACATTAATAAATGCAGGCGGCATTTTCCATCAGAAATCTAAAGCAGTTACTGTCTCCAGACTGTGTACTCCCCCATCAATGTTTAAGGGATGGTGGCATGTAGAAAAATCATATAACTTAAAGGCATGAGTTTTTATTTAGAACTGAAAGCCAGAAAAATTTAGAAGCTATTAACTGTTTATAAAAATCATATACTCAAATCACTTGCTTGTCTAATAGAAAACAAGTCTGGAAACCATCTGAAATGTTAGTAACAAAGTTCTACAGTTATTCTATGTTTTTTTACCAATCAAATTATTGAAAAAAACAAACTGGTAACACTTAATTTGACGCCTATCTCTATAACGCATTCTAAATGTATTTAGAATGCGTTATAATGACATTACAGCACTGTATAACTATAGTTATAAACACTCATAAATGATCATAATGCTTTATAGCAATAATCATAACACACTATAAAGCATTTTATCATCACTTATAAGGTCAGGTATTATAATACATTATAACTGTTGGCAACTCACTGAAATTCCCACATAGATAATGCATTATACATATATTTATGATATGCTTATAAACGTGTATAACTATCATTATAAACACTCATAAATCATCATAAGGCTTTATAACAATGAGCATAACACATTATAGAGCATTTTATAATGGCTTATACGGTCAAGTATTATAATACTTCATGATTGCTGGTCCCTTGCTAACTGATTTTTGTTGCAAGGATCAAAGGGTATTATAAATACATTTATAATGCGTTATAGAGATAGGTGTCAAATAAAGTGTTACCAACAAACTTCTTCTCAACAGCCATTTGTGTCCTGTACATTAATCTGTCTGTAGCTGTGTTGAACTTCAGCATAAAGTCAGACTGTTTCTCTCTGCCTGACTGTGTGAGCACCGGAGGCGACCTGATGAGCAGCAGCCAGACAGACTGACCTCTGGTAGCATCTAGATTTGTGTGATAGTGAGCAGAGTGAAGGGACAACATGAATTTCTCTTGTCCTGTCAGCTCTGTGAAGTCAATAAGAGTCCCAGGAGGAAGGCTGAGGACGCAGTTTGGAGCCAGACTGAAAGGTCTGAGCTGCAGGACGGCGGGTCAGAGGGAAGTCTGTGCAGAGAAAATGAGATTAGTCTGACTTTTGCTCTTTTCCAGTTCCTCTCCGTCTCTGATTCTATGTTTCTCATTGTGCTTTTTCTAATCCATCTTCATCCATCTCTCCCACGCCCACACCCCCCCACCCTCTGATCCATCTTTCCTCTCATTTCTTCCTCTTTCTTTGCCCCTTGTTTTTCCATTTCTCCTCGACAGAATGAGGCCTTTGTGTTGAGAAATGAGAGGAATGCCCCTCACTCTGTTTTCCCCTTCTCTTCTTCTTCTTCTGGTTTTCCTCTGAACTCTTCTTCCTCCTGTCTTCTCCCTCTTTTAACCCCTCTCTTCCTGTGTGTGTGTGTGTGTGTGTGTGTGTGTGTGTGTGTGTGTGGTGGGTTGGGGGTGCATCCATTAGCTTGGATTAGAGACTGTAGGAGGGTCTTAACAGCCCCTCTGTGTTTGAGGTTTTAATCTCCTCAGAAACAGCTAATCTAACTTCAACGGCTTTAACATGTACAGTGTACACATGTGTAATCACACACACACACACACACACACACACACACACACACACTTCCTGCAAACATGAGCCTTGTGTCTGTTTTCCAGTGGGGTTGAATGGACAAGAGTCCATTCATGAAGAGACCACAAACACAGAGACACTTTATCAGTCAAATATCTGACCAGCAATATCAGCAGCCAGCCAGATGACAAATGGCCACATGATGTATAATATATATGACTGTAACATACAGAACAGCGACCAGCCACAGACTGAGACTCACACATCAGTGTTTTCACAGCCTCTGGGTGAAGACCAACATCAGATCAATGGGAATCTTTCAGTCTGCAAATTGGTTTGATCAGAGCTTGTTTTGATCTGTGAAATACCCCGATCATGTCTCGTCTGCAACGAGTCTGATCAATATTTGTCACTAGTCTGTCATTTTAGAATAAAAAGCACGAGAGGCAGCACTTTAGCTTATTTTAAGTTCAATTTTTCAAGCAAAAAAATGAACTATTCTCTGGTTCCACCTTCTCAAATGTGAGAAATTGTTCCTTTGATTTGACATACATTCTAAAAAACTGAATATCCTTGTTTTGGCCAAAGAAACCAATTTGAAGAATGAATCAATAAATGGATCAATATTGAATATAGTCGTTACTTGCAGCCCAATATAATATCTGGGCTGAACATGTGACTAAATTATTTGTTTAAGAAATTGTTAAACTCATTAAAAATAGATAAAACCTTTGCCTTCAGCTGAAACAATCACTTCATCCATCAGTTGATAGACAGGAAGTTAATCTGCAACTATTTTGATAAGTGATCAATCATTTGTTTAAGAAAGTATGACACAGTTCTCTGGTTTCACTTTTCTGGTTTCCTCTAAAATTCGAACGTCAGCTCAGGCTGTGGGAAGTTGTGTCAGCCATTTTTTTAACCATTTTCTGACATTTTATAGCCTACTTGAGAAAATGATAGTTTAAATAACCATCAATTGCAGCCTTAATAAAATACCATCTTCAGTCTTCAGTGACACCAGCATCATTCAACAGTGACAGCAAGTTGAGTAAAAGTTGGATTTAATCACTATGAAAGTATTTTTTCTTTTTTTCATATTTAATTTAAGCCTTTATCACTTCATGTCAAGATTCTCAAATGAATGCATCTGTTTCTCAATGTCTACCACTCAAAAAATGAAAGATTATTGTAGTTGAATTAAATCTTATTGGTGGATCAGCAGGTGACATCATACTAATGAATTCATCTCCATCTTTATCTTCATCTGTCTTTTTTAAGAGCAGAACCTTTCTCAAACACTCAGACTGTGAGAGTCTTAGTTGCCGTGCTCTCTGTCGTTCCCTCCTTCTGCTTCTATTTTTGCTTTTATTTATCTCTCCGTACCTGCGGTCGGTCCCTGATGCGATAACTTCTCCTACAGTTGACCATCTGTCTCCTTGTGTTGGTGGATATGAGTGTGTTTGTGTTGCTGTGTTTTAAGAAGCTGCACAAAAGGGGGAAAAAAATGTTGCCCAAAACCCAGACGGCTGCTTTGACACGCTGCAGAGCGGCCGAGTCAAAGCGAGGAGGAGAGGCAGGTGGGAGACAATAGCAAGAGAAGTGTGCATTTATGTGTGTGTGTGTGTGAGAGAGAGCAAGAGAGAGAGGGGGAGAGAGAGAACGAGGGAGGGAGGGAGGTGAGTCGAGGAGATGTAGGGAGTGGCACCAGAGAGAAAGCCAGCGAGAGGTGTGGAGGGACGGAGTGGGGGATGGGAGAAAAGAAGGAGGGGCAGCGTGGGGGATGGGGGAGAGAAATATTACTGTGTGCTGCTGGAGTCGGGGGGTTACCATGGTGATGGGGGAAAGATGGGAAGGGATGAGAGAGAGAGACTGGCAGCACACATACACTTACACATAATGCAAACTGACATTTTCACCGACTGATTGAATAATATGATAAGCATCAAATCTCCATTTAATTTAAACCTTCCTTCCTGTTCTCTTTGGGTGGAGTGAGGGAGGAGGAGGAGGAGAAGATGCTGCGGAGGGATGAAGGAGAGATAAAGGGAAGGAGGCTGTCTGAGCTGAGTGGAGATGAAGAAATGCAATCTCCCACCTGGGAGCGGTGTAACTTGGAGACAGAGTTGTGGCTTTTTGGATTGTATGGTGGCCCTGAGAGGTCAAATTGATGCAAATTAGAAAACACAGACAAAGCGAGCACAAATGAAGAAAAGATTTAGAAACAACGCCAGAAACTCAGAAAACAGGTTGCTGCACGTTGCACAGAACAAAACGTAAAATGAGTTTAAATTTTTTTTAATTCACTTCAATGACAAGAGTTGATTCCGATATTATTTCCCAAATTTCCCCCACAGGGGATCAATAAAGAATTATCTTAGAATTATCTTGTTTACCAGTATTTGAATTGGTTTGTTAGTGATCAACTCAAGGCTGACACAAGGTTGACTGATATCTGCAAAAATATCTGAATTATGCAATCAGAGTTTCTTTCTTCTTCTTTCTATTAAGTGTCAAAGCTGCACATGTGATGTCAAACTGGTGAAGGTGTCTTCATTTGCTTGTGTTTGGTCTATGTGAGCTTTCAGTGCCGCCGCCTCTTTTCTGTCAAGCCGGCAGCAATTCATCACAAAAATACAGATATCTGAGCATCTGTGTCTAAAAGCATCATCCCCAGATCGAAACCCGCACGCATGTTTTTCCCGCCAACCCTCTCGAGCTGGAGAGCAGCCGCCGGGCTCGACCCCACGCCTTGAAGATCAAGAGGATGAGGTTATTATGTGAAGAGCCTGAATCAAAGCGCGGGGTAACTTCTTCTACCTGCCAGCAGGGATTAGGTGTGATGTGAGCGGCTGCTGGCTGCTGGGAGTCTCCGCGGATCGGACAGGTTCAGAGTCTGAGGATGAGCCAGACGAGCATCTGGGTGGTGGTGGGCGTGCGTGGGTGGATGTGGGAGACTCGAGAGAGAAAGTGTGTGGGCGGGTGGATGGTAATGTGTGTGTGATGGTGGTGCCAGTGGCGAAAACATTTCAGTGGCAGTGATCTACATTGTTGGAGTAACTGCCATTGTGTGAATGAGTGAGTTTGTCATGTAGGTCAGTATATAAAACACATTTCACGGAGTTTGTTTGTTTCTACTAATATATTTGGGTAGATGGTTTTAACACCATAGCTAATGAGCTGATGCTGATTCATGTGACCTACTATTGTTTATTATTGTGATCATGATCCCAGAATCCATACATACATGTCCACAATATGTACGTAGACCTTTGCTTCTGTGTCTGTCTAACCAGAGACCAGAGAATAAAGACGTAAAGCTATTAAGGAATATTCATCCTTTCATCCTTCTACACTTTCCAGTAATTTTCTCTATAAGCTGTTTATTGCCTCAGGCCTCCAGGAGTTTTACAGCTTTCATGCTTCAGGTGCAAGAAGGCACAATCTAATTATATTCATTTGCTATATACATTTAGAAATGCTCATTTAAAACTGATTTCACATGTTAAGAAGGTCACGTTTCTGTTAACTGAGTCGATTTCTTATTAAAGCCTGATTTTTTTGTATTGTATTTTTGTATTTTTTGTATATGTTTTGTGCAACAAGACATAATCATTGCAACATAGTTTTTATGCTTGTAATGAATAATAGCATGTTCTGTTTTTGATCAGATCTTTTTGGATGAGGGAGCAAAACAGAAAAACAAATGAAAGAGAAGGAGAAGGAGGAGAGAGTCAGGGATCTTGCCGGTCAGCAGTGTGTTAATGGTGTAGGCGAACTGTGATATATGATCATGTTGTGTATTGATTGACATTACAGCGCAGTGAACTGTCCCTCGAGCTACAGGACACTTTACTCCGTCAGCAGGGCCGAGGCTGGATGGTCTGAGTTCATCACTGATAATGTTGACGATTTCATGCTTTAATCCAGTTAATATCATTAGATTTATCTATTAGTGTCTTGTAAGAGGATTACATCATTCTTCTCTAATATGATCAGTTTCATGTAGATATTTTACTGTTGTCAGTTCATTAGTAGGTGTGTTAGTGTGACTGTCCACAGACTCGACTCTGTGTGACGGCAGTGATAGATGTATGGCCCTGGCTCTTGTATATATAGCGCCCTGAGCGCTCCGTCACACCGTGGCCTCTCACAGCTGGTGCCACTCGCCCCTCAGCCAAATCTAATAGACCCCAGCCGGGCCCGGAAGCCACCCAGCGCGGGCGCTGCTGTTTATCCAGCAACATACCGTCACTAATGACTGATTTATGCGCTCCTATGCAGTCGCTTCGTTTGTCGTGTGGAGAGAGGTGAATCAGAAACAAACACATGATACTGGCTTTGTGTCTGCTGAGGTGTGTGTGTGTGTGTGTGGTTGGAGGAGGGGGTGATCCAGAGGTGGCTAAACAATGTCACGCCAATAAGAGCTGATTTGAATGTGAAAGGCGTCGGGTTGTGTCGTGGGACCGGCGGGTGAAAAGTCTCCCCCGATCATCTGAAAGGCAAATAGACAGAAGTGACACAATGGTTTAATTCAACACTCTGACAGATGGACATATAGCACATATCTTTACATTAGAGCTGGGATAATTGGTCGACATACAGCAAATAAAGATAATAAATTGATTCATTTTTGAGGCTCAGATGCAAAATATTCACTAGTTCCAGGTTTTCAGTTGTGAGGATTTACTGCTTTTCCTTCATTTGAGTTTAAAGATGTCACTTTGTGCTTTAAGAAAACTGTCATTCATTAATTAAGACAATAATCTGCAAATCAAAGAATAATGAAAGCAATTATTATTGTCAGGTCTGATAGACACACATCCTAACACTGCCCTGTTTTTCATTCCAAGCATATTGTTGTTGAGCTCAACTGGATTTCATTGTGTCGTGTTTAGTGTTTAGACTGCAGTTTTGTTTCCTGCTCAATCTGAACTAGTTCGTACATTGTGTTGTTCGACCTCATCGGAACTCAAAAGTGCATTTTCGTTCAGAACACTTTAAGGGCAGAGTGAAAAGTCGGCCATCATAGAGAGGGTGGAGATGTCACCCAGACACTCCTGGATGACACTTGTGTTGCACTCTGTTACTTAAAAAGTGACAGAAATAGTTGTAAAGAATGAAAAAAGAGACGTAAAGAGAGAAGTTCAAACTCTGGCTCCAATAAGTCAGATCCTTGGTTTGGGAAAGTTATGATCCAACGTTAGAAAGGAGGGGGTCTCTGAAGCCAAAGGACCATCTGACAGGCACCTCTGATGGCTTCTGAAGAGGCTGCATTCATCATATCTGCTCATAAATATTAAAGAAAAAAATTTTTGACATGATGAAGTTATCCATACTTATCGGAACATGAGTGCCAAATTTCATGTCAGTCTAATAGTTAATAGAGATATTTCAGTCTGGACCAACCCACATGTTAAAAATCTCTGCCAGTGATCACGATTTGGACAGTGTGTGTTTTAAAGGGCTCTGCCTGCTCTCCTCCTCATCACAGCCTGTCTTTTATGGTTGGAAGCTGATAAGACGGGGGAGTTTTCATGGTTAAGCCTGGCCTCCAGCCGTCTCGCAGACATGTCGCTGGTGGAGAGCCAGAGACAGAAGCTGCTCTCAGACAGAGCAGCAGAAAAGCAGGTAATGATGGAGGAACAGGCACAAACAGGAAGAAAACAAAGAGAAGAAGAAGAAGAGGACAGCGGCTGGTTGGAGGCCTGTCAGCTGACATGCTTTGTTCCAGGGTCAGAAAGCTCCCCGTGTTTATTGAGTTATTCATGTCTTCCACAGGGACCCCCAGTCTAGTTAGGCTCGGACACAAAGGCAGCTTAACAGAGACACGTGGCTGTGTGTGTCTGTGTATCTGTGTCTGTGTCTGTGTGTGCGCGTGTGTGTGTGTGCAGAGGCGACTGTGACATGATGATGACATCATAGGGGTGACACTCTGTCATAAAGCAGTTAACAGCCGAGTGTGTCACTTACCAGAAACCCAGTCTGTCTGAGGCCTGAGTGCTGGGAACTGGATATGCTGAAGTCATATCTCATACTTGGCCAATGAGACGTTCAGCCACTGTGAACATTCCAAAAAAAATAACAACAACAAAAAAAAAACAAATAAAATGTAAAAAAAAAAAGGGAAATAGCTATTTCAAATATCAAGTCACTTTCAGAGAAATAATGATCTTTTTTAGTACTGATTTGTTCTGCCGAGAACTTTTTGAGTAACAACTTAATCACTACATCATGTTCAGTTACGTTTTTGACCCCATGCAGACCATAAAGAGTCATGTTTTAACTGTTACAAACAGATTAAAATATGTTATTGGTCAACTATTTATATCCAACAGTGGTCATTATGTTGACATGCTGACATAATCTGAACACATTTCGTCCAAGGCGTATTTGCTTTTCCACATTAATAGTATATAAATGTGATTTTAAGGAGGATTGCACACGCACGCACGCACACACACACACACACACACACACACACACACACACACACACACACACACACACACACACAATCTCCCTCCCATTTACAAACACAGACAGAGACATGTTTAACTCAGTGGTGCTTTATTAAAATGACACTTGTATTACATATTCATGAGGCCTGATGTGAAGGACATCAGCAGTGTGATCTACAGACTGACACAGTCCCACACATACACACACACACACACACACACACACGCGCACACTTCCACACACATGATGAAATCACCTATAGGTTCTTCACCCCACCTCGTTGCTCCAGGCTGTCGCACGGTCAGCATTTGTGTGTGTGTGTGTATGTGTGTGTGTGTGTGTGTGGAGTAGTAAATATGAGCTATGTAATGAATAATGAATTCAGGTGAATTTAGGTCATGTGGCCAACTGGGAGGGACAAACTGGGAATAGCTTTTTCTTTCTTCATCTTCATGTGTCTCATTGTGTGTGTGTGCTCTGTGGATCTGTGTGTTTTGTGGACCTGTGTGTGTGTGTGTTTGTGCATCCGGGGGGGAAGTGTCCTCCCTCTCCTCCTTGCCTTTGCTTAATCTCTCCATCCACACTTGCAGTTCTTTTCTGCGGAATCTATCAATGAATTAATTTCTCGCTCTGTCGCGCACTATCCGTCCACCTGCACCCCCCTTCACTGTGTGATCCCCACCACCCTGACCCCCACCCCCCGTCCTGCCTCAGGCCTCCCAGTAGACCGTCCCACCTGCACCCCCCCTTGCCTTCACTCCTCCCACTCCTCCCGTCAGTCCTCCCGGTGGACCGGCTGGTCCACCTGCCCGCCCTCTAAAGCCCCTCAGGTTCTATGGGACGGCTCTGGACTCGGGAGGAGGTGGGGAGGGGGCAACAGGAAGAGGAAATTGGTACAGTATGTTCAATGTTAAGCGGTACAGAACGGACCCCGCCTGCAGGGTCTGAACTGGCTCATGTTCAAATCTAATGTTGAGTTTGGGGCCATAATTAATTGGCACAAAAACACACTGCTTTAAATACAATGGATTTCCTCTGTGACCACAATCAGTGTTGACAGGACTTTTTACACAGAACAAATCACTAAAAAGTCTTGAGATTTTATAACCAATTGATCTTAAGCATTAGACAACAATGTGGTTTAATTGACTCAAAACAAAATCTGCTACATCTAACAATAAGTAAAATGACTATGAAGGACAACACACTGGAGGTTCTGTGTCCGTGAGTGACGATTTGTCAAACTAAAGAAATAAATATTGATGCATGATGCCTATAGGCAACACTTTTTAATTAATACAGTCATTGTTCTCAATTAGAGTTGCACTTTTCCAGGGTCCAAAGAGACATGTTCAAATCCAATCCAGCCAAAAGTTCACAACCTAAAATATTCTAAATTCTACATTAATCAAGACAAAGAAAACCAGCAAATATTTTAGAAGCTGGAACAAGAGAAAGTTTGTCATTTTTATTTTTTAAAAATGACTTAAATGATTAAACCGGTAATTCTCAAACTTTTTCTTACATGCAATCTTTGAGAGTTTGCACATTTTTTCACCCATTAACAAAGAAAGAGGAAGCAACTATCAAAAAAGGATCTAAGTAGAATTTTAGTGAAAAAAAGGTGAGAATGAAAGCTTCAGCAAACTCTGTTTATTTTCAGTGCGTAAAGCAGTCGACTCAAAAACAGTCAACCCTGCTGCATCTGTACATGAGGCCTCAAACAATGAGGGAATGAAGCCGGGGGGGTTCGAACATGGACCTTTGATATGTGTGTACATATAAAGTTTAGTGTGGATGTGCAGGACTTCCAGTAGTGATGAGATTTGCAGACTCTCCCTGCTCATCACTCATCTCTGGACTTTCCTCTTCTCTAATGGTTTCCTGTCTGATTGAATTCAAGAGGCCACGATGAAACGTGAACAACACCGGGCATTAAATGTTATTGTGAGCTGCAACTGAGAGGCTTCTCTGTCAGCAGAGGTCAAGTGTCTTTAGGCTGCAGCCTGAATACAGACGCACTCGACGTGTGAAAAGCAGAGCAGCCGCCATCACACGTCTTTAGATTAAGACTTAATTCATTAATGAGCTGCAGCCCTCCCCCCTCCTTAACTCAGCGCCACAGTAGGAGGTCCATGCATATTTAAATTAAAGGAAGTCCTCATGAATAACCACACACCAGGAGCAGTGTGTGTACTGGATGTTATCGCTCAGACTGGAGCATGCTGGGATATTTTCATCAGCCATCAGTCATTTTCTGTATGTCTGTTACATTTTCTGTCTGCCCTCATTACATGTGGGGAACCCCCGACTGCTGGTCGTTATCTTTCCCTCGTTAATGCCCAGCACACACACAGGCACACACACACACACGCACGCATTTTATGCCTGGCAGGTAACAGCAGCCCCGGGGGTCGGGGGCAGGTGTGTGTGTGTGTGTCTGCGTCTGTTTAAGTGACCATGAAGCAGGGCAGATGTGTGTGTGTGTGTGTGTGTGTGTGTGTGTGTGTGTGTGAGTCAGGTGTCATAATTGCCAACAACAGCAGACTAGATGGGTGAGGATCTGACAACAATAGGAGCTGAAATGGAGGTCATGTATGTTTCCAGTCTATCTGTGTGTGTGTGTGTGTGTGTGTGTGTGTGTGTGAGAGAGAGAGAGAGAGAGAGAGAGATGTGTGCTGGGACAGGTTGCGTAATTATTAGATGTAGGAGGGGGTCTACATTAGCCAGCTGTCACCCCTCATACTGTGTGTGTGTGTGTGTGTGTGTGTGTGTGTGTGTGTAACGACGAGCCTTGCTAAAGGACTCCAGGCTGATACGATATGACACTTTCTGTAACCTCCTCAGCTCTGCTTGTCCATTCTTGTTTTGAAGGAGTCCAGAGCCTCAGACTGGTGTCGGCTCAGTCCCATCAGGCAGAAATCTTTCATTTCTCTTTTTCATCTCTCACTTTCAGAAGCTTCTATATTTGCTTGCCCAGCTCCAGTTGTGCCAAAGGTTTCTGTTTGTGCAATAATTTGGTTTTAAGACCAAACAAACACTTGAAGCACGACACAAGACGTAACTTTAAAATCAAACCTTAAGGCGGATGTTTTTGAAAAAAAGAAAAAATTTTGAAAAAGTTCAGTGTATAAGAAATTAGCCGCTGATATTTGGCTGTTGGAACCACACGCAGGCCTTGTTCTTATACACCATTAATAAATGGTTAGCAGCACTTTCTTCACTAGGAAAAAAGTTGCAAAGGAACATTGTGTTTCCCTGCAAAATGTGATTTGCGAATGAATTTTGTAGTAAATAAACATAATTCCTTGGAGACAAAGTGGGTTCAGAAAACTCAGAGCAGAGGAGCTCTGTTCTGACTTTGTCGTCTTGGCTTGTTTGTTCATCAGAGGGATCTTCCTTCAGTTTATTTCATTCTTTTTCGTCTTATGAAAGTATCTCATAAAAGGAGCCGTGGCCTGAATTCAAGGCCTTTGAAAGGTTATTTTTAGAGAGACTGTGAGTTTTTCAAAAGTGCAGAGCGGAAAGGATTTCACAAGCTTTAAGATCGACCCGCAGAGGAGCACGTAATCCCTCGCTTCAAGTAAAAACAAGAAAATGACCAAACTTGGAGTGCTGAGGTTTTGGGCCCGTGTGGCGAGGCAGAGATATAAAGGAACAAAGGGGGGGAGAGCCTGATCCATCTGTGTCTGCCTTCACCCCCCCGACGCTCCTGCTGTCACGGGTCAGCGTTCAGTCAGCAGCCAGGGACAAAAGAGAAGATGTTTAGATGAATGAAAATGCAGTCGATGTGGCAGAAACACACACACACACACACAATTTCTCTTTGTAATGTCATTAGTGGAGAAGATGTTTCCTGCTGCTTTGATCTGATCTTCTGTCTTTATCAGGATGACCTAATCCCTCTGTCTTTGACACACACACACACACACACACACAGGCGTTCATTGTCTTCTTTTTTTGTGTATTAAAGAAATGTTTGGATTCTAAACTGTTTAAATATTAAAATTTTCAACCTGCCCTGGAGAGAATTTTTTTATTCGTAGGTCAACATTAATTTCTCCTTGGGGCAGATTAATGTATTTTCTGTTCTGGGATGACTTATGTTTGATGAAATTAATGATGTCTTTGCTTTCTCTTCTCCGCCCTCCCCTGTCCCGTGTGCCCTCCCTTCCTCCCCCCTCATCCCTCCTTTGTTCTCATGGTCAATCCTCCCTTCTCCTCTGCCCCCTTCTTCTTCTTCTCTCCTCCACAGTCTGGAGTCAGAGCTGGGATTGTTGTGACCTGACGGAGAAAAGGCGAGGAGCCTCATTCCTACTCTGACACACACAACTTAAAACCCAGTTGTTTACTCGCCTCCTCTCTCCGGAGGGTCTGCGAGGTCCCTGGAGTGTGTGTCTGGTTGGGTGCACAAGGCGGGAGGGTGTGTTTTTATGTGTTGATGAGTGTGTGGGTGTGTTGCGTCACTTTTCATGGGACATTGAGAGATGTGTGTGTCACAGCGTCGGCGGACGGGCTATAGGGGGCCGTGCTCCCCCGCCCTCCCCCTGATCCTCCTCCTCCTCCTCCCTCTGTCCTTCCTCTCCTCCATGCCTCCGCTCGCTCAGGGAGCCATCCACATCCCCAAAGACTGTGAGTACTCCTCCACCACAACATCTACCTGTGAATAAAGTTTGACGTGTGTTTTCTCTCATCAATATCCTCAAAGTTAATGAACACAGAAGCACAGGACTCAGATAATTCAACCTTCATACAGGTCGGCCACTGTTTTCATTTCAGCCCAAATCAACTTGGAGTGTTTGAAAATGCTGACTGCTTTTAAAAGGCTGAACACACATTAACATATGCTCGACAGGAAGTGTCCGGCATCAAGTTTATTTTCATACCAGCCTGAAAAGAAGACTTTCGGTGTCACTTTTTTCTTCTTGTATGTCCTTTTCTTATCATGTTCATTTGTTTCTGGTGATCAATGCTGAAAATATACAAAGATTAAATGTTGCACGAAGAGAGACTTAACACATTCACATAAGCTCAAACACAAACACACTCATCCACACAATCAGGCTCAAAACGACCTCTGGTGCCCAAGGTTGAGTTCAAAGGTCAGCAGGCTTGTCATGACGGTCCCAGAGGAGAGGAAGAGGGGGGGGTGAGAGGAGGAGTCGGGTTCAGCTTGACCTTCAGCGAGCGACCTTCTCCTCCGGGCGTGGCTCAGAGAGAGGAAGAGACAGAGGAGGAGAGAGGGATGGGAAGAGGATGTAAATGAGAGACAGGGGGTGATGATGAGAAAGAGATGGATGAAGGAGGGTGGGGAAGGTGAAGAGATGAGCATAGAGGAGAAAGATGGAGGGAGGGGAGAGAAGAGAAGTCGGAGAGGAAAGATGTAAATTGATCTGGGATGCCATCATGTCTGAGTCAGAAAACCAAGACGAAGGAAAATCCTCATTATAATGTCAGAGTTATTTATAGTCGAGTAAATGAATGAATATGCTCCTGCTCTGAAAAATATATTTTAAATCTGCCATCAACTCATACACTCCTGTGTGTGTATGTGCATGTGTATGTGCGTGTGTATGTGCGTGTGTGTGTTTACAGCATATTAACTACTGACCTTGTCTAAGTGTTTCCTCTCTGCTCTCTTTCTTCGCTTTCGTGTGGACGAACAGATAAAGTGAATAACAGTAAGTGACTCTCCTTGTTGTGACAGTGAAGAAGTGTGTGGTGGCTCTTACGTCAGTGACAGAGGCTGTCATTTAGACGATGGAGGCCGTCAGTCCGATCAGTCTGATTGTTGCTGCCGTGTCGCTGACAGTGTGTCCTCCATTGTTTGTCCCTGCAGCAGTGAAGACACTCACAACATCTGAGTTTTTAATGTGTCAGATGGGCAACTTTTGGAGGAAACAGTGGGGCATCTCAAGTGTTAAGACACATTTCTCAGCACTTGTCCACACAGGCATGTGGGCCATGCAAGTTAACAACAAGCCCTTGCTGTCAAGAGGAAATAATGACGTTTCTCCAAAAATGTCCACTTCTTATTTTAGCTTGGCCCTCATGTATTTTTCAACTTTTCCATTTAGAATGGACACGATGGGTTTGATGAATTATTTAACCCCAAAAAGATGCAAGTAATTACTGATCTCAGGAGGGGAAAACTGAAATTAAAGGAATAGTTTGACATTTTGGGTAACTGGCTTTCTTTGTCTTTCTCGCATTAGATGAGGAGATTGATGCCTCTCTCATGTTTGTAAACTAAATATGAAGCTAAAGTCCAGAGCTGATTAGTTTAGCTGAGTATAAACAGTTGAAACAAGGGTCCGTGCAAAGGTTAAAAAAAAAAAAAAAAAAAAAAAAAAAATCCACTCTCCATCACAGAAGGTCATTAATTATCATACATTAAGTTGTGGTGTTACAGGGGGTCGAGTGGCTGAGCTAAGCTAACTGGCTGTTGGTTCCAGCTCCATATTGAATGAATGAGACTGATGTATCCTCTCATCTAAGTCTTGGCGAGACTAACTCAAATTCCCACATTAAATTAATTTAAAATCACGATTTGCCTCAGGAGGCTTTACAATGTGTGGGACCCCTCAGATACATGCAGACTATAAAACATATGTTATAAAATATGGATGCAGGAGGATGTTAAGCAACTTCAGGTGTCACTAAAATACATGAACCTGAACAATATAACCTCCTCTTCAGTGTAGAGACCTGGAAATACGACAAGCATAACCCACAACGTCAAACTGTTCCTTCAGCAGAATCATAGATCTGCAGCCGAGCTGAGACCTTTTTTTCTCACTTTCAACCAGCTCGCTTGCTTTCAAGTCGCTCAGCGCCGTGCTATCAGAAGGATGTGGTCACCGTCCATTATATGCTGTTTACTCACTGTGCAGGGTTGACTGTAATCATCAAATATGATCTAGAAATTAGAAAACAACTGACATGAATTATTTAGCTCTTGTGACAGCATCAGCAAATTTCAAGAGATGGAGGAAACTAATGTCTAGAGCTGCTTGTCCAGATGCTTTCAGTTCATTCAGTGATGATCATGTAACAGAGCAGAGCGAAACAAATACAGACGCCAGAGCCAGAGACGAGCTCTTCAAGGATTTAATGCACACAACAGGTGCAAAGGTATAGCAAGCCTAACAAGCATAACAAGGAGCAGGTGAAACGAATCAAGACGAGGCAGAAACACAAAGGCAGGAAGTGAAGGATAAACAGGTCAGGTTAACCAGCTAGGGAAGGTTTGAATGGTTAAAGTAGGTAGTTAGTTAAATGTAGTGGTTATGGTTGGTGGTTAGTGTTACATTAAAGTAAATGATGAAATACAGTATAAAGTTAAACATAATGGATAAACAGTTGAACTAGTTCAGCAAAAGTGTTGGATAAATGGTGAAAAATGTATAACGAATGAATAAATAGTTAAAACATTTCACAAGTTTTGCAGCTGAAGTGCAAACTAATAATAGTATTAAATAACATCCAGTTTTGTATCAGTTTAAATCGGCATGTTTGGAACAGGTGGTGGTGATGAAGGTGTGGCCTACCTGAGGTCATGTGACAGGACTGTCACACAAAAGTACTGTAAGGGAGAACATCTGTATTCTTGTATTTGTTTGCTTGTACTGAGGAGTAATTACTGTACATTCAGCTGTACATCCCAAAGTGCTTCATTACTCTGTGTGTGTGTGTGTGTGTGCGTTCAGTGTCCCAGCCTCCAGTGCTGACAGAGATACCGACATCATACACGGCCTTTTCTCGAGAGGACATCTATCTGCCCTGTGAGGCCTCTGGTAACCCAACACCCATGTACGTACCCAGAGTGTGTGTGTGTGTGTGTGTGTGTGTGTGTGTGTGTGTGTGTGTGTGTGTGTGTGTGTGTGCGCGTGCGTGCGTGCGTGCGTGCGTGCGTGCGTGCGTGCGTGCGTGCGTGCGTGCGTGCGTGCGTGCGTGTGTGTGACAGAGTGGACAGACATAATGGACAAACCGGACATATGTATGTGTCTGGCTGTTTGTCCACTTCCTCCCTCTGGCCTCTCTGTTGGCATGGCGATAAATGTCCTCATAATAAAATCACAGCGATAATGAAATCATCCGTCCGTCTTTCCGTTTGTCTTTTCCTCCCCTCCCACTCCTCCCTGCCTCCCTCTTCTCCGCTGTTCTCTCTTATTTCAGGTTGAACATTGGTTTGTTAACCCTTTTTGACATATACTCAAAGACATTATATTTAATGTTTGATCTCATCAGCTTCACTGATATTTTGTGCTTGACAGCAGATGTATAAGATGTACATGTGGATTTGTCTTAAATTGCTGACTGAAATGTCCTCCTCCTCTCTGTAGTTTCCGCTGGGTGAAGGACGGGGAGGCGTTCGGGACGGAGCATCGAGGATCTGGGACGCTGCGAGTCGAAGACGAGGAGCCCCTCAAGCTATACGAAGGCTCCTACCGTTGCTACGCCTCCAACACCTTGGGGACCGCCATGTCCCCGACCATACAGGTCATCGTGGAGGGTCAGTCTCACACACACACACACATACAGTCATGTCTCCATCACCTCAGAGGACATTACACAGACGTACATTCATTTCATGGAGACTTACCCCGACCCAACACTAACACCCCAACACCCTAAAATTTAGTGATTTGAGGATTTAGGTTTTGTCCCCAAAAAGGAAGGTGGGTCCCTACAATGTGATATAATATGTGTCCAGACAAACACACACACACACACTGTATATTAAACATGCTGACTCATTAACATCAGATGAATGAAATGCCATGAAGGATGTACAGTAAGACACAAATACACACACACACACACACACGTTTCAGTGACTCATTGATGAGGTTTACTGAGGTCACCTGTTCTGCTCGCTCATCCCTTGTTACCGTGGCAACCATTTCCTGGAGACGGAGCTGTGACGTCACTCGGCCGGGAGGGTGGTCAGGGTTTCCGACAACATGAGTCGATCCTGGGAAGCCTGTTTCACACGACTGTGATCAATCACTGATAGACAGACTGATGATGATGATGATGATGATAATGATGATGATGATGATGATAGAATACTGTAGTTACACGCTATTTAAAGTAAAAAAAAAAAACATTTATAATACAGTAATTTACATGACATTAGAAGTGTAATATTACTCTTATTATGGAAACCATGGCAACTGATTTTGTTTATTTTATTCAGCCTCATTCACTCAATAAGTAGTGTTTTCTACCTGTATCTCTCATTTAACTCCCCCTTCAATTATGAAGAACCCTGGTGTTGTTTGTAAAGCTCTGCCTCTCCTCCTCCCATGTTATCATCCATTATAGCATTTCCTTGGATCAATAGCACGACAGTAAAGACTGTGTACAGTACACAGTATGAAACCACTCTGTGCAGAGAAACTGTACAGTAAGCTTGATGGTAACAACCTCTGCTGAAATAAAAAAAAATCTGGAAGGAGCACTGAGTCATTGCAGGCTCTCTGCGGCATCTTGCTGCATCATTTCTTCCCTCCTGAACAAACCTGTGAGAGAAAAAGCTGTAAATGCGTTGTGTTTAAAGACCGGAGGTTTAACCTTTCTTTACTGCATCAACAGGAAGAGGAACAAAACATGATGAGAAAAAACTGAATCAGTTCAGTGTGAAGGATGTATGTTCGAGTATATCAAGGTTTTAACAAATAATCTAATTGTGTTTCAGCTCAACCGGTTCTTCTAAAACAACAAAAAGTACACAAGCGAGCCTACGAGGGGGAAAGTATCATCCTGTCCTGCAACCCTCCAGAGAGCTCCACTCCTCCATACATCCACTGGATGGACAAGAGTGAGTCTGCTTGTCCTTCTCATGTCTTCAGCTGCTGTTCTGTGTGACAGACAGACGGACACTTTATCTCTATGAGTTGTCCAGTCTGTCTTTGTGAGGGTCTGAAGTCTGTGCAGCTTTGTAGGATTTGCATGCTTTGGGCCTGGTTGGAGGGATTTGCATCACTGCGCTGCATTGCAGACCATTTCCACTCAAACCAATGAATGCACCACTGTCAGCTGATCTTTCTGGGCTCTTTTTTTATTCCTAATTTTTTGGCTTTTCTCCCTTCTCTCTCTCTCTAATGAAATAGCGATTTTTAACTTGTCACTTTTGTTTAACTCAAATGTGAAAATCAATACTGTAGTGCACCAAGACTTGGGACAAAAAGATTTTAATATTCAACAGAATGTATTGCATTCCTGATGTCCAGTGGTTTCTGTCCCCCTCCTGTCCACATTACACCTTAACTCTGGCGTCTCCGTGTCTGCTTCACCTCAGGGATGGTGCACATCAAGCAGAGCGACAGAGTGATGGTCGGCCTCGACGGGAACTTGTACTTTTCCAATCTTCTCAAGAGCGACAGCAGAGACGACTACATCTGCAACGCCCAGTATTCAGCAGCCAGGACCATCCTCCCCGACACAGCTGTCACCCTCACCGTCATGCCCAGTAAGTGCACACACACACACACACACATAGACTTCCTAAACACCCAGACAGGGAATATGCAAAAAGTGAGTCGAGCCCAGCGTGAGGTTTATTCAAAGTAAAGCTTACAGAGTCGCTTCAGTGCCCTCTCTCTAAAGCTGTGGCACTACTGGAGGGATGAGCCTCCGTCTTTTAAAAGATATTCCCTCATTTAGTTTTTTATTGGTGGGGAGAGAGACCAACACATCTGTTCAAGCTCTCCCAATTGGGTTGTGATCTGGAGCCGCTCAGCAGTTTTAAACATTAAAAGATAAGATGTTAATTACTTCCAGGAACACTTGGGTATTCTAGCACCGCACCTCCATAAAGTTAGAGGATTCAAACAAAAGAAAGTCTAAAACAAACTTTTTAAAAAAGCTGAGAAACCCTCACTTTCAGTCCAGTATGGGTGAAAACAAAACACTGGATCCAGTGCTTCCAATAATGCAACTCATTAGTCTTTTATCAGAGCCTCCTGCTTCCTACATGCCCACTTCTTTCAACATGTCAGCACCTCCACTTTGTAACAGAGGTCCTCAATCAAACACCCAACTAAAACTAATGAAGGTTATAATTTTCAGCTTTTGTTGAAACACTTTCAGAGACATGTTGATTCTAACTGTATCATCATTTTTGAGTTTGAGTTGCTGTTGATTTGTACTGTGTTTGACTGACTTTCTATGTATGTGTTTCATCTGCAAACAGTAAACTCAAAGATCTATGGCTTCATGAAAATAGTGTGTATTCTTACACTGTCTCTCTCTCTCTCTCTCTCTCTCTCTCTCTCTCTCTCTCTCTCTCTCTCTCTCTCTCCAGGTAACGATGTCGCTCATGGTAGAAAACCTCACCTCTTCCACCCCTCTGGCTCCCACAGTTCAGTTCTGGCCCTCAGGGAGCAGAGCATCATCCTTGAGTGTATCCCCAAAGGCCTGTAAGGATCTCACTGTGTGTTTGTCTGTGTCAAACTGTGTGTGCTGCCTGCCATCATTGTGATGCGTTGAGGTCACCATGATGTGACATTTCACTTCAGTTGTCCTGCACATACAAACTGTAGTCTCCTCTGAACAATACAAATGTGTATCAGCATTTCTTCCTGCAGCCTTTCAAAGCTGCTGTGTGTCTGAACCACCCACCTGCATGGAACTATTAGAAAATGACCTACTTGGTGTCCTACGATGAGCTTTTATTCAAACTTGATATGTTTGACTATTTTAATCACACGAGTACTGAAAGCACAGAGCGGTAAGTCTTTGGACTGTGTGGGCGTCTCCGCCTCCACCATCACACACAGGACATCAGATCTGCAGGCAGATGCTATGTCTATTTTAACAGCTATGGTAGTAGAATGACAATGATAGAAATGCACACTGCGATTAAATTGTTAATCCAAAATTAGTTATTAATCTAAGGCAATAATGTAATGCATTTCGAGAAAAGAGGCCCCGAGCCACAGGACTGATGAGCTCCAGTGTCTCAGAGCTATAACACCAGTCTGATGTGTGTTTGTAGCAGCGTGGTGTCATCCGCGTGTGATTCAGCGAAGGTAAACACTGGAGGTTTGTGTGTCATGTCACTGCGAGCTGATGCTTCTCATATCAGAGGCTGCAGATTTATCCATGTGTGTCCTGCTGCCTTCAAGCGTCTGCAGGGATTTCATGAACTGAAGGAGAAGCTTTTCATACAGTGTAAAGCTGCTGCTGACATCAGACACTGAAACTATCACCCACATGAATATATTATAGACCAAGACTTTACTGCCGCTCTTGCATTGGCTGCATTCAATTTTCATTTTTGATACAAAATTTAAAAATTAAAATGATTTATTTAGATTTACACACATTCACAAGTGCATGCATGGGCTATATGTATGACACACCACAGCCTATGAGGTCTGCAGTTATTTAGCTCAGTACACAAAATACAGCACAGCTCAAATATAAAACTCGAATTAAGGAATTCTCACCAGCAACTTTAGCTCCTACCTGTGTTAGAGGCTCAGCCTGGTTTGAAGTGTCTACATGTGCCTCACGTGTCATTGCTGACTTAGCTGTAAAGCGTCTAATAGGTGACTGCAGGAGGCTTTAGCAGCTAAGACATGACGCAAGTGGACCAGGTTCCTGTCATAAATGCCAGTAGCCTCCTAATGGCGCCACCTATGCTGCAGGTTCAATCCTTTATATCAGTGGTTCCCAACCTTTTCCAACTCAGGGCCCACTTTTAAGTCTTCGTGGCCCACCTTTGATTCCATAAATATGGAGGCAAAACTATGTGTTCCCAGAGCGCTTTTTTATTGAAGATGAGACATAAAGGACTGAACTGAATACAATAGAAACCAGATGGAAGCTCCACAGTCACAAATACATCATCTGTAACATGTTCCAACACCACACACACACAAACCCGTCATTCAAGGAGCTGTGCATCAGCACCACACAAATATCAGAACAACTAACGGGCTGTATGTAACAAGGTAATTAACAAATGATTAATAAATAACACTATCCTTCAACAACAGAGAAATGCATTCTCATACATAACAATTTGAAAAAAAGAATATTTGAACGTCTATAAATTAAATTATTAGAATTATTATTAAATGTAACTGATTTTTAACATTAAGGACATTATTCTGTATATTTTATATAATTACACTCTTCCCTCCCCCATACAAAAGTCAAAATATTTTGGAAGTGATTTGGCGGCCCACTTGCAATACCATCGTGGCCCCCTGGTGGGCCGTGGCCCATAGGTTGGGAATCACTGCTTTATATTAAATCATTTTATCTCCCGTCTGTGTCATTGCTGTTTTGCGTTTACTCTAATTATCTTGCTTCCCCAGAGAGTTCAGTCTCCATGGCACTAAATGGACTGTCATTACAATTTCGCCTTAACGATGAAGTGGGATATTACATCATTAACCAGATCAACTCTAATTTCCTCCATATCTTTCTGAATCGATGGATCTGTCCCATCGACTATCCCTCAGATCAATTTTTACAGTCACGTCTTTTTTCTTCTGTTTCTCTGCTCCTCTTCTTCACTCCTCCTGATTGTGACAAAGCTGATCTGTGTCTGCAGGCCCACTCCAAAGGTGGTGTGGAAGAAGAAGGACGGCAGCCTGGAGGAAACGAGCAGCCAGGTGGACAGCCACGGCCGCTGGCTCCGCTTCGACAGCATCACTCTGGAGGATGACGGCGAGTACGAGTGCAAAGCCACCAACAGCCACGGGTCGGTCGCACACTCCTTCAGCCTCACTGTGGAAGGTAGGGCCGAGAAATGTCACTGCCATTAGGATGATGTTGTTCTTTCACAGATTCTTTTAAACTTTTAATTGAACAAATTTGCACAGGAAGCAACAAAGATCTTCACTCCCTCAAACATTTACTTTAAAAGGTATTTTTGATTAGCTGCAGGACTGACAACAAAATCTATGCAGAGTCAGAGACATCTTGGCCTTTTGTCCCTAGCACACATAGCTCCAACAACACTGGAAGATAAGTCCCATAATGCAACTATAAAAAATTTTAATAAGCCCCTCGCTGCCTGGTAAACATGGCCTTCAAAGTCCATGACCCAAGTTTGTGACACAGACTCTCTGTTATATATTTATAGCCTCCAAATTATATAATCAGGATTATTTTCTCAGACTCAAGAATCAGTAATAATAATTGAATCTGATACATAGAGTCTATTACACCCCAGAAAGACTGCATTATATAAACATATGATATATAAATACAATATGAATGTAAGTCCAAAGTTGGTTCCCTTACTCACATGTTCTGGTCCTGTTTACAATTATCTAACTATTGGGAAATGATTCTATGTATTATATCCAAGATTACTGGAATAGCCGAACCAAGGCCAGCTCTACTAGGGGATACATCATTGTTGCCACCGAAGGGTACCAATGCTAAGGATTGCTTTGGCAACAGCTAATAAATGTATAGCTCTTAAATGGAAAGATGAATATCCACCACTGCCCTCTCTCTGGCTCAGTGAGCTAACCTCTTGTATCCAAGTGAGAGAATAATGTACAATTTGAAGCAGAGACCTGAAGTCTTCGAGGGAATATGGCAAAATCTGATTGACTTTCTGGAGACATCGGGTAAAGACGTTTAGGAGTCATATCTAGACACCAAATAGTTGCAGTCCTTTCCTGGCTGATGGCTTTTTTTATGAAACTGTTGTCTAACTGTTTTTACTTTACAATTGTATTAATTATTTTATTTATTTGTTTGATTTTTTTTTCTGCCTCTGTGAAAGACGGGTAGTCTAACGTTTTGTTAAAGATGGAATATGTTGGATGAAGTGTATGTGTGTGTGTATGTGTGTGTGTGTGTGTGTGTGTGTGTGTGTGTGCGAACAAGTGTAAAATTCATGTTGAATTCGTTTCTATACACATCTCTCTCTCTCTCTCTCTCTCTCTGTCTCTCTCTCTTTCTCTCTCTCTCTCTCTCTCTCTCTCTCTCTCTCTCTATATATATATATATATATATATATATATATATATATATATGTATATATATATATAATTTATTTAATTATTTATGTTTTTGGATGGTCCTATAGCGCCCTTGGGTGCTTGCCACTCTTTCTTGTTGGATTAAAAAAAACTTAAACATATTTGTTCAAAATAAAAAAAGAATCAGTATTTAAAAAATCATCTTTAAGAAATGGTTACAGACATTTAGAGACTCTTTGACTATAAAGATCATTCTGAATAGTCCAATCAATCCTATAGCTGCCGCAGTATATCACAGCTGTTTGTCTCTGGCTTCGCAGCGGCTCCGTACTGGGTGAAGGAGCCTCCGAACCAGCTGTACGCTCCAGGGGAGACAGTGCGACTGGAATGTCAGGCCGAGGGCATCCCCACCCCGGCCATCACCTGGAGCATCAACGGCCAGACGGTCACAGGTCAGACTGCTTTCTGTGAAGCTAGGAAACTATAAATTACTCTGGCAAATGACTTTGAAGTACTTCAGTCCTCAAGTGCTGAACTTTACTTTTGTTTATTTAAAGTAGCCTGTGTTGCTCTATTGCACAAAGCTGGATGACCACAGAGAGATTTCAGGAAAGAGCAGCAATCGTTTCCTGGCTCCACTCAGTCCACCTCTGAAAGCTAGATGTGTTAGAGAGGAGAGAGAGAGAGAGACAGAGACAGAGAGAGAGAGAGAGAAGAAAAAGTTGAACTAAAGAAGACAGAAAGGAAGTGAGGTAGAAAGAAAGGAAGGAAGGAAGGGAGAAAGAGATTAAGGAAGGAACAAAGGAAAGGAAATTAAACAAAGAAAAAAAGGAGAAAAGGAAGCGGGGGGGGGGGAGGGTATCTGTACCAGCTGCTGCTTCATCTGTTGGATGACGGTTTCTTGGTTCAACATTTCTTTGTATCCAGAGTTTCTCTTTAACAAACTCACAATATTGTCTCATCCCAGCCCCCTGGTTTTAACCTCTTCACCTCCTCTCCTCTCACCCTTGTCCTCCTCCTCCTCCTGCAGGGGTTGACAACGATCCTCGCCGCAGCGTGTCAAGTGGCGTGCTGATACTGAGGGACGTGGTGTTTTCAGACACGGCCGTTTATCAGTGCGAGGCCTCCAACAAACACGGCTCCATCCTCCTCAACACCTACATCTATGTCGTTGGTATGTTCGTACAGCAACACGCTGCCTGTTTGTACCTTTATCATGGGGCTGAGAGGTAACAGTGTGTGTCTGTCCATCAGAGCTGCCTCCTCAGATCCTGTCCTCTGATGGAGTCGTGTACAGAGTCACTGAGGGGGGAAGCATCAAGCTGCACTGTGCTGCCTTCGGTTCTCCACGACCTCATGTTGCATGGTGAGACACACACACACACACACACACACACACACACACACACACACACACACACACACACACACTGACGTTACTTATACTTACTGTATGAAACACACATCCTGTCTGGTCTTGTCCTTGTGAAGGCCTGAGCTCAGTAATAACATAGACTCATGACTTAAATGCTATTCTTAAGTACAAGTCTGAGGTAATTGTACTTTACTTGAGTATTTATGCATATTTCTCCTCCTCCACGTTGTAGTTTTTACTCCACTACATTTGTCTGACAGCTTTCGTGACTTTTCAGATCACAGTTTTTCATCCCCCTCCTGCCCAGTGAAAACCACGCGTCTCCAAATTTGGTGATTTCGAAACTGAATGATGAAGTGTTTCTTCATGTGTTGAGAAAATTCTCCTCCCTCAGCTAAATAAACTATTTAAATCCTCTTGGATCAGCTGGAAAATGCAAAGACACAAAGCTGAAAACAGGCTGTTTTTCTGGGGAAGCTTTGTAGATATATCTGGTTCTCACATGATGATCTTATAGAATCTGATGCTCATTGCTGTAGATGAAAGCTGCCCACAGGATATAAGGTTGTTCAAATGAGCTCATATAGATACAGCTATAGATACAAATATAGTTGATAAATGTAAACACTCCAAATTGAGACAGTCAAATACAAATACAGACTTTCCCGATATACACGTGTGTAAAGACATTTAAACATTTTACAGGAACTCAAATGTAAATAATAAAAGTAATGAGGGTTGAATTTGGCTGCTGTAATTATTTACAGCTGCACTTTTCTTCCTGTCACAAGTCAAAAAGGCCTTACAACCTCGACTCACTACGACTGTTTGTTTGTTGTTGTTGTTGACTATAACATTTGTATTCAAAGCTACTTCATGGATAAGGCTGACGTCATGTCAACAAGACCAGAACCAACAATAAATGTATCCTACTGACAACTTATGCATTAAGTACTAAGATCAAGTATGAGATCCTATTTTAAATTCTTCAAATCTCTGAAGCTTTGAACAACTTTCTCTGATCAATTTGGTGAGATTGTCACTTTCTGCAATACACCTCCAGGTATTTACTCTCAGCGGAGCAGCGCCCTCTGGTGGTTGTATTAACAAAAAGCAGTGTGTCGCCTGCAGCGTGCAGGACCAGAACACACCTGGTCTGATCCCACAGAACAGATCTTTTAAGATAAATAGACAACCAGGTTTTACAGTCTCACATTGCTTTTCCCAGGTGACAGGTTGATTCACAGGCCGTAAACATTTTGTCCACAGTGTTGTGTTGTTTCCTCTCTGCTCCTCTAGTCCATCATTTATTGATCTTCTTCTGTCCATCATCCATTCACTTACGAGCCAGGAAACACCCTTCCATTGATCAGGTTACTGGGAATCACTGCTGCTGTTGTTGTTGTGGTTTTCATTCCTAATGTCTAATGCTGTCTAATGTAAAGCAGCAGCGACACATCCGATCAGGTATATAATGATCTCCATGTATGTTCTCTGCAGGGAGAGTGAGGACAGGCTTCCTCTGCTGTCCGACCCTCGTGTCTCCCTGCTGACCAATGGGACGATCGAGCTGTCTAATGTCGGCCACGACGACAGCGGGGAGTACACCTGCACCATCAAACACACCAACATCTCCATCACCGCTCACCTGGAGGTCTTCAGTGAGTCTCATACACTCACACAGATCAGTCAGCTCTGCATGCTGACACACACCACCACCACATGTTCCCCCAGAAATCAAGCAACATAAGTGAATTCTGCTCACATTATATGAGAGTGGAGGTTGAAATCTCACTGATGGTTAACAACTGTGACAAATAAAACTCAAACCATGTGAATAATGATGTTCCATGTTCCATTTCATGCCTTAGTTTGAATGGATACAAGACATTTTTATATTTTTCAATAAAATCCTTACAGAGCACAACATGAATAAATGTAGTGTGTGGGAAAAAAAGATGCATCTTTATACATGTAGTTCAGACATAGATGTGCAGATGTGGAGCAGCTTCCTGAAGGTCAATAGAAGCTCAACACCTGCTCACAGTGACCTGTCCCGTGTTCCCCTGTCAGACCGAACAGCCATACTGACGAGGCCCCGGGACGTGCGCGCCCTCAGAGGAACCAGCGCTCTGCTCGACTGCCACTTCTACAAAGACCCTCAGTTGATCGGCTACCAGATCGTCTGGAGGAAGGACGGACACAAGCTGCAGGAGTCGTCTCCAGATGACAAGTAAACACAAACACTGAGACGCTTCAGTCCACAGCACAACTGAAGAGCAGTAACACCGAGTAACAGCATGTTCACATGACTCATCTGTCCAACGTCTGCCACCATGATAAAGGACTGTGCCCAGTTTCACATTCTGAGATATAGTTCAGCTTTCAATTACACATTTTCTCATTACTGATATCTCTCTCTTTCTCTAAAAACATATTGCTTTATCTTGTTATATCCTGACATAACTTCTTCAAGCAACATCATCATGTCAGTATGTCATTATCACGACATACTGACATATTACATTACATTGTATTATTATTATATTACGTCTTTGCAGTAGGTGTTGGTGTTGGTGTCAGGTTGGGTGTCCTGGTACACTCAACACATGACATAAGAACACTAACAATAATAAACTCAATACACAAAGTCATTTAAACATAGAAAAAACAGAAATAAAATAGATAAAAACTGAAGTTAATAATTAAGACAGTGTGTAACAGCAGCATCTCTGGTTTGAATGCGACTGGGCACCTTTGTTGCGTCACCATCATTTCCTGTCATCTCTCTACTCTCTGCCATCAACATGAAGGCAAAATGTCCAAAAAGCAGTTTAGTTCTTTGAGAGGATAAAGGCTGTCCCACACTAACAGAAGCTCTGTCATAAATCCACATGATATACTCAGCTGGTATTTGAGTGTCAGCAAGCATATTATAAGTAAAGAGCTTTCACCAGAGTATTATATAATCTGATTAATAATACTTAGTGCTTGTTTGTATTAATATAGAAATACAAAGTATTAAAAGTATTATGTTGTAAAAAATATAACATAATCATAATATAGTTTTACACAGAGATAAAATAGAATATAAGGTTAAATGTAGTCATATAGCAGAACATAGTACAGAAATATAGTATATAATAAAATATAAGATAAGATATAGATTATAATTTATCTTCTTGGATACTTATTGCAGATAACATAATACAATAAATGTAAGTATATAATACAAACTGTATTCAATTAGTATGTGATGAGGAATTGAGTGTCGATGCTAACGCAGTGTTAGAAAATGTCTAATCCGCCAATTTAAATGAAAACACCTGTGTGGAGGATGACGTCTGTCTGGAGTCACAGGTTCGATCCTGAGGGGAGAAATTCAAGGACAGGCCTTCATTACTGCTGCTAATGTTGAGCAAACATCATCTCCAGCATCTCTTACAAAACAAGATTCATGCTCAGTCAGTCTGTCCTTCACATAGAGGAGAACATCAACATTTTGTCTTCTTTTTGGTGAATGTTTATGCAGTTCATACAAACTGATGAAAATAATGCTGTTAAGTAAGAAGCTGACACCATTAATACATGATAATATAATTAGTTAATAATAGTTCGTAATAAACTCTAATTAAAATCAAATATATTAACACTAAAACATTCATGATTCTGTGTGTGTGTGTGTTTGTAGGTACACTGTCTTTGAAAATGGCACCTTGAAAGTGACAGACGTCCAATCAAACGACAACGCTGTTTATTCCTGTGAGGTCTTCACTGACCTGGACCACGTGAAGGCCAGCGGCTCCATCACTGTAGTAGGTATGTGACAGTGTGTGTGTCTGACTGTGTGTGACTCTGTGTGTGTGTGTGTGTGTGTGTGTGTGTGTGTGTGTGGCAGTTTTAGTTTTAACACTGACAGTTTCCTGTTGGACCCTCAGCACCGCCAGACCCTCCCAAAGACGTGTCTTTGTCTGATGTTGAAGACCACAGTCTGACTCTCAGCTGGATCCCAGGAGACTCACACAACAGCCCCATTACAGGTACTGAACACACAGACACACACATGACATTCACGCACACACACTTTGAAATAGTTTACAGAAACAAAATACTGTATAAAGCCCCCCTGGTAGATAAATACTCCATTACAAGTAAAAGTCAATCATTTCAAGGTTTACTTAAGCAAAAGCACAAACCACATCAATCATGTCATAATCCAGTCATAATCAGCGCTCCAGTAGAAGTCAGTGGAGTTTTAATTAACTCATGCAGTGAATGAAGATACAGACAATGAACATTTTCCACACATAACATTTGAGATTTGTGCTGTTTGAATCACTGAATCACTGTTGTTCTATTTTGTTTTCTACCCCAAACATGCACGTGTGTCATTCAGAAACCATCTGATAATTATCATCTGTTGATTATTACAAATGCTGCGTCTGCCTACCGATAGTGAAACATGATAGAACTGAAGTGAGGAACCGAGCGGGTCTGTCTGTCTCCTCTCAGAATTCGTCGTGGAGGCCCGGGAGGAGCAGCACACAGAGGCGAGCAAGTGGAGGTGGGAGGAGTGGAAGAGAGTAACCGGGGACTTCAACCACCTGCAGCTGACCCTCCACCCCTACTGCACCTACCGCTTCAGGGTCACCGCCGTCAACGAGCTCGGTGTCAGCGAGCCCAGCGAGGCCTCGGAGCACCACAGCACGCCACCAGCTGGTGAGTGACACCAGACTGACCAGACTTATTGATAGTCTGTTATATTTGGATGTGATTTGACCCTTTAACCCTTTGATGCCCGAATTTATATACAATTATATTAAAAAATAAATAATTTGTGCTTTTGCTTTCAAGCAGATGCTAAATTAAGTGGAGATTGTTAATTTTACTCTAGCACACAGAATGCATATAATGCCTGTATATCTAATGTATGTATATAATATTCGGATGTAGTTCCGAATTTGAACGGTCCGCCAAGAAACAAATGCTTGCAAAAGGTTCCTAGGTGCGTATCGAATATGCATGAACCGGCATTGGAGGAACACATAGACTTCCTTGGATGCATTCTGAATGGAAGCGGTTTGAGGTGAATGCATGACAATAGGCGTCAAAGGGTTAAACCCCAACTTTCAAACTGTCTCTTTAAAATGGATTGTTGATTGATGATTCCATCTTGATGTCTGTCTCCTTCCTCCAGTTCCTGACAGTAACCCCACTGGTGTGCGCAGTGAGTCCACAGACCCAAAGACTCTGATCATTACATGGGATGTGAGTACTTCAGTCTGTGTGTAAACATGCTCTGATGTGTGTTCATGCATGTTCACATAATTGAATCCAAATCCGTTTTATGTTCCTTCATGTCTTTGCAGGAGATGGACAAGCGTTTGCACAACGGCCAGGACTTCATGTACAAGGTGTCATGGCGGGAGGCCGGGGGGACAGGCGTGCACTGGAACCACGCCGACGTACAGTCTCCTCCGTTCATGGTGAACAACACGGGAACCTACAGGCCGTTTGAGATCAAAGTCCAGGCCGTCAACTCGCTGGGAGCAGCACCACAACCGGAGGCTGAGATCGGACACTCCGGAGAGGACAGTACGTCACCTCAACACTCATCCATGCTAGTGACATAGATCCTGATGAAGGCCTTTTATTGTCATCGTCTTTGTCAGTTCTGAGGAAACATCACTGAGGTTATGGACATTCAGCTACAGTGTGTCCTAAAGTTAAATCATCACCCACTTTTATTAACTTTTTATGAATATATTTCTTTTCATTTCCCCCAATTTAACTCCCACTCAAAAACCAAACATCACTCCCTTAACAATAATTCTCAATAAATCTTTTTAAAAAACATATGAATATATCAGGTTTAAATGCACAATCAGAAAACACACACACCCAACCCTCCAACATGTGACCAAGGATCTTTTATGAACACTGACAAGAGCAATGCAGAGCTTCATCACACCCAAACAGTTAGTGCAGTAATTATCATCATCTCAGACAATCATTATTAAATGCAATATGAAAAATAAAACTAAGCAACATGCGCTGGAAATGAAAGTGGAAAAAATGAGTGGAAAATAAATAATTGCAAATTAAAGCAAGAAGAAATGAATGACATTAAACACATAAAATTCAATTGAAATAGAAAAACAATTACCCCCCCCCCCATCAAACTGTTAGTTTAATTCCATTTTAACACACCCTAGCTGGATAATCTTTTTCCATTAATACTTAAAGTTACACAGACTCTGTATCTAATAGTAAACAAAAACCTTTACTACTAACACATATGCTTGTAATCATCCATTTAAAAAATTCCTCACACTTTCACTTCTTCATGTCCAGTAAATATAAAAAACTATTTTTTATCAAATATGAAATTGGAAACAAAAATGGTGATGAATTCCTTCTGCCTGAATGTGTCTGTCTGACCTTTCTTGCCGTTTCTCATAAAGAAGGTCCACACCCCCTCATTAGACAAAAGAGTCTGGATGTGAAAAGAATGAAATCACCAGACTATAAAATGTCTTTATCACATCGCATCACATCAAGTCTTGTTCTGCAAAAATGTCACATCCAATGTCTCTGGAATGAAAGTAGTGACAAGCAGCTGCATGTCATCGTAAATTCTCTGTTCTGTTTTGATCGTGTTTATGGCTAAAAACAGGCGAGCTGCTGTGCAGTTTGTCACGAGCTGAGTGATAATGACTCCCAGTGAAAATGTCTTGAGGTCAAGAGTCAGCAGCCTCAGTCAGTGAGGGACAGG
Source organism: Centropyge bicolor (assembly GCA_037975185.1). Taxonomy (NCBI): domain Eukaryota; kingdom Metazoa; phylum Chordata; class Actinopteri; family Pomacanthidae; genus Centropyge; species Centropyge bicolor. The sequence continues at coordinate 2,119,718 of JBBMOC010000011.1, read as the reverse complement.
CAGCTGTACCGTACAGTCACTGCGTAACTTTAACCATCTGCATGAGAAGCATCTTGCCTGGACTTCAGTCTCAGTTCAGGCACACAAACTGAGGACTGTTTTGCTTTAAGCTTCATCGCCATCAATGTTTTTCTGTGATCTTTTGTTGCCACAGATACTTGATACAGGACTCCACACATAAAACTTGATTATTTCAATTATAGAACATTGGCTTTAAGAGAGGAAGAGTAATGATTAAATCTTCTTTACTGGAAGCAGGTTTTTTTTGGAGGGGGGGGGGGGGGGGGGGCACATTTGGACACAGCTGACGATCTGTCCAATGTTCACCTCCCATTATGTATCCATGGATGTTGGGAGTGCGCCCTCTGCTGGTGCCTTAAATCACTCACATAGGTGCCACTGTCAAACTTTGGTGGCATAGGTTCATGCGGACATAAGCATTTCATTAATTCACTCAAAATGTAGAACAAATGCACTTATATGTACTAGATTGGAAATGCACAATATGAACAGAAAATGGATACTTATTTTTATTACAGCAAGCTCACCCCTCCCCATCTCTCTCTCCCTGTCTCTCTCTCTATCTCTGTGTCTGTCTCTTCTCTCTCTCTCTCTCTCTGTCTCTCTCTTCTCTCTCTGTCTTTCTGTCTGTCTGTCTGTCTCTCTCTTCTCTCTCTGTCTTTCTGTCTGTCTGTCTCTCTGTCTCTCTCTTCTCTCTCTGTCTTTCTGTCTGTCTGTCTGTCTGTCTCTCTGTCTCTCTCAGGGCCTGAGGATGCTCCCACTGGAGTTGTAACAACAGTGATGAACAGCACAGTCAGGGTCAAGTGGAACGAAGCCCAGAATGTCAGAGGTCTTCTGCTGGGATACAAGGTGCCACCTCCTCTGTGCTCTCTGTCGGCTCAAGTTACAGAAACACTCTGACTTTTTAACTTCCAGAAAGGGTCTTTAGTCTTGTTTAGTTAGTGGGACTTTTTTTTTTTTAGAAAAAGCAAAAAGCAAACAATGGAGTGGATTCACTGAGTTTTGTCTTCGTCTGTGTCAGATCTACATCAGGAGGCTGGGTCCCCAGGGGATGCGGGGCCGTAGGTCTCTTGGAAAACTGTACCACGATGAGAAGGATGAGCGATCAGAGCGAGGGAAGGAGCGGGACAGCAGGGTGGTGGTCGTCCACGGCATGAAGACCTCAGAGGAGGTGACGGGGCTGCGGCTGTACTCGCAGTACGAGCTGGCCGTCACTGCCTTCAACAGCAAAGGGGAGGGGCCCCACTCCTCAGTGCACCACTTCCACACCCCTGAAGGAGGTGAGTATAGTGAGAGACGAGCTTACTGATTTCCTCTGGATGTACTTCTCACACATACTAACCTGTGTTTGCATGTGTCTGTACAGCTCCTGGTCCTCCTGCATCACTGAGGTTCGAGAGTCCGTCAGAAAAATCATTGATTCTCTACTGGAGCCCTCCAGTTGAAACCAACGGCATACTGCTGGGATACATGGTGCAGTATCAGCAGGGTAAGGTCCATCACAATTACTGAGATGGAGAGGAAGTTATGCTTAGTTTCAAGGAAGGGATTATTAATATCTTTACTAGAGTCCTTTACCTTAATGGCAAACATAAGTGAAAATACAGCCTGTCGAATTTTGAGCTTCTTGATAAAAACCAGAGCCAATCAGGAACCAGCTGCTGAAGACAGGATGGCAAATTTCTTTATGCCATAAATCTCACGAAGGAAGAGAAAAAGTATATATATAAACAAAAATGTCTCAAAAAGTCAAAAAACTTAACTACAAAAGTTTTATCAGTATCAAAATGAAAGTATTTGTTAAGCAGACTCCTGACTGGATTACTAACTTGTAGCTATACAGCAGCTGTCTAATAAATGTAATAGAGTGAAAGTTACAATATGTCCCTTGTATATGTGGTGGACTAGAAGTAGAAAGTGCAGTACTTGAGTTGAGTAAAAGTATTTGCTCAGCCTCCTGGTTTGTGTTTCATGTGCAGAGGTGGAGAGCAGCCCGGTGCAGATGGAGATCATCAGCGACCCCAGTGTGACTCACCTTGAGCTGGACCCTCTGGACCCCAGCAGCCATTACATCTTCAAAGTGATCGCACGGACCGCCGCTGGAGATGGACCTCCCATCACACGGAGGGGCGCCACCCTGCTCGAAGGAGGTGGGATGACAGTCATTTGTTTACAGTCCTTTCAAATGCAGTCAACACAATTCTAACTTTATTCACAACTCTCATCAATTCATCATTCATGTTTCCCTTCTTTTCTGCTTCCAGTTCCTCCGTCCAACATCACCATAGTTTCTGGCAACACGTCGTTCAACCTGAGCTGGGTGCCCGGAGAGCGAGACAGGAACCACGGCTTCCGCATCCGCTACCTCAGGAAGAGCCGTAAGAAAAGGGTGGAGGGAGGGGGGGGGGGGTGATGGAGGGAGTGCTGCATAATGACTGTCAGAGAAAGATGGAGGAGGAGGATGCAGAGGGAAATGGAGAGAGAAGAGGATGCCGTTATTAATTATTTAATGAACACATACTTTTCCATCTAATGAAATTTTAGCCAGTAAAGCTACATGAGGTAGAAACACATCCGAGATCAGCGTGAACCTGAGGCAGTGAGGAATATGACAGAAACAACAGCCTTACTAATCTATGACATTCTTGTGTGTGTCTGTGTTTGTGTGTGTGTATGTGTGTGTGTGTGTATGTGTGTGTGTGTGTGTGTGTGTGTGTGTGTGTGTGTGTGTGTGTGTGTGTGTTTGTGTGTGTGTTTGCCGCAGCCGGGGGTCAATGGGAGGAGTCAGAGGTGGTGAACTCCACGCAGGGTTTCTACTCGCTGACAGGCCTCAAACCGGGGAGTCAGTACCACCTGATGATCATTCATGGAAACAACACTCAGTGGGAGGACGTCGCTTGGACCATCGGACCAGGTTTGTGTTTGTTAACACTGTCAGCTATCAGCACACTGATAAAGGCCTGGTTAAAAAAAATGCATATGACAATTTCTCTTCATATGTCAGTGCCATCAGAAATGCCCGGTGGATTCGCCACCCAAGGTTGGTTGATAGGACTCATCAGCGCCATCGTGCTGCTGGTGCTGATACTGCTCATCCTCTGCCTTATCAAACGGAGAAAGGGGGGCAAATACGCAGGTAAGACAAACACACACACACACACACTGGCACACACAGACTTAAGAGTTTGATGTTGATGTTGTCTTCACTGTTTTTTCCTACAGTGAAGGACAAAGAAGACAAGGAGGTGGACTCTGAAGCTCGGCCAATGAAGGATGAGACGTTTGGAGAGTACAGGTGGGTCCTTCCTCTCCACGAGTTGTAGGTGTTGTGTTTTTTTTTTTAACTGATGCTGCAGATCTTAGACACTAATGGAGATCTGTCCACTAAAATACTAATACTTTAAGAAGGCGGTGTCATGATGCAACATGAACATATGTTTAGTCAGGTCTCTTCTAGATGAACCCAAACTGCTCTCTGTGGTTTATTCTGGCTGCCTCATGCTGAGATTTATGATGATGCTGTGGTAGTCTGAACATGAGGAGAATTCAGTGTGGACTCACAGTGTCTCCATCACAGAGCTGAGAGTGGAAACACAGGAGCTGATTAACTCTGTAGGCTCTCATTAACACACACACTAACTTCTGTCCCTGTGCTGCTCCGCCTGCTTTTCTAACAACACATCACTGATTCAGTCAAACAGTTGCATTTCAAAATAAGTACAGTTTATATACCAATAACTTTCCTACAGTGCTTTACTTATTACTTTATTTTGGAATGAAACCTCTAATTTTCGTCTTGTTTTTGCATTAACATTTTAGCTGCTTGATTCATTTAACTGTCTGCCTCTAACACTCCCGGCTCTCCGTCCTTTTTATCTCACTTCTCATTCTTTTCTCAATGCTCTGCCTGCAGATCCCTGGAGAGGTGAGGAACTTACATGCATGATTCTCTTCTTGTGTTTTCATGACTGTGTTGTGATGGTGTGTCATTACATTTCAGTAAACTAACTCAGTGGCATTTCCCCCCATGTTCCCTGGTTAATATAAATGTAACACTTCCTCTTTGTTTCCCTGTTGCTTTGTTAAGTATAATGTCCATTTCCTCAGAACTAATTCCTTCAGTAAAGCAAGAGAGTCATGACTAATAGAAATTAGTACTTTTGAAATGTGTTATTAAAGTTATTGTTATTATTTATTATGTTTGTTTTATGGTCTTTTTGTCTATCTAGGCAACCCCAGCTATTATTTGAGACCCGGCCACTATTTGAATATCAGCTTTTATATTTAGAATTGACAGTAAAAACTGAAGTTTTTTCCATCTGTCGTCTTTCAGTGATGGAGATGAGAAGCGCTCGGACAGTCAGCCGTCTCTGTGTGGGGAGAGCAAACTGGGCAGTGATGACTCTCTGGCCGAATATGGAGACAGCGTGGACATCCAGTTTAACGAGGACGGCTCCTTCATTGGCCAGTACAGCGGCCGGGGGCCTGTTCCCCATGGCAACGAGAGCTCCGGCCCCGCCTCCCCCGTTAACGCCGTCCCACCTCCCCCCATCGCTCCATCCATGTCAAGCATCTTGAACCGGCCCAGCTAGACACACACACACATACACACATTATAAATAAGTACACACACTCATACATACTGCCTGCCTGCAACAAAACACGAAGGGACAGACCACTCCTGACTCCACTGCCTGTAATGTCAAAGTGCAACACACACACACACACACACACACACACACACAACACACACACATACACACACATGCACATGCACATACATACACACTGTCTCAGTACATTCCACAAGTTTATGCAGTGAAGCTGTTTACAGGATGTCTCACCTTTTCTACTACAAGTTTACACACACACACACACACACACACACACACACACACACAAGCAAACAGCAAACACCTAAAATTAGACAACACTTCAATCTTCTCTGAGACAGAGGGACGTGGAGGACAGGAGCCAGCTGCACCAGCTGTTTGTTTAAATCTCTGCCTAGATTTAACTGAGTGTTTACTGAGTCAAATTTGAATGTATGCGTCACTAAATAAAGCAGGTTGCACCACACAAACTAGGTGTTCTAGTGCTAGTAGAGAGTAGTCGTAAAACCCAGTAACACGTGGTTGCCTTGGAGCGACGACACTGAAAACAGACAGTGTGTTATTCACCAGGTAACGTGATGATGATGATGATGTGGATAGTTCTGCCTTATTGATGCTGCAGTTGACTTCCTTGTTTACATTTTGTAACATTTTCTGATTGGACACTGCCACAGATGTTTTGGCTTTACCTGCTAAGACTTAAACCCAATTCAGTGAGCGGCTGGTTTGAATCTAGTTAGTAGTTAATAAGAGCTTAGGAACATGCAAACATGGCAACAGATGAACAAACAGCTGGTGCAGCTCAGTCCAGGAGAGGAAGATGATGACGAAGAGTCATTTCATCCTGTCTGAACGAAATCTCTCTATATTATTTCATCTTGTACAAACATTTAAGTCTCATTAATGTATTTAAAGTTCATTTTTTGTATAAACTTCACCAGTTTCAGTTTCACTTTTTGTGCATCGCTGTCAAACATCACCACTGCGTGTCTTTGTTTCTGCTGTTTGCGAGCTACTTATCTGTGTTTGTTTACGTGCGTCTGGGAATGATCTCGCTATTTATTGCCGTGTGTGTGCGGCTGTCAAACCTAAGATGCATGCCCCTCCCTGAGGCATTTAAAAATCATTTAGTTGATATTGAGTTGAAAGAGTGGATGTGACTTTGTGTGTGTGTGTGTGTGTGTGTGTGTGTGTGTGCTCTCCATCCCTGCCCTGTAACCTGCAGCGATGGGAGATCTGTTGCCTTAAGTGAGTCCAGTTGAGCCTCCTCTCCGCCCTCTTTCCGTCCATCCGCCTGTCAATCATCCATTTCTCCTCACACACACATTTCTTTTCCATCACCCTCCTGTTTACTCTGTAGGTGAAATGCAGGATGCTATGTTGGCCCTGAGAGCTCATAACACTGCAAACACACAGAGAGAGCACAACAGAGATGAGTTTAATTCACATCATGGAAATGAGATAACACATTCTTTAACATTCTGATACATTATGTACTATTATTTGAATTTGAATTGTCCATTGTTTGCAACAATGTGTTCATCACTTTTTCAGCGTCCCTTAGAAACACTTATTTTGTCAATAATTTACATTGAGTTCTTCATGACTTGCAGCTGCATCGTCTACTAATTCCTGCACCTGTTCTCAAATTGGTGAAGCTGAGGCTGTGTTTCCTTAAGTCGCAGTGCATTGAGCTTTCAGGGCCACCGTAGAGTGTGGCAAGACAGAAAGACACTCCTATGCACGCACACACACACACAGATAGGCACATACACACACCATGCACACATGTATACTGATGCATGCATTAAATGGAGGCCTATGGAAACCGGTCCTCTGTAGCAAAACCATATAGGACCCTCTGAAGGAGAGAGGGAGGACGGAGGAGGCGGAGGACAGAAAAACATGAGGAGGAGGAGGAGGAGTGACAGAAATAGAGAATCTGACGTATCGTTTCTCTGAATGTAAATAGAACCTTGAGATTGTCATTTTTTTATTTCCATTGCTTCTTTTATAAAATGATGAAATTGTAATTTTTTTTAATATGCTCTGTTTGGTTTTGTGCTGCAGGGCTCCTTCGCTGACCTGCACACTTTGTATCATACACCCCCCCCCAACCCCACCATCGTCTCCTCTTAGGTTTTCCTCTTGTGTCGATTAGTAGCCCAGAGACATTTAGAGAAGACTAGAATCATAGCGAGAACAACCTTCATTCAGTTTCTTTTTAGTGCTTAGAGATGCAGCAGATAATATTGATTATTAAGAATCATGTCATAAATGTTATACACCTCGCCAAGGCAGTGCTGTTTTAATGGACATGGGCGAGATGATGTCTTCTGCAGCCCTGGATGGAGCGATACTGGAAATCAATCTTAATACTTAGAGGGTTTATTTTTGTGGCTTCGCTGCGTCAGCCTGACGAACGAGGTGAAGCAGAGACTTCCTGTGTGTTTGGACTGAGAGCTGGAGTTTGTTTCTGATGTGTGTGGAGCAGAGAGACGAGCCTGATGAGTCATTTCACACACTGATTTTTTACCAAACTAACAGGAGGAAATTCATTTATTAGGGACTACTTTCAGCGGCGGATGAATCCACATTTGGTCCCTAGTGAGTATTTGTGGCAGCAGGACGGTGTTTGTGGGATTGTGTCCAGATAAACTACAGTGTGTGTGTTCATGATGATGAACAGGTGGACATGTTTTCATATTGAGCTGATGAATCACTGCAGATCTAAAAATCACAGCAGTAAACTCTTAGACCACAGCTAGACTACAGGGAGGCTGAGTGTGGATGCTTAGTTTTGCTAGTCTTCTCATCCATAAAGTCGCCGTGAAACAGCAGGATGTTTACAGGATGCTGTGCTCAATCAGCCTGTCAGACTAAAGGAAAAACTGGCATCCGTCAGTCGTCTCTCAGTGTCATACTTCAGTCCAACATGTAGCCTTGTTTAACGCCTCCCAGGTCTCGAGCCGGCTCCCATCTGTCTCTCTGCTCCTGATGCTGACTGCACAGCTATCTGTCTGTCTGTCTGTCTGTCTGTTTCTGTTGCAGCCTTCTTTTATACATATAAACACGTTGGGGAAAAAAACACAAAAACTAGTAAAAAAGAAAAAAAAGACAAAAAACTTTAGGTGATAACAATAATAACAACAACAACAACAGTTCTGTTATCGGTTTCGTGGTCAGTGTTGTCATCAGCAGTGATGACATGATCAGTAACACAATCAGTATCACAGGATCCAGCAGGGACATGATAACAGTGGAAGTGGGAGGGGGCGGCTGTGGTGTGTGTGTGTGTGTGTGTAGGGGGGAGGGGGCTTGAGGAGACAACACTCAAACACACACGTACACAGGAGGCTGGGGGGTGGGATGAGGGCGGGGGTGGGGGGGTGTACTGCAATATTGAGGTGTGCTGATGTTGTACCTGCTTGTTGCATTGTGCGCTGTACTGTAGCTGACAAACTAACCCCAGACTGTCAACTAATAAATAAACATGGACGACGCATATCCTGAACTGAGCCGAGCCGCTGCCTCGTTTCTTCTTTCCATGTGTGATCTTGTACCTCAGTATGAGTTTTAGACACGAAGTGAGAACATTTTTGCAAAGCGAGGACATTTTGGTCGGTCGTCACATCTTCAAAAGGTCAGTCTGAGGATTCAGGGTTCAACGTGTCAGTTCACAGACTTTTAAAGAAAATAGTCTCTATCAGCAGATGACTCACCTGTCAAACCACCTCCTTCAGCACATCTGAAGGGTCATGAGACAATTAATGGAAGAGGAAAGTTGTGGTGTAAAGCTGCTATTCAAATGAAACTGTGTCTGTCTTATGAAAAATGTTGGTGGGAATCTGAAATGTGACACAAGTGAACACTGATTTTTTTTTTTTGTAAGAGGTCACAAGTCAAAAAGGGCATAAAGCACAGGTTATAATCTATGATGATGTGTTGTAGTTGACAAGCTTTTTATGTTTTTAATGTAATCTGAAAATTAATTACAGAGGTCAGGGACATGCTACATTTCCCCCTGAACTGAATTCACTTACCTGCAAATTGTACCCCATTACAGTTCTTAGTACTGGTATTTTCACACTGTTTGAGATGTGACAAAAGTAAGAGTGTGCGTGTGTGTGAAAAAGATGGAATGCAGTGGAGCAGCAATCCATCTCTCTCTCACACACACACACCTGAAGCTATCACTCTGTGTGTTACACTGTCAGACTCAGCAGTTTGTTTTACTTATTTCTAAAAGATTTAAAGCCTCTTTCATTCTGCACCCTTTAATGTGAACGTGTTGGTCTCAGGTCTGACAAAGAGGCTGAGTCACAATAAGTCACAACGACAGTCTTACAGGTCAAACCTGCAACACTTGAATGTGACTGAACTGTCATCAGATTACTTGTCCAGCCTCAGATTAATAATACAAAATATAGTCAACAGCTATTACATTGTGATGTATTATTATAGGTGAAAATAAGACTTTATTGCGCCCTTCACTATTCACAAGCTGCTACTCAGTCATTCAGAAAGTGATTAAAAGTAGTCCCACATTTGTCAGCTGCAACATTAAAGTAATAATTATAATTAATTATGATCCAATAATATAACTATTCTCATTCTGCTCTCACAAGTAGAAGTACAAAAGTATTGGTATCCAAATGTATTTGAAGTACTAAAGTAAATACTCATACACAGAATTTAAAAAAAATATATTTACTATTGGATTATAATTATTGATGAATTAATGGGGTTTTTCTTTTTAAAAAACACAGTATACGAGTAAATGTACTTGGTTATTTTCCACCACTGTAAAAAGGTATCCTCTAAAGAACACACACACACATACACACACAGAAGAGGGAGCAGCAGCATCAGAGGACACAGAGGAGGAGGATGGGAACACAGACTCGATGGAGCTGTTTGTTGTCACACAGGCGATGAGAGACGTCATACCTGGAGGAGCAGCTCACCTGACGCAGACTGCGTGTGTGAGAGAGTGTGTGTGTCCGGACTAAACCGGACAGGGTAGACTGAGGAGGATCAACAACATTGCAGTATCTGAGCCGCAACGACCGACCATCACACACGCGCTGCCAGGAATAGATCTGAGGATGAACACACCGGTTACGCAAGTCGGGGTCGAGAAGCCGCAGGGGGGCGCAGCGGGGAGGACGCTCCGGTTCCAGCGGCCGCACGGTGAGTTACACACACACACACACACACACACACACACACAGACACACAGACGTCCACTAACGAGCAACTTACGTAATACGAACGTGCACGCGCGCGCTTTCTTTTTTTCATTCATCCGCGTAACTGAGAGGCAGGACCGTGTGCGCGTGCGCGGACCGTGACGGCAGCTGTTGATTGTTTTCATTGATTGATGATCATCACCGGCTCGAAGCTGGATCCAATCAAATCAACCCGGTCCCGCGCGCGCACACACACACACGCTCTCTTGCGCCCTCTGTGGCAGCTGTCCAACATGTGGACCGGCTCATGTGTCATGGGGGGGTAGACCGGCTCAGACCGGACTGGGGGGCTGCAGGAGGCTCTGCGGGTCTCAGCAGATCCCTAAGGGGGGAGCAGACCCTGCAGTCCCGGACCAACAGACACCCCACGTGGCTTCACAGTGAACAAACAAATGGAGACGAAGCAGCGCGCGCCTCCGGGGCGAGGGCCGCGGCGCGTGCGGTGTGAGAGCACAGGTGAGTCAGCGGCTTCCGGAGCAGGTAGAGAGACCCGAGGACCGTCTGCCTGTCTGTCTGGCTGGCTGGCTGGCTGGCTGTGTCTGTCTGTCTGTATGTCTCTCTCTCTCTCTCTCTCTCTCTCTCACACACACACACACACACACACACACACACACACACACACACACACACACTCGTTCACTGAGGCCACTTTTGGGGACGTTACATAAAGTCATCTTCAGCCTCTCCTGAACTTTAACCTCTGACACAGCTTTTGTCCCCAACTAGACAAACCTTCCTCAGTTAACTGGTCTTACGTGTGTCCCAGAAAATAGCCCGTGTCAGGAACACGAATGCCCGCGCGCGCGCGCACACACACACACACTGCATGTGCTGCTTGCAGTTTTTGACTCCAGTAAAAATCAGTGCTGCAAATCTGCTCAGGTACTGTACATCACAATGTACAAGCACAATTTTGAGGTCCTTTTACTTTGCTTGAGTTTGTTTCTTAACAATATTCCAGAGGCAAATATTGAACTTTAATTTTATTATTATTGTTGGTGATGGTGCAGAGATGAGAGGACAGGAACAAAGGTCCCAGCTTGATTTGAACCGGTGACCTCACAGTTCCTCACTTTTGTCCACAGGGGAAATGCTCATTTATAAAGTATGATGTATAGATGTAGATTGAACCAGCTAACAGTTAATAAAGAGTATATTTATTATTAGAGAATATTTATTATTATTATTGTTATGTAAAGGAGCACTTTGATTAGTTTCAGATTTTAGTTTCTAATTTTAAAAAAACCCTTCAATACTACATTCCCCATAATGCATTAGAAACTTAATTAGCCTTCAAAATGCCTATTGCACCAGTTTGTTGTGCTTTTCATAATGTTTTAAGTTTCACCACTGCCTCTTCTAGGTGCTCTACTGTTTCCTGACGTGTTGCTGCCACCTGTTGGTCAGTGGAATAGTGGGAAACCATTGGCAGGATTGTGTATTGCGCCACCTGCGTACATTATTGTGCACATGCACCAGACAATCAAAACTAGCTTTATGTAGAAATACAGAAGTACTATCAGCAAAATTTCCTGAAAGTAGAGTGAAAGTTCTCATTCCGCACAGTTGTCTGTGTAAATGCTGCTTAAATGTTGATTTTGCATCAACATGTCAGCATGCGCTCACACACACCCACACAAAGGGCTCGGCTGCTTTATGAGATTTTTTAGTCATCTGGTAAAATCCTAATAGAGCTGCTCAGCGTGGCTGTTCCTGCTCTGTCACGCTACACCACTTCCTGTATGCCGGGGCAAAGTTTAGAGCTGCACTTGGTGATTGGTGGATGACTTCATTCTAGGCTGTACTGGGACAGTTAATGTGACTGACAGGTTATCCGACCAATCAGAGGCGCTGTATCCACTGCAGAGAGCCAACCAGGTGAGCTGACTGACTCAAAGCTCCACCCCTCTGACACTGTGTGAGAAAGTTTAAAAAGTGTGCTCACCTGGAGAGCTGCTCTTTATTCCATCCTCTTGTAAAACACACACACACACAGTACAGAGGTTTAACACACACACGCACACACACACTTGGCTGTTGAAGCCATGTCAGAGTCAGAAAGTAAACTCACTCAAAATCCTCTGGAGAAGACCTGGGTCCCATGGATGAGAAGCCGGCTGAGCCAACGCAGAGGCTGTGAGTATACACACACACACACATGCACATATGCTTGCACGCGCGCACACACACTCACGCACTGCCTGACACAAATGGAATCTACATTGTTGTGTTGTGTGTTGACAAGTTGATACTTGTCTATTAAAGAAGATGTCAGTCAGTTTTTGCGAGCAGAGTGACTTCATGCGTGTTCGGAGGATTTCCTCTGCAGTGTCCCTTTGTGAGAGACCGGAGGGCCGTTCACCCCTGAGCTACACTGTGACGTCCACATTCTTTTTTTTAACACAATCTGACAAACCTTCAAATCAGTAAACATCAGCTTCGGTGCTCTCTGTTGCCAGATAGTGCAACATGTTGGCGCTTCAGCTGGGGATTTTTTACTTAAGTCTGTGCCAGTGTTAAACAATGTAAAAGTCCTCTATTACAAGTAAAACTCGAGGTCTGTTATCAGGCCAATGCACTTGTAAAGTCCTCATTCTGCAGTAAAATGTCTTCTGTGTCATTATTAGATTGTTGGTCCTGAAGCATCAACGCTGGAGCAGCATTTTATTGTTGGAACTCCAGATGGCGCTAGTTTGAACTTCTTTATATTCACTTAGTTCTTATGTCACAAGAGCAGTTTGATTCTGGCTGCAGCTGGACTCAGCAAGGCCAGAGTCCCTCACAGACCCTGACCCCCCCCAACACTGCACACTACTTGTTTCTTCACTTCCTTTATCTTTCTTTACTTATACAGTTGGTTTATTGTCAAGCACCAAAAGACCAAGTCAAATTCCTCATGTGAAAACCTACTTGGTAAGAATACTGATTTGGAAAAAGAATTTCAATGACAAATATTAGTCATTGTTGTTGCTGAGACTGTTTGATTTCCATGTGACGTGTGGGAAGTGCTGTGTGAATCAAACTGTGTGTCACTGACTTCACTGGAGTTCAGGTTTGACATGAAAATCAAATGGATCTTATCTGAAGACAAGAGCTGCAACTGAGGGTTATTTTCATTATCGTTTGTCTTTTTTTTATTCACGAAAAGTTGAGAAATGGCCATTCTAATTTCCCATGATGCCTGTGGTGATATGTTCAAATAATTTTCTCTCTGCCTCCTGTGACGCTTTCGAACTTTAGCATCAAGCCCCGTGGAAATGCCTTCAAGGTGTTTTAACCCTCTGTCTGTGTGTTTGTGTGTTTCAGCGTCGGTGCCCCAGTTCACCAACTCCCCGACCATGATAGTGATGGTGGGACTCCCGGCAAGAGGAAAGACTTACATCTCTAAAAAGCTCACCAGATACCTGAACTGGATCGGCGTCACAACTAAAGGTATCACAGGATGAAGCTCTGATTTCACTGGGACTCTGGTAAACCGTCATGTGATTAAACATTTGGTTGTCATGCTTTGACTAAACATGGTTTACTGCACAATAATATTCCATCCTTAACAAGTGCAGATTCTGGATTTTTATATATATTACACTAAATGTGAGGGAGTATGCCCAATCACATAAACAGCTCAGACTGAACATTGCTTTGCATTAAACTGTAAGACGTTTTGCTTATTTTGATAAGATAAGATAAGATAAGATAAGGCTTTATTCGTCCCACAGTGGGGAAATTCACATGTCACAGCAGCACAGGGGATAGCAGCAGTAAAAATACTAAGCACAAATAACAGTCTAAAAGGGAGGTATACACAAGTTTACATGACTTATTTACAATTTGTATGTATGGATATGAAATGTAAAATATGAAGTATAAAAATATACAACCAGTATAACAATATATGACCAGTAGATATACACAATGGGCCTAAACTGAGGTAAGAAATGACAGCTTAAATACAGAATATTAAACATTAAATACTAAATACAGAATATTGCACATTGACTTGGTCAAGTATTGCACAGTGACATAAAGAACAGTATTGTACAAATGTACTGAAAAACAGTATATGGTCCATGGTCTATTGAGAGCAGTGCTGGTTGTACAGTCTAGCAGCTGCAGGAAGAAAAGACCTGCGATATCTCTCCTTCACACACTTTGGGTGAAGCAGTCTGTCACTGAAGGAGCTCTCCAGAGCTGTTAAAGTGTCCTGCAGGGGGTGAGAGTTATTCTCCAACATGGATGACAGCTTGGCCATCATCCTCCTCTCTCCCACCACCTCCACTGGGTCCAGGGGGCAACCCAGCGCAGAGCTGGCCTTCTTGATGATTTTGTCCAGTCTGTTCCTGTCCGCAGCCGAAATGCTGCTGCCCCAGCATGTAACTGAATAGAAAAGGGCTGATGCAACAACTGAGTCATAGAAGGTCTTCAGGAGCACCCTTGCACTCCAAAAGACCTCAGTCTCCTGAGCAGATAGAGTCTGCTCTGACCTTTCCTGTAAAGTGCAGCAGAGTTATGAGCCCAGTCCAGTCTGTTGTTGAGGTGAACACCCAGCTACTTACAGGATGTCACCATCTCAATGTCCATTCCCTGTGTATGTGAGATCACAGTGTATGTGAGAATCTTTATTTCGTAACTTTTACGAACACGACTTAAAAATGTTGAGATCAGCTCAAGAAAGTGTAAATACATGTTTTATAACTTAACATCTAAAATCAATTTTTCTGTGTTCCACTGAGATTATTTCAATACTAGAGATTTGTGTGAAAAACAAATTTTAGCAGAACTGGATCCAAAATAGACTGAGCTGATAAACTGGACAAGTTTTTTTCTGTTGCCTATTTGTTAAAGCACACATGAATCAGAATCAGAAACGGGTTTATTGCCAATCAGATTTTCACATACAAGGAATTTGCCCTGGTGTTCTGGTGCATCATGGAAAAACAAGTACTACAAACGTAAAATGGAAATTTACAACTGAAATATTGATATATGTTTATGTAATATGTAAATTATTTCTGTGTTAAAATCAAAAGAGCTGCAGAGTGTTTACAGATTTATTTTGTTCCCCTCTGGGAAAGTATCAGCTGAAAGTGAAAAGATTTTTTTCTTTTAGCACTAATGAATCTAACCACAGTAACAGATGGGGCATCTGCAGCATCATGTCTCTTTGTTCTACAGTGTTCAATGTTGGACAGTACAGAAGAGATGCCACACGATCCTACAACAGCTTCGAGTTCTTCAGACCCGACAACACCGAGGCCATGAAAATACGCAAGTACGAGCCTTCAGCTTCACACCGTCTCACTGCCAACAATGTGTGACTTTACAGGTCTCATCTTCTGGGGATCTTAAGCAGTTCGATTTATATGAAACAGCATATGAGTGTGGAGGAGAAACTGTGATCCAAATCAGTCTGTGTGCGTTGCATTATTAATGTTTTCCTCTATTTCTGTGCACAGGGCCTGTGCTGTCGCTGCCCTCAAAGACGTGTGTGACTACTTCACCAGAGAGCTGGGGCAGGTCGTGGTGAGTGACATTGAACATTAAAGCTGTCGGTCCTGAAGCAGCTGAAATCCGTTTTTTTACAATAACAAATTATCAAATGATGCTGTGTTCATAGTGAATCTGCAGACACAGCTAATGGTTGAGCTTCATTATTTCCTGTCAAGGGAGTTTGAATCCAGATCATGCTGACCAGTAATACTAACAAAATCTGGCTTTTTGATTTTGTCAAAAATAAACTTTCTAACTTTCTTTATTTCCTTCATTTCTCTGTTGCCAAACAATAATATGTTATATATTTTTTATATTAAGATATTTGTGTCAAGTACAATACGTAGTCATGCAGTAGTTATGTATCTTTCAAAACCTGGTCGACAAGAAATTAGTTTGTCACATGTACATTTGTTAGTTTAGTCCAAAGAACATGTGTGACTAATCTTATTTATCTCTACAAGGTTTTCGATGCCACCAACACGACCGCGGAGCGCAGAGAGGTCATCCTCAGCTTCGCCAAAGAAAACGGTTACAAGGTTTGTTGTTCGTCTCTATTAGAGGTGGGCGGATCGATCCAAATATCGATAGTTTTGATACCAAGTTGGTATCGCTATCGGATCAATACTAGCGTGATGAGATCGATACTTTAATGTCAGTTTCGCTCTTGTATGTGCTTGTGAGGTCTCGTCAAAGAGGCGACAGCCAGGTCGCTGGACTTGCCACTTCTTCTGTCTCACTCTCAGCGCGGAGCAGGCGCACTTTGCTCCTCCTCCCCCTCTTGTGCTCTGATGTCGTACCGTCACGTAACTCAGCGGCGGCAGGCCACTCGGCTCTCCCTCTCTCTCTCTCTCTCTCTCTCTCTCTCTCTGTGGTCTGATAGTTCTGTACCCTTTTTAAATTGAGAAAAATCCAGAAAAGAAGTGCACTGAAGGGGGGAAATGTAATTTTATATTTGTATTGTAGTTTCTCAACAGTCTACCTCTAAAAAGACTTTGTTTTAATTTGCTCTCAAATAATATTTTTTTTTCACTTTGTGTTTTTAAGAAAAAAAAATGCACACATAACAATGTTTGGGGAAATTTTTTTTACTTACTGCTCTATTGCTTCTGTTTTTGATAAGAAAGTATTATGCAGTCGCCTTTAAACTTTGCCCAAATTCTGTCCTGGGTTATAACAAAATAATCCCAAGGAAAAACCACAAAAACACCTAAGGGTCAGCAGTGTGATGGTACATCAACCTTAAATATTAAAAGTATCGGTATTGGTATCGGTATCGGTATCAGCGATACTGGCCCTGTAATTACTTGGTATTGGATCAATACCAAATCTTGCAGTATCGCACACCTCTAGTCTCTATTACAAATGGAAATGTGAGAGATCAAAACCCTGCAACAACTTCTTGCTCTGTCTTTTTCCACCTGTGCAGGTTTTCTTTGTGGAGTCGATATGTGATGATCCCGAAATCATTGCTGAGAATATTAAAGTAAGTGAAGTGTGTGTGTGTGTGTGTGTGTGTGTGTGTGTGTGTGTGTGTGTGTGTNTGTGTGTGTGTGTGTGTGTGTGTGTGTGTGTGTGTGTGTGTGTGTGTGTGTGTGTGTATGGGTATGGGTATAAATCTGTTTACAGTCGCGCTGTGTGGACTCGCTGTTCTGTTCAAAACACAAGTCCCCACATCATAAATCCTTAAAATTTAGTGTGAAGACGTGGGTGAGGTTCAGGTTAGGTAAGGAGTCAATGTAAATGAAAATCAGTCGATGTAATGTCCTCGAAAGCAGTGGAAATGTGTGTGTGCAGGACGTTGTGATTCCAAGATCACTGCACGAGCCAGTAGCTGTTTTGAGCCGAGGCCCAGTGTGTTTGATTTGTTGTTGGTGGAACAGACTGAACTGAGGACCGGACCCAGTTGGACCTCAAGTCCAGGTTCTGCCAGGTCACGTGTGTCTTGGCAAGATCTGCTCTGACGTTGGCTCCAAAGTATGATGCACATATGGAGAACAGTCCTCCTGCTGTTATCAGTCTTTTACTGTCTCTTCCTTTTGTTCTTATTTTCACTTCAACTCAACTTATTTCAGTTGAAAGTAGTTTAGTTGGATTCATTTCAGTTTATGTGCGTAGTTCACATAGCTCAATTAATACTTTAAAAAACAAGTATCTTCAGCTTCTGTTATTTTGCTCTCTGTCACACGACCTCCCTCCCTCACTGCACAGCTGATGTCACCATTTGGCAAAACACCAAGATTGCTACAATCTGAAATCTGTTTTTTGTTAAGACAGAGGACTGAAATGGAGAGAAAATACACATTTTACTGAGTTAAAAGGCTTTTTGTGGATGTACTCTTAGTCTGGATTTATTCAGTTAATATTCCTCTAGATAACTCATTTTAATTTCCCATTCTTTTTCTTTTCATTGTATTTAAAGATGACGTTGAAATCTGTATGAACAATTACAAATTTACTAATACTTTAATCAGTTCAAGCGTAGGTTGAATCTAATATGCAACAACTCTGAGACATGACAGAAAGAATCTAAAATCAAATGTCCCCACTGACGTTGGACATAAGATGAGGACATGTCCGGTAGTCCTGTGTCTGTCAGACCCTTCAAACTGTCTCTTTTTCAATAATATGCAGCAAGTGAAGCTGAGCAGTCCTGACTACGTAGGCTGTGACAAAGAGGAGGCCGTGGCCGACTTCCTGAAGAGGATCGAGTGTTACAAGATGACCTACGTCCCACTGGATGACAACAAGGACAGGTGACAGAGCCACTGCAGTCCTCCTATTTTCATCCACACTGGATGATTCCCACCTCTCCATTAATATCTAGTGCCAACATTCAGTGCTCATTCACTGTTCTTTATTTAAGATAAGATCATTCTTTATTGTTCCCCCATAGAAATTCAGGATTTAGCAATGATCTGAATAAAAAGTATTGTGTGTGTGTCAGTATGTGCAGAGCAGCAAATGTGGGTTAAACTGCAGCTTTCTCCTGTTTGAATAACATCTGTTAAACATTAACATCCTGTGAACCTCAGAGATATGAAATAGGCATGATTTCATTTTTCTGTTTGTATAAAATGATTTCCTGCCCTCGTCTTACTTTATGCAGGAATTTGTCCTACATCAAGATCTTCAACGTGGGCAGCAGATACCTGGTGAACCGGGTCCAGGACCACATTCAGAGCAGGATCGTCTACTACCTCATGAACATCCACGTCACGCCCAGATCCATCTACCTGTGTCGCCACGGAGAGAGCGAGCTCAACCTCGTGGGTCGCATCGGGGGAGACTCTGGACTGTCGCCACGCGGGGCAAAGGTTGGGAGTGTTTCTGTGTGTTCGAGTGTGTGTGTGTGTGTGTGTGTGTGTGTGTCTGTCTGTCTGTCTGTCTGTCTGTCTGTCTGTCTGTCTGTCTCTGTGTGTGTGTGTGTGTGTGTGTGTGTGTGTGTGTGTGTGTGTGTTATATCATTCATCCTGTTTCTGTTCTTACGTCCTCTGTGTTTGGTCAGTTTGCCAGTGCTCTGGGCTCATACATGCGCGGTCAGTGTATCAGCGACCTGAAGGTGTGGACGAGTCACATGAAGAGGACCATCCAGACTGCAGAGGCTCTGGGAGTCCAGTATGAACAGTGGAAGGCCCTCAATGAGATCGACGCTGTGAGTGTGGCTGCGTAAAAAAATAGCTGATATGTTTTGGAGGAATTATATTTTCACTGTCTGCAACTGTTCATAGTTTGTGTATTTTCATAGATATAAGATAAGATAAGATAACTTTTATTGATCCCCCTTAGGGGAAATTTACTTGTCACAGCAGCAGTAACAAACAGTAAACAGTAACTCAAAAATAAATACCAGTAAGTGGCTAATTAAGAAATAAGGCAGCAATAAAAAAACAAGAAACAATAAGTGGCATAGGACAATAAAGTGACAAGTGAGGTTGAGTATTTACACCATGTTACATGTTTTCCTTGTCTTTAGCATCCAGAAGTAATAGACATACTATTATTCATATGAGAATAAAGATGCTATGAATGCTATTGCACAGAAATTTCTATGTTATTGCACTGAAGAGATATTATGGGTGAGAAAGAAGAAGAGAATTGTGTGTTTCAGACTCAGTTTTTGTGTTTACCGCTCAGGGGGTTTGTGAGGACATGACGTACGAGGAGATTCAGGAGAATTACCCAGAGGAGTTTGCACTGAGGGACCAAGACAAATATCGCTACCGCTACCCTAAAGGAGAGGTGAGGAAGGAAAGTGTAACTGACAAGGAAAGCGTTTCACTTTGCAATTCTGTAAAAGAAAATTCTCACATCAGATCATTTGGAATCAGCAAATGCATTTTTACTTGGTTACTGACTTAAACCGTGATGTTATTGATACAACTGCTGATTACATTTTTGTCCATCTGTAATTATTTCAACTCCAGTTTTTTATGTGGAATGTGGAACCGCAGGAGTGTTGAACAGTTATATGTCTGTGTACCACCAGTCGTACGAGGACCTGGTCCAGCGTCTGGAGCCGGTCATCATGGAGCTGGAGAGGCAGGAGAACGTTTTAGTCATCTGTCACCAGGCTGTTATGAGATGTCTGCTGGCCTACTTCCTGGACAAGAGCGCTGGTGAGAGAAATTATATTTATTTACAGAAACACTAATCATATATAAATACTATTAAAACCACACCAACAAGCCTCACTGTTGTTCCTTCATCACCATGAACTCACACACTGTAGTTTATCTGGACAAACACTCACTAGAGACCAATAATAGTCTCCAACAACACGAACTATTTCCTCTTGTCTTTTGATGATATGATGAAACTATTGAATCTTAAACAATATATTTGTGAGGTGGTTTTAAAGATTTACATCTTCAGTAGAAACCGATGGGATTGAAGCTGAGAGCCAGAGACAGGAAGTCAGATAATATTGAGAGATTCACAACACATTGTTGGATTTGGCGTTTTTATCGTATTTGTTCTATTCACAAATACGTAGTATATATCACATTGTGATTGAACTAAGCTGACTTTTCTTTCTCCCTGTGTGTAGACGAGCTGCCCTACCTGAAGTGTCCTCTCCACACGGTTCTGAAACTCACCCCCGTCGCCTACGGTCAGTCCCTGTACATTTATCTCGTCTCCTGTTGGGTTCCCACTGCTTCCTCCTTTAATGTCCTAAGAATCAGACTCCTACATTACAACTTCTGCCCATTTTCTCTTTTTACCTCTCAGGTTGTAAAGTGGAGTCCGTCTTCCTCAACATTGAAGCCGTCAACACACACAGGGACAAACCAGTGGTAAGTTCAATTTGTATTATGTTTATTATGTTACAAAAACATGTGGAGGTTCAAAGTTCAATGAAAAGAATCTGTCCGAGTTTCTCTAGACACATTCAAACACAGTGGCATCAGATGGAAAGTAGTGTCTCTTTCTCAGAACGTGGACGTGGACAGAGACCCAGCCGAGGCCTTAGAGACGGTCCCAGATCACATCTAGAGGAGGAGACCCAGCACGGAGCTGGTTTCCACCGAAGGAAAGAGGCCTTTTTTTAATTTAAGTAATCACAGTGTTCATTGTTCTCGTGGTCATTGTTGTGAAATGGACAGACTTTGTGATACATGGAATTGAGATATTTCTCCTATGGCATTTCCATCATAAATGCACTTTATAATTCAGGGCTCAGGCCAAATGTCTGATATGAAGAAGAAGCTTCCTTACTGTGAAACTTGCACTACTCCTGCTGAACACTGGCCAGATGACCAGTATCACTGTTTGGATATTCTTGAACATAGTCACTCATTTCCTCTCCCCTACTTGTACTAATGCATTTACCTACATTCATTCAAGCAGCCAGTCCTTCACTTGAACCGGCCTGAATCATGTCTCTACATTCAGAGGTGCATCATAAGAGTATCCACGTGATGCTGGTTACTGTTTTCTGGGTGAATGTGGTTTTGTTACTTACACAGTGGAAAAAGAGTTGAACATACCCCGCGATCCTTTGAGAGTAAAACCAGAGGGGACATTTGGCACTTTAACTGCCCCAAACCACGACGTGCCTCACACAAGTCAAACACATGTGATGACTCTATGCACCCTCCGTACACAGACACACACTCGAGGTACACAGCAGGCCTCGTGCAGTGTGTGCGCTGGAGTATGTTTTTAACTGACGTGGGTCATTTTAATGAGATACAAGCGGGATCTGGTGCAATGTGTCAGTGTTTTTTAAATATTTCAAACATGACTGTCTGTTTGTTGTTTAGTGTAGTTGTGTTGTGATCAGGTTTTCTTGGGTTTTAGGTCAACATCTGGGGCCTGTATCACACAGAGAGTTTGGCTTAGTGTGGCTGTCTTTGGGTTAAGTGGCTTCACCAAGGCCAACATCGGCCATCCTGGATAACTGATATGATGCAGCTGGTTATCAACCGATTCCTCTGAGTTTTTCCACTAATCTGATTGGTCAGAATTGAGGCTGTTGACGGGCCTCTGATGTTAACCTGCTAAGGAGCAGATTAGCCCTGCAGCATAAGTTAGATCAACTGGTGATTTATCTCTTAAAAGTGAACCATGATACTAGAAACACTGAGTTAAACCCAAAGATAACAACCCACTAATCTGGCTTTCAGATACAGACCCTGGTTTGCGTTTCAAGTATTACTTTCTAGTTATTTTCTGTCATCCGAGGGAGCAATAGAAAATACTGTTTTCTCAGGGGATCTTTATTATTTTCAAAAAAGGGATGCCAGCACATGTCCATGGAAATAAATGCATGTACTCCTTTCCGCACAACGTGACGAACGTCTCCGTCAGAAAGCTACTAATATTGCGAGTCGTCCCTTTAAAACACACCTTCAGTTCTTACTGTCAGTGGTAGCTAATCCACAGTGTCACATCCATAAATTGTGCTCTGTTTGGTCAGGTTAAACCGTATCTAAGGTCACAGCTTTGTCACACTGCTTTTCTCGTCTATGTAAATGTGCAATTGTGCCTGTGTGTCCTGAGCTCTGTAATATGTAGCAACTGGGATGTCACAGAGGTTCTTAAACAAAACTGTTCTTGTCTAACAGCAATGAGTATGTGTGAGAAACCAATGAAAAAACAATGCAATCATTGATGTTGAATCTGTTATAAAAGACTTTATTTTCTGAAGTTGAACAAATTCTGTTACCTTAAGGTCCAGGCAATAAAATGAAAATGGATACCTGACTCATTGTGTGATCATGTGTCATTAACCTGTTTAAAAGAGACATCAAGAATTCATGAAACTCAGACTATCGTTCATGGTTGAGTTTCAACACACTTTCGTTTTTTTCCTGTTGTAACTGGCTCTGTTTTCACCATGAACACATTTAAAAAGAAAACATGGCACCAAAATAAATACAATTAAGTGAAAATCATTGTCGTACTGGGACAGTTATCTCTGACTGCTGGTGCTGGCCTGTGTCGAGGTGGGGGTGGCGTGGGCTTCTCTGTACTGCTGGCTCCAGGTCTGAGGGTCCTGATCGTGAAGCTGAGAGCAAACAAATCTTTATTAGATACTATTATTCAATTTACTGAACCACTTGATGGACAATAGCAGGCAGGTGTACTCTGTTCCTACCAGCGCACACAGATACTTACTTGGCCCATGAACTCGAGGATTTTGGCTCTCGACACTTCTGTTTCCGCACGTTGACCCCAGCGAAATTCATGTTCGATTGGCTCTGTGTGAGGGATCCGCACATACTCCAGGTACCTACACACACATAAGAAGCTTAATACATAATAAGCCTAATGTGAAACATGCTTCTACAAATACATGAGTTAATGGACTTCCAAATGAAGCAAATCATTTAGAAGGAATAAAGAAAATGCAGCATACACAACTGTCACATGTATGAATGGGTCATATTGATCCAGATTGATATCCAGATTTTGTAATGACAACCATCTGGCATCAACTGAAATATTAGCCAGTGATTTGAGTGTGAAAATGTGACAACATTACACAAAGAAGCGATAATGTTTGGAGTGAGCGATGGTCCAGCCACTCTGCTGTAGTGGTCTGCTTTCGTCCAGCCTCCTGTCACTCTGTGGTGTGGTATAAACCAGAGTCTATGGTCTGACAGACACCGGCTCTGAACACACCAGTACAGTTTCATACAGTGATCCCAGCAGGGCTTGAACCTGTGACCTTCTGATCACAGAGCTGCTGGATTAGACGCCTGAGCTATCAAAGCTTTAAACTCAGACCAGACAGCTTGGGTAGTCACACCTTCAGATGATGGGGGAGGGGTGCACAATCAGTGTGTTTCTCTGCACAGGTAACCAGATTACAGTCTCTGTAGGAACTAATTTTCCGTCCATAAATGTGTAAACTGGTTTGTTGTGTGCATACAAACATACTGAATGCAAGTGAGGCCATCATCATGCCAATTGTTCATTCTTACCTTTGTCGCACAAACTCATCTGTGACAACCTTCTTCACATCACCAAACGTCTCATGTTTCTCTCTGGACAGATTTTGCATCATCATAAAAATGAATAGAAACAAAAGACAACATTCGAAGTCTTGAATATGGCAAGTTGATCATAAGGTGCGTGGAAATGTTGCCTTACCCAGGGTCAACACGGAGTTTCTTGAGAGTATTCCAGATGAGGTCTGCAGCACAAATCACAACCACAGAAGACTATGTAGGTGATGCACACATAGGAAGAGCAATATATAGTGAAAAGCTCTTACTCACTTTCTCTGACAACGCCTCCTTTCATGAAAACAACACTCAGGATCGCAAACAGCAGGCCCATCTTTGGATTTGTGGGGTTACTACTCACACAAGGTCAACAAAGATTGGTGGTTCAGAGAGCTTATAAAATACTGTCAGGATTCATATAAAAAGGATGAGACAGTTTTATCAAGTCTTACAGAGATACACTCACCTGATTGGTGAGGCTCTCTCAACTGGCTCCAACTTATTGATGAGAATGTACGCATGATTTTTGGTGTCAATTTCAACCAGTTTAAGGCCAAATACCTAATAAAAACAGGAAGAAAGAGCTGCATTGTGACTGTTTTTAGTTTCAACGTGATATGTCTTTAATATGTTGCAGATGTTGCCTCTGATCCTCTCAGACTGAAAAAACCTGGTCAAAAGTATGTGTTGCTCTCTTAATAATCTCAGGGTAGATGTTTCTGTACTCCTTCACCACGTGTTTCACAATGTCTGAAAAGATAAAGAGGAGGCATTGTTTATCAGAATATGGACACAAACATTACATTATTTGCTGTTGTGCATCTTGAGGCTGATTAACACTATGCAGCCGGCATGACAGTGTGTGTGTGTGGGGGGGGGGGGAATCACTTTCTACAATTGCATGCCATGTTGTTCTGTTTTCCTCTGACCACAACCTTTTTCAGACTCATCCACCTCTTGAGATTTTTCCATACGTGAAAGTAGCAGCACTACAGCCAAAGCCTATTTATTGTTTGGCTACGTTTTCATAAGAGCAACACAAATCCATAATGCAAGTTGATCACACTTCTTTTGCAGCTGCTTTTTCCTTTCCTATTTACTTCATAGCAAACAATTCACTGGACATTCATCAGAGTATTGGACCTGCTCTGCGTACTGGAATCTTCTTTTGATCCTTCACCAAGAAGTACTGCACCACCTCAGCTGTCTGCAGGACAGACAGACAAGATGTGTATATAAACCACTGAGGAAAAGAAAATTCCGTTTTTTTAACATTTAAAATAACACTGTGTATTATGTTACCTTTTGGTCAATCTGTGCAGGCGTCAGCTTTTCCAGCCCTTTCTGGACCTGCGATGTACTCGGCTGAGTGAACGCTGGGTCATCATCATCTTCCTCAACCTTTCAAAATGTCCAACACAGCCCCACTGTCATCATTCACAAAAAGCTTGAATCTCACCACCTGGACTCAATGGTTGGACATTTAATTCAGGTGGCCACTTGGCCTGAAACTAATCATCTGCTCTAGTCAATCATGGTTCAGTGTGATGTGAAGTTGAAGCCTCCAGTGATCAAACGTGGAGAGCTTTGTCTTTTCAAAGTCAAGACAGAAAAGGAGACTTTTTGTATCTATTAGCTTAGTAGAAGTAGTGGTAAGAATTTCAAACAAGGCAATGACGCTTGTGTGTGTGTGTGTGTGGGGGGGGGGGGGGGGGCATTATCATTGAAAACAAAGTAATCTATGTCATAAAACACATCTGGAGAGGATCTTTAAGCTGTTAATTAAGAGAATATAGAATTTCCTTTAAAGCTCAATTTAGGTGGTCTGTCACTTGTTGCAGGCCTGTGTGAGCTGTACTATCCATGAGTACACATGTTTAATGGTGAACAGACTCAGGATCTTCATGGAAAAGAAAGTCACTTACTCTGCTCTGAGAGCTCTGTGTGTTGGAAAGCCTCTTTCTTGGGGGCATGGCGACACGCTGCCAGATAAAGAGTCAAATATCCAGTGGAAGGTCAGTATGCTTCACATGGCTTTGAACAAACACAATACATCAACTAGGACAGAATTTAAAACGGTCAGAAGACGCGGAAGTGACACAAACAACGTAAAGCTAAAGCAACGTTAGCTCGAAGTTTAGCTAACTAGCTGCTATAAAAACAAGTCTGTCTTAGATAACTTTAACATTCAGTCCTCAGTGTCAGCAGGCTGCAGTAAAGCCATCAGAGCATTAATCAACCAGCTCAGTGAAGACATTCACTCACTTTGCTTAAATGCAAACGACCAGCGTCAAACGGTTAAATTCCCGCTAGTGTGATTTTTAGGCGCATGATGATGACGTAACAAACGCAACGACTTTTTTCTTTATTGAATAATTCTTTATGTATAAGACAAAGTTACAGTGGCAAGCTAGCAATAACATAAATAAATAAATCCAGTATAAAATAGCAAAAGTTTAAACCAGGGATTGAAATGAATATTGCAATAATGATATAATAATATATTTATTGTGTGATCACGTAGAAAATCCTTTCCGAGCTTCACTCTTTACCACCAAAATTTAACATGACTGTCCTCAAAATGAAACCCAAACTTGACATTTTGCAATGTAAAAAGACACGTTGTGGATTTTAGTATAAATTCATAAAAAAAAGTTGAGTAAAATATTCAGTTTAACATCACAGGTATAGTCAACACCAATATGAATAGGGATGAAATAACAAGAAATTGGCTGAAATGGAAAGAAAAACACAAACTGTTACTGGAGCAAGAAAGAAAGAAATCAGATACTAAAGAAAATTTAACATTACAATGAAAAATTCAGAGACTTTTTTTAAAAAAACCTGCTTTTTTCTACAGATTTCCCCTGATACTGTCTTCTCTATGCTTTACCTCTCAGCCTGTCACATATGGACTTAGTGTATCATCTGTTTATGTCCTCAGCTGATAGAGAATGAAACAAACCTGCTGCACCACATGTGTCTCTTTACACACTGAAGTCACTCCTCTGAAGGAGGTGGAGCTCAGGAGTCCAGTGTCAGACAGACAGTCTGAGAGGCAGGCAGACAGGCTGTGTGTCTCTCCAGCCACACACACACACAGAGCCGGCTGTCTGTTCCGGCCATGCGGGGGACAGGATGGGAGAAGAGACCAGAGTTTCTCCGCTCAAGAACTTCGTGGCTGGGGGGGTCGCTGGAGCCTGCCTGCTGCTGGCAGGACACCCGCTGGACACCATCAAGGTGACTGACTGTCTGCATGTTGTTCATATGTCCACAGAGACAATGTGGAATTTCACACAAGTGCATTTATAACTGGAGGACATCAGTGAAATGTGTTTCTTAGTTTTCTGTTAGATTTTATTGTGGATGTTGTTTGTTTTAAAGAGACTGGCGGTGGAAAAGTCAGTGATCAGATCAGCTGTTCAGGAGATTATTGATAAATCAGCTTAAAAGGTCACCAAGGCCATGAGGCAGTGACAAGAAAACAGAAACAGTGCTAAAGTAGTTTTAGATTAGGTTATTTATAAAGGAAAAGCACAGATCAGGTTGAAACTAAAGATTATTTCCTGTAATCAGATTATTTTGTCTTTTAAATGTCAGAAAACAGTGAAAACAGTGTCCAAACAACAGTCCAAAACCCCAGAATATTCACTTTGACATCATATACAACAAAGAAAAGTATATGAAGCTGAAACCAGCAAATTTTTTTTGATTCTCAATCAACCAATGGATGAATGAGTCAGTCTGCAGATGAGGTCAGGACCTCTGTGATGAGGAAACCTGGGCTCTTGAAGCCATCCATCCTTTTCCTTTGAGGACATACTGATAGTTCAAATATCAGCTCCTTAGTCCTGCTGACATTCAGGAGAAGTTTGTTCAGGTGGATCTTTACCTCGTTATCTGTGATCATAGCTGTGTCATCAGCAAACTGCAGCCGTGACACATTTCTATTCATAGCAAAACGTTCCATGTCTTTCCCTGTACACTGTTGTCTGGTTCTCTCAGGAGGTCAACAGACGCTCCACTGATACACCATCATCATTCGCTGTGTGAGTGTGTGTGAATGTGTGCAATCTGCCACCAGTGTATGAATGTGTGTGTGAATGGGTGAATGCTGGCCTGTGTTGTAAAGTGCCTCAAGGGCACTGCCTCAAAAATCCAGGATGGTCAAGGCTTGCAAAAATCCCTATAATAAGTGCCAAATTACAAAGGTCAAGAGCATAGCTAATTTAGCTAATGACTGTGTAGTCAACGTCTAAATGTGAGTATGTTGCATCTGATTCTCACATCCAGACTTTTACAACACCCAGTTTTTTATCAGTGACCCAGAAAAACAGATGATGGGTGTTTCCCTTATCTTCTGTCTGAACAATCCTCCCATCACATGGTCAGATATCCGTGTGTGTGGGTGTGTGTATAGTTGACTTTTCTAATTAGACTCTGTTCTCCAGGTGAGGCTACAGACGCAGCCCAAAGCCTCCTGCGCTCAGTATGTGCTCTACACAGGAACGTATGACTGCTTCCGCAAGACCGTGTCCAAAGAGGTGAACACACAGACACTTTTCCACCTCGTTTTTGAATTTCTGCAAATGTGCAAATTGAAAATGTGCATAAAAACAGGTGTATGGAAGCACATGGATTGAAAGACCTCACATTAATAGAAATACTAGTAACACTGTATTTTCTTTACTTTAGCAGAAAGAACACTGGTAAACAAAGCCTTGTCGTACATTTCCCGTTTAAGACAACTGATCTTTGTGTGTGTGTTTGTGTGTGTATTTGTCCAGGGTGTCCTTGGCCTCTATAAAGGTATGGGGGCTCCTCTGGCGGGTGTGGCTCCCATGATGGCCATCAGTTTCTTTGGGTTTGGTCTGGGAAAACAGCTCCAGCAGACAGACCCTGGCAAACCCCTGACGTGAGTTAAGCCACACACACACACACACGCACACGCACACACACACGCACACACACGCACACGCACACACAGTTGTTAGTTTCAGTGTCTCTTTTACAGTGTGTTTGTAATACCTGGAATATGAGTTCTATATATATCCCCATTCCTCGCTTGCCCTCCCCTCTACCATCATTCGCCCATTCGAGGCAACACGCCCCCTCTACACCCCCTTCTTCATATTACTCCACCACTTCTCACTCCATCTGCTCCTCCGTCTATATACAGCGCTGTGTGAAAGAGCCAATGTCACACGTGCTGGAGGCCACTCTCTCTCTCAGCTCAGAAGGATTCTGAGTCCTTGTGTTTCTCAGAACCACCTTTGCTTTAAACCCTTCAGTTGTCAGTGCTGCTGGACTTGTCCCTCCTCCTCCTCCTCCTCCTCCTCCCCCTCCCTGGCAGCGCTCCACGTCCTGTACATTTGTTTGAGAATAAGTATGTTGAAAGTTCACTTCCTGCCATTTGGCTCTTGAGAAAGTTTGTGCTGTTATGTGCTGCAAAGTATTTCAAGCTGAAGAAATCCAAGACAACACAAATACACAAAGCACAGAATGTAAAGTACGCATTCATGTTCCCTTCAGGGTGAATTGTAATAACATTACTTTGCATCTAGCGTCATCAACAGGTCAAATTGTGCCCAATGCTTTTGTTTATGAACAAATACGTGCAAATCTNGTGTGTGTGTGTGTACAGCTGCAGATGGGAAGTACAGAGGTCTAGTTGACGTGCTGAGAACGTTGCTCAGAGAAGAAGGACCTACGGCCCTCTATAAGGGATTCAATGCTGTCTTCCTGCGAGCCTTCCCTGCCAATGCGGTAAACCTTTACTCTTATCTTTGGCCTCATATTCAACTCTTTCACTGTCTGATAATTACATCAGCATCACCTGCATCCTTTGATTCACTTCCTGAACACCTTGTTCCTGTCTTCCTCCCTTAGGCCTGTTTTTTGGGGTTTGAAGTGGCGTTAAAGGGACTGAACGCGCTGGCACCCAGTTGGTGAAATGAGTTTGTAACTGGAGCGTCTGGAACTGGTCACCAGTCTGAACCAGTTCCACCTCAGTACCACAGACTGTCAGGATGGAGTCAGGATGTTGAAATATAATAAGTTATTCTTAAATATGATTTTAAGTTTAATTTTGCAAATTGTCATTCTTTGTAATCAAGATTTTTTTACACTCTTTTTGTCAGAATTGCAACATAAACATTTGTGAATGTACGAATTTGAGATGTAGCATAAATATAAATATATTTATATATATATGAATATATTTATTTATGTATATTTTTGCAGTGGGGTGGGGAGCTTTGTGTTTTCACACTTTTTATGATGTTTGTAAAACGTCAGACAATTAATTTAGTACCATTCAGTTTAGGATGGGTTTAAATGTGTTTTAGTGCTCTGCCAAATGTCACTATTTGGTTTGTTTGGCCTGTGTACAGTGTTTTATAAGCTTTGTGACTAAACTGTTTGAATAAAGGGTTTTGAATTTGCCGTATAAAGAGTGTGAGTGTCCACTGTTTACCCATGACCCTGGTTTAGTGTCTCAGTGCGGGATTACTGGTTGGTTTCTGGGTCTCTAGGACTCTGAATATATGTGGGGACTCATTTCTGCCCCTTGTGGCTTTCATATGTTTATATAAGAACATATAACATAATTAATATTAAGATAATTCTCCACAAAAGTGTCCACAGAAGTTCAGTGTGAAGTCAGTCTTAATTAAACCAAATGCAAAGAGAAAAATACATCTTTGATCTTGGATTTATCTTGTTACCCTCAAAACAGACAATAAAGTTTTTACTATTTTATTTAAGGTTTATATTTTTGATAGATGGCATATTGTTCTTATTCTAATTCACAAAAACAAATAAGAAATTTAAAATGATAATAATATCCAGTTTAAGCCTTTCTAATATGTTGACATACTGTTTAAAATTTCAAATTAAAATGTTTATTATTTTATTTTTACAAAAATATTTACCACCAGTTTTTATCCTGTAATCCTCCACAATGGGAAGCCTAAAAATAGGATTAGTGGGTCAAAGGTCAACTTTAGACGAGCCTCAATTTGACCTACCTCACAGCAACCATTACCCATAAATCCGTAATTCTCAACACGGAAGTGGACTAGATGAAACACGATTGACGGAACGTAAGGTCTGTTATCTTTATATATGAAGCCACGAAACAAGCAAATAAAGTAGAAAACTAAACTGTCCTCACTGCAAAAGAGGAAGTCTTAAAAATGATTCCCTTAATTAGACGCTCCCTCCAAAACTACGACACCCACAATTCAGTGCGCGGCATTCACTTCCCGGGTCGGTGACCATCAGTCTGCCAGGAGAAAGGTGAGTTAAATGTGTGATCTTGTTTGATCTTGTGGTGCTTTCTGCGCTTCTCAACTTATTAAAGTGTCACATATATTAAATAAGGACTCATAGAACTTCATGTTAGATTATGTTTAAGAAGGGAAAATTCCGTTTTATGACTGTTATTGTATGAGAATAAAGAGTCATGAATATAAATGCAGGCTGTTAACTGTTGAATGATTGAGTCTGTTAAACATTAACTTAACGACAACTTACCCTTTGATTCATCAGTTTATGAATATATAAATTTATTTTTATGTGTCTCTCAGTGCTGGATGTGTCAGGAAACTTTGGCTAATAGTTAGCTAGCAGGCTAACGTCAGCTAGCTGCTGTACACAATCCTGAACTGTTTGACATTGGACGCAGGTGAAAACATAACAACTAGTTAATTAAATGATAAAAGGAAATGCTACAGAATCATATTCCTACACAGTCAAATCTCTAACGTCCGAATACTCCTGGTTTGCATTCAGCAAAGACTGTGTGATAGATGGGGAGAGATTATACATCTGGGATTCATTTATTAAAGATCAGGTAAACTGTCACAGAGTGAGGACAAGAGCAGGTTCATAGTATGGATATGAAATTACATTATGAGCATCACCTAAACACAAAATGAGAAATGGTACTAGATGCCCCAATATGTATAGAAAGTGTATTAAGACCAAAATATTAAAGTGAGGAGAGAAGTAAAATGTAAAAACTTGCAGTACAGTGCAGACTGTGCTTGTAGAAGGAATCACTTTTGATGCATGTATATGGATGCAAGTCAAAAATATCTTCTGCCATAACTTGATCGCTGTTCCATAACTTTGGGATACTGGTGAGAGACAAGGTCAACATCAAAGCACCAGAGGCTGAGATATCCTGACTGTTCCTGTCCCTTGTGTAAAAATGCTGGATCCTACACTTCCAAGAATGAACACTGAATCCTGTCATTTCATTTTATTCTTTCACCCTCCACAAAATCATCTGGGTTATTTTTTCTGACTTTAGAAAAGATTAGCTCTATTAGGCTCTATCCTCAGGCTGAGTAGTGACCCCCTCCAATGATGAGTAAACTCTGCAAAATGCCCCTTTAAGTCAGAATGAAACCTGAAAACATTTCATCCTGTATTTACTTTTCCTCTGGCTCTTTGTCTCTCTGTGGGTTGTTCCAGGTTCATGTGTGTGTGGATGTAGCGTCTGTGGAACGCTGTGATGCCCCTGGAGGTCCGATGGCCGTTCCCACAGTGCCCTCCTTTGGCATGGAGGGTCTCCAGCTCACTGATCATGGGCATGGTGGGCTCCTATTCCTACTTCTGGACCAGTAAGTTCGAATATTTACACAACATATACCAACATGACAATATTCTCACTGGCTAAAGTTTTAAGTCTTTGTTTTGTTTGGCTGTTCTTCCCAATCTCTCCATCTTCAGAGTACATGAACTACTTGACGGTCCACAACCAGGAGGTTTTGCTAGACCTGATTGACCAGAGGCCCTGTGACACACCCCTCATCACTCTGTCCAATCACCAGTCTTGTATGGATGACCCACATATCTGGGGTAAGGACAGAATCGGAAAACACACAGTTCTTAACAGTATCATCAATGAAATAGTGAATTTCCTCACTGGGGGACGAATAAAGGTTTGTCTTATCTTATTTTAAATAATCTCATCTGTTTGCGACAGGTGTACTAAGGTTTCGACATTTGTGGAACTTCAATAAGATGCGGTGGTGAGTTTTATCATTTCCACACCTCATTCACTTATTTGTAGCAAACTGTGTGATTTTGGAGTTGTTTTTCTGATAATGTGTAGTTGACCTGTGTGTGAGCAGGACTCCTGCAGCATCTGACATCTGTTTCACAAGAGAGCTGCACTCGTTATTCTTCAGCCGTGGAAAGTGTGTTCCCGTTTGCAGAGGTGAGTCTCTGTTGGCTTTAACCCCCGACTTCGTCTCACTGTCTGTTGAACAAATGATAGACACTAACATTCTGTGTCTTGTGTAGGTGACGGTGTTTATCAGAAAGGCATGGATTTTGTTCTGGATAAACTGAACAAAGGAGAATGGGTGCACATTTTCCCAGAAGGTGTGTTAACTTTCCACATCACATTTCACTCTTCTTGTCATCTTGTTCTCTATTTTTGATCATTTTGAGCTTTTTGATTCCGATCCTCATTCATCCGATTCTCATTCAACAGGCAAAGTCAACATGACAGAAGAATTCATACGGTTAAAATGGGGTGAGTGCAGTGCATGTTTTTGAGTGTTTGTGCCACTTTGACGATGACGTAGAGGATAATACTGCAGTTCTGCAGTGTGTAGATCAGTTGCACTTTTAAGAGCTGTTGTTGTGAAAGTGATTCTGCTTCTCATCAGTTCTGGTTTGTGTTTCAGGTGTAGGTCGGCTCATATCAGAGTGCTCTCTTAATCCAATTATCCTGCCACTCTGGCATGTGGGTGAGTAACCTTCCACAAAAACTTCACCAAAAAGTATCTCACATGTTGTGCTCTTTCATAACTTTGTTTTTAAAGATTCAGTCTGCTACACAACAGTCTGTCTCTGGGACGCAAGTACTAATGGAAAACTGATTTAAGCAACAGGAAAACCAAGTAGTTGAGCTTCTATCTGATCTACTTTCGTCTCAGGTTTGAGTGACGTTCTGCCAAATATGAAGCCCTACGTTCCACGGATTGGCAAGGTAGCATCTCATCTTGGCCATATTTAAATATTTTGTTTATCATGATGTTTGTTATGTGGAAGTGACTGTAGCTGTAAGTGGTGGTTTGCTTCCAGAGGATCACAGTCCTGGTGGGGAAACCGTTCAGTGTGAAAGAGCTTGTTGAGTCCCTGCGAGCTGAGAACAAGAGCCAGGTGAGGACAGAGTGTTTGACACATGCACACACTGGGCTGGACAGTACTGGAGTACGTGGAATGGTACAATTGATGTGTAACTATAGATGTAAAATGTCTTTATTTACCTACAAATATAATGTCTTTTGATAAACAAGTACCTGTTAGAAATTGAACTAGAGACAGATTGCAGAGTTGCACTGAATGTAGATATGAATTCATAAAAATATGAATGTCATGCGGCTTTATTTCAAAAGGTTCAACAGATAAAAAGTATAAAAATCACAGTTTTTTTTGTATTACCTGTTTAAGTAGATAAAGGTTCCAGCTTTTAAAGTTAGATAATGAAACGCTTTGACAATGAACAGAAGATTAAATTGCAACTGATTAATCATTAAATTAAATTTTAAATCAAAAGGAAAAAAATCAGCTTCTCTGATGAAGATATTGTTCTGTAGTTTTTAATTTTGTCTGTGATACTGAACTGAACATCTTTGGTTTTTGGTCTTTTGGTTGAATAAATGTGAAGCTGTCACCATCAACTCAATCAATCAAGGAAATAAACACTGGACTAATCAATAATGAAAACAATTGTTAGTTGCAACTCTAGTTTCCTGTCTTTTTATGGGTTCACATTTTTTCTAATGTGACAAGACAATGTGAAATTAACTGAAAGTTAAATCTACTACCGAGTTTGAATACTGCACGTGTGTTTACACGAACAATTATTTTAGTTTTTTTTCTAGTTTGCATTACTGGTTACAATTAAGATTAAAGCACCACATGAGGCCTTCGTAAATAAGTTTTTTATTTGTAGAACATTAAAAAGTGCAACACACTCTTTCTCTAAAATTTCCTTTCAGCTGGAAATGAGGAAGACCTTGACTGATTTCATCCAGGGGGAGTTTCAGAGCCTGAAAGCTCAGGCTGAGTCCCTTCATGGGCAGATACAGACCAAATCCTGACTCCCGCTACACTCCTCACAACCAACAGGACTGATGATGCTTTACCCTAAACTGAGGGTAACACCTTTATTACTGGACGTCCAACAACACACAAGACTGTTTTTGACCACTTGTACATTTGTATCTGTTCTTTTTTTCTCCTGGATCACCCACACCGTGTCATCGCGCCACGATAAACCCTGGAACGTTTTGAGCAACGTTTTTTTTAAAGTGGTGGTGGTTGTTGGATCATGACTACTATTGCGGGTCATTTCCATCAATGCTGATGAAACACAAACTCCTTTGTAATAGTTCAGGCAGTAGTTGCTGGGATCGGCTCCAATCAACCGCCGCCCGAAACACAATAAGCAGAATAGAAAATAGATCACGGACGATTGAGTTACTTTGATTACTACCAATCAATGCTGTGTGGTTCAGAAGAGTGAAAGATCTTCAGTGTTTTTAGCTTCCAGACTAAATTTCTACAGAACATGAAGTATCATTAGTTCCTCCTTTAACTGGTCATTTTAGCTGTTTTTCCAGTTGTCATCCCGCTGGTACCATCGTGGGTCCTAGTAACTACGCCCAAATTGGATGAGTCCATACCTCTTAATTTATGTGCAGTGCCAACGCAGGAAGTAGTGTGTCTTTATGTAGCATTCACATTGGTGGATTTGCATGTAACACATCAGACTTTCAGTCCTGCAATTAACGTTCACGTTTTTCTTTGGCATAACCTTGATCTTTCTTTATCCTTATAATTGTAATCTTTAAGATTTCAGTCTCTTTTGGCCACTGGTGATAATGGTAAGTGCAGTTTAACACTACAGCAAACACTTGTCGAGCACCTACTTTTATCAGAAATTCAACAGAAGAGCAGCTGGTGTATCTGTTTACAGCGCAGCCAGACAATCTCAGGTTGTTTTAGTAAAGAGATAAGTCAATATTCAGCCATTTTTTCCCAGCATAACACGAACAACCACGTCCTGATTTCGTGCTGTATGTGGCAGAACTAGTTTTCCACACAGGAGCAGGACGCAGTAGTCAGTGGTTTTTGAGGGCTTGCAGCCTGTCATCTGTACTTCAGACCATCTAAAAAGGGCTGTTTTGTTTTGCTGTCCGCGCTCACCTTCATTACAAATACATTGTACTTCAGCCACCCTGTGTTTGGCCAGTTGAACTTTTTTAATGTGAAGCTCTGATACAGCTGTAGGAGAGTGAACAGCGAGCCTGATCTCACAGAGATAAAATTACAAGCACTAACACTGGATTAATGTGCTGCATCATTTCCTGTGATGTCGTCCTGCATAGGAAGGCAATTTAAGTTCAGCAGGTGTTAATGACTCCACCACTAATAATGAGAACTACTTCAGAGGGAGCTAATTACAGAATGTAAATACATAGATTAGCTATTGCAGGAAAAAATATCTAACCAGAAATAGTATAAAAAATAAACTGGATTATAACTTTAACCACGTGTTTTAGTTGCCTAACCTTACTGTACTTTATGAGCCGTAACCATGATCTTTGACGAACCTTAACCATACTACAGCTGGCATGACCACATAATGTAGGAAGTGAGAATTTTTAAAATGTTGACATTGGATGTGAAAAACGGTTGCATCCACCTGTTAGCTCATTTTCAGGAGAGCTTCACACAAAGCCGCTGTTTGTTTAGATACTAAATATTAGTATGCATTGTTGCCCTCTGTGCACATACACATGGAGTGACATAGATTTAGAGTTTATATTCTAATGAAGGTAATCTGGAAGCCTGCGCTGTACTGCATGGTAAACTTTTACAGCTGTCATCAGATGAAAATGATTGTTGATGATTGTTAGAAGGGGATAAATAATGTCTTTTTGTTATGTTCATGCAGCTTTTAATCAGTCCATAACATCACAGTGTGCCCTGCCCTCTGGAATTTCTCTTGTACATTCAAATCAAGTTTGCAAATAATTTCTTAGAACTGTACCTTATTTCTTTTTCAAATGAAGTATTGACAAGTTTTCTGTAGATCCTTTCAACGTCTGGATGCTGCCCCATTACAGATGTGTATATGACTTATTTTATCACAGAGATCAGTGGCTTTTATAAGGGAGGAAAGGCCATGGTTAAGTGATCTGTGGTTATTTTATAAATGCATCGCCTTACTTCTCGCCACTCTTTCCTACTGTACAGTAAATGAACACCAATAAAGTATTTGACTTTTCTAAATTTTAATTGTGTATTGTTTTTGATGGAGCTGCTGCCACATTGATGCATGTTTACTGGCTCTTGTGCAACTTAACCTTCACCTCAACTTCCTGCTGGACTGACCTAAATCTGATGAAATAATGAAAAGATCTCATTATGTCACGTGAGAATATGAGACTTTTGGAAACAGAAAATGTTAAGACATACGAAGACATTAGCACACGTTAAAAGGAGACATCAGATCCGTGAACTGACTCAATGTGCATTACACAAATGTCTAAAGCTTTCTAACATTAATCACTAAATCTTCTGGTCGCACCAGAACTGCTAACAGCTCTTAGACATTACATTATAGGGTTAGGGTTTGTTTTTTTTTTTTAACATAAAATCTTAAATTGAAAAGTAAATAAACCTGTGAGATAAATACAGTGAAGTAAACACAATATTTCCTTTTGAGATGTAGAAAGTAGCATAAAATGTAAATACTCAAGTAAAGTGTATGTACCTAAAATTTGTACATCATTTGAGTAAATGTACTTAGTTACATTCGACCACTGAGAACCCCAAACGATGAAGAAGTAAAGTCAATCTCAACAAGATACAAGGGTTGATATAGTATGATGTATATAGTGATCTCGAAAAGATATTCATGTCCTGGTTTCAACTGCCTGTCCAGTTAAAGTAATTCCATAATCCATACTTCTATGGCCCTCCAAAAAACATCACATAAAATGATGCCCGATCAACTAGAAATGGTCTGAAATATGCACATTCTGGGGAAAGATTTTTGGGAAGATTGAATGAAACTTGCAAGAAAGTGCAAGTTTCTAAATATATTTAGAAAAATACTGAGTCAAAAGTAACAGTACTCACGCAGGAAAGATGCCCATGTGATTAACTTATTTTTCTACTTTGTGTTATTTGATTTATTTCCAGTGATGGAGGAAGTATTTAACATTACATCAGTCAATCTACAAATACTTGAAATAGTTTAAGTCAAATTACCAATACTACTACAAATACTTTAAAAACACTGCCAATAAATGTCCTGCTTTCAAAATGTCAATTATAAAAGTACAAAAGTATCAGCAATAAAATGTACTTAAAAGTATCAAAAGTGAAAGTACTCATGATGCAGAGTGGTTGATATGTAAGCAGTACTTTCTAATCTGAACTATGTCATGTAGTTTTGGTGATGTGATGTGAAATTCTTCATTTGAAAAGTAACTGTAGCTGTTGAATAATAGTAAAGACATAAATGTAAGTTAAAAAGTTAAATAAAAGTTGTCATAACACAGCCTGATCTCAGAGGACATGTATGCTTACTTCTATTAAAAACTCATCTATATTCAGCTGATATTTAAAGAACATGTTAATCAGTTCTTCTTTTTCATTTTCTTTGCAAACATATACATAGACAAAAAACATTGTACTCAACTTAAACATTTTTGTACTTGATGTTTTCAACATTTCAGAAAAGAAGAAAGTCCAAATGCAGAGTGATTTATAAACTGAACCTCTGTGTCATAAGCTGCATCCATTTTTTCCCCCACAGGCCTTGAATGTACCAGTGTGGGGGGTGTGGCCAACCTGACACAGGCAGGAAGGTGTTCAGTGACATCATCATGAGAGCACAGGTAAAGAGCCTCCACCCTGTAGCAGCAGGAAGCAGAGTCTCAGCAGCACAGACACACGGTCGAAGCTCGGCTCACCTGAACAGGTAAGAAAACACTGGGACTTTTTAAATATCACTCTACACTCACTATACAGATTTCCTCTAAATTCAGCCTGACAGACCTGATGTTTTTGCATATTATATTTCTAAACCACAGTTCATGTAGAAGTGCAACTAACAGTTAATTTAATTGGTTAATCTATCAATTGCTTACCTGATTCATTGTTTACCTGTTTGGTGTTTTTCCTTTAGAAAATGTCTTAGTTTGCTGTTTTTTCCGTCAACATATAGATTCTTAAGTGATTTATGCTTCAACAGTGTTTGGAAATTTAATATGAGATTTGAAGCAGTGATTTCCCTATTTGACACTAAATGGGATCATAATTTGCAAAAAGAACATGAAGCTCTATTGACTTGAAGACTTGAAACTAGAGACC
>JBBMOC010000011.1:2036238-2077525 GCA_037975185.1 Centropyge bicolor | reverse complement strand
TGGATGTAGCCTCCATGACATCACCCGTAAATTTCTGAAGAGCAATTTTGAAGGCCATTGTAGAGCGCCGCCATCTCGCCAGTGGTGACGTCACCTAACGCCACTTAGTATGGACAAAGTGGTGGAGCTGAATGAAGCCTGTTTGATGAAACGCGCCCACCGAGCTGGAAACTACTAAACTCGCCGGCTCACCTGGTGGTACCAGGCCGCTTCGGCACTGATTACAGTACTTGGTACTCAACATTTCAGCCTCAAGTCTATCACAATTTGTCAGTTTCTGCAATAATAATTATAGAACTAAAGTTTGTGTTCATGGACCATCAAATTTTATGTTACCGTTTAGCTTCAATAACCAACTCCAGCTTAACCAAAAACAACATCTGGGTTAAGATAAGATAATTCTTTATTCTTTATTGATGCCCCATAGGGGAAATTCGGGAAGAGTCAGTGGCCCGTTATTTCTGGAAACATTCAGAAATGAGACATTAATATTAGTCATATTTTAAGTTAAAACCACAGCTAGCAGCAGCTGGCTGGAGCCCGATGCTAATTCATTAACTGGCTACCTATGAGTAAAGGAAAAAATGGGAGCATCAACTTTTGGACAGTCTGTTAGTACAATTAACCGCTCAACACCTTCAGTCAGTTATTTATCCAGTATTGACAGGAAAAGTTATCTGAAAGGCAAAAGCAGCACAAACACAGACGAAGTTCAGTGACTGGTTGAGCTCCGTGACTGGAGCCAAGTCAGAAGACCACTGTCAATCATGGTGATGTTGCTTTTCATTATGCATAATTTCATAATTTTAAGTGCCTGTAATAAAAAAATTCACCCCTCATACAGTTGTCATGAAGTAGCAACTCAGCTACAGAGACTAGAGCCATGTTTTGTACTAGGCTGTAAACATGTTTTCTTCTGCCGTAAATTCTGACATTTTAACATGGGGGTCAAATGTGAGACTCTCTTTTGGATCCTGCCCCTAGTGTTCATTCAGGCAATTGCAACTTTTTGCATAGCCGTGTTGGCTTCTTTTTCAGTGCTGGAAGTTGCCACTTGGAGCAGGACACACAAACAGTGTAAACAGGTTTTTCTAGATGATGTAATTTGCTCTATGAAATATGAATGACTCCACCTTACACACTCTCTTACACACACACACACACACACACATACTTGTTTGTCTCACTACACATGTGGGGACACTCCATTGACATAATGCATTCCCTAGCTCCTTACCCTAACTCTAATCATCACAACTGAATGCCTAACCTTAAACTTTACCCTAACCCCAACCTTAATGTAATTGTGAGAGAGTCCCCATAGGATGGTGTGCAGTCAGGTTCAAGTCCCCACTTGTCTGTAAAAACATGTACACACACACATATATAACTACAAGTCATTTCCTCATTTCCTTCTCTTTTCTCTTTTTCTTTCTCTTTTGAAAATTATTAAGATTCTTCTGCAGCTTAGAGCTCAAACATCCATCAACAAAGACACAACTTCGTCTGCTTACTTTATTATTATTTTGAACTCAAATTAATGGCATTTTGTGTCTTTTCTTTTTTCTTCAGTCCAACCATGAGGTTGCACTGTCCTCATCGTCCTCTCCTCCTCCTCTTCTCTTTCCTCACCTTCTTGGTCGGAGGAGCGATGGCTTCAGGAATCAAGATCTGTGCCTACAATGTTCAGAAATTCAACTCTGCGAAAGCAGCAAACGCCAGAGTGAAACATACTCTGACACGGGTAGGACACACACACACACACACACACACAGACCCGTGCAGACACAGCTTACAAAAGGTCTATGTATATATATATATATATATATATAAAATATGAAGGTTTATAGTTTTTGATGTCTGAGGCCTCAGTTGTTTTCTGTCCTCACTGTGGTTTCTGTTCAGAGCTGAAGTCTGACTCTTCTACCTGTCTGACCTCTGTTCCACAAGTTTCAGTCCATTTTCTATTTTCTTTCATCAGTCTGTCTGAAAATGTTGCTGATATTTTCTGCCATATAAAAACAGATCAGTGAGAATCTCAACATCTAAGAAGTTTAGAACAATTAGTTGTGATGTGCTATAAAAAAAACGTGATCTAATGGTTTCTGTCTCTCTCTCACTGTCTGCCTTTCTCTCTCTCTCTCTCTCTCTCTCTCTCTCTCTCTCTCTCTCTGTCTCTCCCTCTGTCTGTTTTTCTCTCTCTGTCTGTCTGTCTCTCTCTGTCTGTCTGTCTCTCTGTCTGTCTGTCTGTCTCTCTCTCTCTCTGTCTGTCTGTCTCTCTCTGTTTGTCTCTCTCTCTCTCTCTCTCTCTCTGTCTGTCTGTCTCTCTCTGTTTGTCTGTCTCTCTCTGTCTCTGTCTGTCTGTCTCTCTCTGTCTGTCTGTCTCTCTGTCTGTCTGTCTCTCTCTGTTTGTCTGTCTCTGTCTGTCTGTCTCTCTCTGTTTGTCTGTCTCTGTCTGTCTGTCTGTCTCTCTCTCTCTGTCTGTCTCTCTCTCTCTGTCTGTCTCTCTCTGTTTGCCTGTCTCTCTCTGTCTCTGTCTGTCTCTCTCTGTCTGTCTGTCTCTCTCTGTCTGTCTGTCTCTCTCTGTTTGTCTCTCTCTCTCTGTCTCTGTCTGTCTGTCTCTCTCTGTCTGTCTGTCTCTCTCTGTCTGTCTGTCTCTCTCTGTTTGTCTTTCTCTCTCTGTCTGTCTGTCTCTCTCTGTCTGTCTGTCTCTCTCTCACTGTTTGTCTCTCTCTCTCACTGTCTGTCCCTCTCTGCCTGTCTGTCTCTCTGTCTGTCTCTCTCTCTGCCTGTCTGTCTGTCTGCAGATTGTGTCTCATTGTGACATCAGTCTCCTGCAGGAGGTGATGGATCCCAGTGGTAAAGCCATTGCTTCTCTACTGGCTTCTCTGAACAGGTAAAAACTACTGAAGCAGGCTTGTTCATTAGCTGCTGCCCTCTGCAGATCTGAAGGACTTTTCACTGAGAACTGTTGGTTAGTGTCAGAAATACTTCAACGATAAACGCCATGACTCACCTTCTTTAATGAATGAGTGAATTAAACGTTGTTACCACTTCCTTTATGAAGGGTTCTAACAGGTACCTGATGACTCTCTTTATGGTTGATAAATAATTAGCTTATTAGCTTGCTTTATACATTGTAAGTACAATACAAGCATTGAGTTGCCATGTTCTCAAAGTCCCATCTGTTTGTGCAGGCTTTCACTACCACTTTGTAATAATCACTCTAATAATGATTTTATTAACTGTGTGCTTATAATTAACTGCTTTAAATGCCTTATTAGAAGCTGAGAGACTCTTGAGTGCTGTTTAGTGGATTATGAAACATTACAACTACATTACTGCCAAATGGAAAAGACAAACACCAGACAGAGAGATGTTTCACAACCTGGCAACCCTAAGCTCTTATTCATTGCTTCTAACTAACCTACAAAATATTAGTGAATAAATTCATCATTATTGCAGCCATTAGGTCCAATTTATGAACCCTTTTTAAGGATGAATTATTTAATTGTGCAACAACTTGTTGATTAACTTTTTGTCCAAAGTCTTCTTGGTTCATAGTTAAAGATAGCTAATTTATCAACCATCAGTGAAGCCATTTGTTCCAGCACCTAAACCACTATAAAGAGGACTTCATTCATTTGAAAGTGCTACCAACAAGTCAATGATTCCAGTTATTATCAAACCTTTCAGAAGAACGTCACTTACAGGTTTTTATTGATGATCTGTATCTGTGAGTCTGTACAAAATACACCAATACTTCTTTCCATCCAAACTTTTGGTTGTAGCTGACATTTGTACATTTGGATTTGACCATTTTCATAAGCCAGAACAGACTGAAAAACATTTAGTTTTAGATGTTTTTAAACAGAGGGTAGGACAGTTAGTTGTCAGGTTCAGAGAACAGATCACAGTACAGAATATCTGATTTATATGATGAAATACTTTTTTATATTGAACAAGAAGAGAAGGATATGGCATCAACTGTCTTTCTGTTGTTTTTGACATTTTTCACATTTTGAATGTTGACAAAACATCTCAAACTGAACTGGAGGATTTCAAACTGAATGTGCTCAGACAGTAATTCTAACAGTGCTGTAACCACATCATGTGTATGAAGACAATCTGGTGATCATTGCCTGTATGTGTCTGCCTCCAACAGGGAAGATGACAGGTACAGTGGATTTTATGAGCATGTGGGATGTTATCTAATTACAATCAATCACCCCAATCATCTTTATTTACCGTTTTTACTAATCCTGATTCGTGTGACAGCAGGTCACTCTGCAACACGTCAGCTGACTGTCAATTAGGAAAAGTCTCAACGTCAGTAGGTTTATCCAGCAAGTATTTTTTAATGTTCTTTACTGATGCACTTTAAGTTTAAAGTTAAAGCATACACCTTCTACCGACTCCAAACACGTCTGATTTACATGTTGAATCTTGAATCTACAGCATGTAAACCAGAAGACTTCAGGGTTGTTTGAAGGCGTATTTTGGTCTTTGTGCTAAACTTGGCTAAACAGGTCCTGTACCTCCATTATCTCTATACTGTAATGCAGTTTTCAAACCAAATTGACTGTAAACCACATCCAGGCGATGGTGAGAAAATCTGAATTATATAGTCTGTAGTCTGTTGAAACTTCCCTTGTTGAGAGTCAGCTGAGCAGAGTTACCAAAATCAAGTGTTACACCAAATTATATCTCAGGGTTAAATTGGGATTTTTTTTTTTATGTTTGGAGGAAGGTCCTGATGTGGCATGAACAAAGCCTGTTGTTTCAACAGCAGCGTCAGGCTTTCTGAGAAATACGGCTTATTGAGCCAACAGGCACACATTCAGTTCATTTACTTCACTGTTCAAGAAATGTCAATATCATATACAGTTATCCAGTTATCTGTGTGGTCAAATATCTCAGGGGGTTAATCAGTTATATTCTGTAAAGCAAAACCTGTAGTTTATGCATTATTTCTTTATAAGGACACATTAATCAACATTTTAGTAAAAGTTAACCAGCTAATTTTCACCCGCAGTCCTTTACCCAAATGTTATGAAACCAATGAGGTGATGTCTAAAATTACAGATCGAAGACAACAAGACACCATAGAGTCATCAACTGTAAAAAGGAAAAAAAAAAAATTAAGTAATGTTTCTTGAAACATAACATAGATTCTGCATGTACACATAGAAAAATAGTAAACTGATACTAAA
The DNA here is from genome assembly GCA_037975185.1 of Centropyge bicolor. NCBI lineage: Eukaryota > Metazoa > Chordata > Actinopteri > Pomacanthidae > Centropyge > Centropyge bicolor. Next base: position 2,072,312 of record JBBMOC010000011.1, on the reverse strand, counting down.
CCTTGTGGGACACCACAAACCCGAGGAAGTCAGATGCTCAATTCAAGTGATCAACTAACATAGATTAACATAATTTCACAACAATTTAATACTCTGGTGAGTGCAGTTTTGTGGACTGGATCAAAAAAGTGGAAGTGAAACTGACCAGTAACACATAGAAGAAGTGTAGAATCAGAGAGATTAGAACGAGTCGTACGTTTGCTTGTTGTTTATGGTTTAACAGTTTTGAAAAGCTGTTTTAAATACTAAGTCAGTGTTACTCTTACTGAACTACTCTTATGTGCTTTTACTGTAGTATAGTTTTCAACATTAGTAATCTCCTAATAACATTTATGACACTTGTCTTTGTCTAGTATTCATTTAACTCCTGCTAATATCCAGATAAATCAGTTCTCCACATACGATCTGAGTCTGTACATTTAATGATGATGGTATAGACACCACTTTTTGACTCTACCTTAGAAATGGCCCAATTTAACCCCAGTTCTGTTCTTGGAACATGGTTTTGCTTTCTTTCTGCTGACGTCTAACCAGGAACAAACAGATTTTTGCTCATTTTGTCTGTTTGATTTGTTGGTGATTAACTAACTTGTAATCTCTGGTGGTTGGTTCCAGTCTGCTCATGGTTGCTACTCCGGTTTGATTTAAAGTAGTGGGCTATGCTAAAGGAAACGTGGGATTTGCAATGTTCTTCTTGTTAAAGCATGTTTCTATATATTCATGTTTAAAACACTAATCCACCTAAGATAAGAAGTATGATTCCTACCTATTTGATTATATTAGCAGTCTAAAGGTTGTTGTGCATGTGTGGATCTATGGGAAACTATGTGGCAGCTAACTGAGGGCCCCTCTGGTGGAAGAAGGACTCAGATCCTTTACTTATGTAAAAGCAGAAATACAACAATTTAAAAATAGTTGGTATAAGTAAAAGTTCTGAATTTGAAATCCTACTTAGGTAAAAGCATAAAAGTATTATTGTCTAAATGTACTCATCAAAGTAAAAGTACATCCTCTGTAGTAAAATGTGTCCTGTAATGATTTATTATTATATATAATATTAGACTTATTCTGATGCATCATTGTCAGGGCTCCTGCAGGTGGCGCTAGTTTGAACTACTATATATACAGTCAGCTAGTTTAGTGGTTCCAACCTGAGGGCTTGGGCCCCTCTAAAGGGCCAGTACATAAATCTGAGGGGTCGGCATATGACTTTTCTCTGATCTCTGTGAAATATTGGATAATTTGTTATGAAATGACAAACAGTTGAAATACGACAAGAGATCAAAGCTAGACACAGATTTTTTCTTCTTTTTTTTAAAAATTTTCTTGGAAATCACTTATTTAATATATAACGTGTTGAATTTTATAATCTTATCAAATAAGTCTTATGTGAAATCTTTACCTTCAAAGTGACAAGCAGCTGTCAGGTACATGTAAAAGTACATTAAATGTAGTGGAGCGTAATAAGAAAGTAGCATTAAATAAAAGTGAAAGTGAGATACAAAGAGATAAAACCATTCATGTTCTGCAGTTTCCACACATATACATGCACATAATTGTACTTGTTTTTTGGCAAAGCAATTGTTAAAATTCAGTTTTACCCTTTATGAACCTTTTTAATTTGTTTTGTGTCACGGGTGTAAATCATTCGACCTAAATACAAATTAAATACAGATAATTTGCCTGAATACTGTAAATTGTGGTAAAGTCACTGTTTTGATCCCGGGCTGTCAGGACTGATCTGGTGGGGAGAGTGAAGTGATAAAGCTCAGTTATAGAAATTGCAAAAATCAGACAGAAACCCCTGAGATCCTTGTGGGACTGTGTTGAGTGGAGGTTTTGGTGAGCGCTCCTTATTGAGCTGTGTGATGTGCCGTCATCTGTCTGCTGTGATTTACAAATCAACAATTTCTCTTTGTGTGTTGAGGTATGACGGGTACCACTACAAGGCCGTGTCCAGTAAGAGTCTGGGAAACTCTCCCAGTGACATGCAGCAGTATGTTTTCATCTACAGGTGAGACACAGAGCTGTGATCTGCTTCTCTAGCTACTTGTCCAGGGGAAACACACCTGTGCACACCTGGGCAGTCAGTCAGTCAGACAGACAGTCAGATAGAGTACTTTATTAATCCCTTTGGGAGGTTCCCTCTGGGAAATTGGCATCTCCATCGCTTCTCATATATTGCATTGATTAAAAATATAGAATACAAAGTAAAAAATAGAATACAAAATATAATATATAAAAATAGACACAATAAATTAGGCAGTAGAGATAGCAGCACTTGTAGCAGGAGGACTTGTAGGAGAACTAAAGAAAATATGCATATGTATATGTGTGTACTTGAGCTAATGGTAGAGTGTATATAGTAATATAATATAACAATATAATATAGCATGTAATAGTAGTATGAAATAGCATATACAATGTATAACATCCAAGAGTATAACATACATGTACATGTATAATATAATAATATAGTAGTGATGTGATATATACTACACTCTACTACATATAACAGTAATAGTTGTAATATACAACTAGTTAGTTATCATAATATAATATAATAATAATAATATAATATGTGGTATAATAATAATAATAATACTATAGAATACTACACTGTTCTATATAACATCAACATCCACAACAGCAGGGTCACAAATAATAAGTCTGCCTGTGGGATGAAACATATTAAAGAAAACATGAAATAAGACAAATGAAAAGACATCAAGACAGACAAGTTCATCTGGTAAATATGGCGTCTCCTTCATCTGAACCTCTTGTCCTCTGCAAACAGGGAGGAGACGGTGAATGTGACGGGTCAGCATCAGTACCAGAAGAAACAGTCCTTCGTCAGGGAGCCGTTCGCTGTTCAGTTCCAAAGCAAGAAAACCGGTCAGTGGATATGAAACACACCCAAACTAGCTCGTTGATACAGGAGGCTTGTTAGAGTTACAGCCTGAATGCCATGAAACAGTGACTGACTTGTATCCTTCCTTCTGTCTGTTGTGCAGCAATCAAAAGTTTTGTTTTGGTTCCTCTGCACACCGAACCCAAGCAGGCCGTCCAGGAGATCGACCGGCTCTACGACGTCTTCGAGGAAGTCAGCAAGAAGTGGAACAATAAGGTAGGAGATGGGATTTGATTGGAAGACTGTGGAGACTGGCAGCTTGAAGCATTTCAAGGTTTAATATGGAACAAATGTTTATCTTATTTATGCCATCTTTATCACCATCTTAGATTGATTTCAAAATATACAAATCCTTTGCTTCTCTCCTTTGGCAGTGGGTGCATTTTTTTATTAATTAAGAAAATGCAATTTGGAGTCCAACAAAGCTGCAAAACTGTGTTCACAGTTTGGAAGGTTTGGACAAATCCAAGCTGAAGAAGTGTGTCTCAGGAATGTTTGATTTTCATCATAATCATGATAGTGTGTGTGCACTTGTACTTGTGTATGTGTTGTAGAATGTGATGTTCCTGGGAGATTTCCACGCCGCCTGTGCCTACTTAACCCGACCCGACAAGAAAAAAATCAGACTGTTCACCAATTCAAAATTCTCCTGGTTGATAGGAGACAAAGTGGACACGACCCTGTCCGATGAGACCAGCTGTGCTTATGACAGGTAAGTGTGATTCAGGTGCAATTTGAGACAAAAGTTGTGTCCCCATTTTGGAAAACTGTGATTTTTTTTTTTGGTCAATGGTTAAGGTCAGGTAGTCCTTCAGGTTAGTCTCCAGGAAATGAATGTATGAGTGTATTTATGTAAATTCCCCAAAAATGACACAAGTAAAGAGTGTGCGTGCGTGCGTGCGTGTGTGTGTGTGTGTGCGAAACCCAGATGAATTGAGGAGCGGGAGGAAGTGATGTGTGAAGTAAATGAGAGAGAAAGGAGAGAAAACAAAGAGGAAACAGAAAAGAAACAAAGATAATCTTTTATTTTCACAGCTCACACTGTATCTAAATTTGTGTGTGTGTGTGTGTGTGTGTCAGGATCGTGGTACATGGGGAACCCTTCCTGAAGGCGATCAGTCCGTTCTCTGCAAAAGTCTTCAACTTCGCCAAAGAGCTCAAAATCACCAAGACCAAGGTCTGTCTGTCCGTGTCTCTGTTTGTCCATCTGTCTGTCCGTCTGTCTATGCACATAGAAATGAGTGGATGGCGCTGCACCTGTTGTTTGACTCTGTGCTCTATTGCTTCTGTCGGCAGGCGCTGGAGTTAAGTGACCACCTGCCTGTGGAAGTGAAACTAAAGAGCTCTGCCCCCCTGCTTCATGCCACGTCCCTCCTGATCCTCCTCAGTGTCTCTGCCATCGTCCAATCCTTCCTGTCCACTCTGTGATCGTCTGCCTGAGTCTGGGTGTGCAAATGCTCTTAATATCTTTTTTTTATTTATAAGAGAAGGAGTCTGAGTACTGGGATGGTTCAATGGTTCAAAGTCACACAGAGTTCTAACAGATTTATTAGTCAGTTCACCTGCGTCATTGTGTCATATAACATGACGAAGTACAGCTGACTGAGCCGCCAACCAGCCTCAGGAAGGAAAAATCACTGCTTCATTATCTCAGAAAACATCACAGAAAACCTTTTTACAAGTTGGGAAAGTGAAGAAAAATGGCTCCATCCATCACCATCACATGTTGATGTCTGAGGAAAATTAAGCAACTGAATTAAATCATGATCTTGGGAACCTAAACATGATCATCTCACCATAACTGAGGGCATGCCCAAACTTCACTCAGTCGCCTGAGTCATTAACTTATTGGTATCTGCTTCCTTAATGATCCCTACTTCACTTGAAGTACACAATCATCCCAGAAATACTGTTTGCTCCATTTTTGTAATGTAGACTTAACATTACAAATTCAAAAACTGTATTACACTGAAACATCGGGGGGGGGGGAAAGGGAAAAACTAATGCTGCACCAACATGGGACACTTTGTGATTTATCTGATCTTATTAACATGATTTTTGTACTGTGAAACATGGTTCAGTTCAAGTGAAGGAGTGCACAGTGATAGTAGTTAAACCCAACACACAGTCTTACAGGCGCAGGTGAATGGAGACTTTAAAATCAAAGATGTTCAGAATTAAACTCAAATGGCAGATTTTGTGCTTCAGGCTCACAGCAGAACCTCCTTCTGGTGCCATTTAAAAAGATGCCAAATACTTACATTTTTATATTTTTACAGTAATAATGACATGAATTATGATGATGATATTAACTGTCTACATTATTAGTTTTTATTGTTTAGAAAGAACAACTGAGCAGTAACTCTGGTCCATGTGTCTGCTTGGATAAAAATCTCGACTTGATTGTCTGGAAACCAAAGTCGAAACCAAAAGTCAGAACCAAAGTGCGCGAATCAGCACCACAAGAGCAGAAATGCATGATATTTACAGATTGAGGAATTGAACCATCCACCCAGCAGTGTTGGTTCCTCAGTCAACAGACAGACAGAAACAGTTGTCGATCAGAGAAGGTTTTACTCTTTTTAAATAAATGTACATATTGTAGATTAAGTTTTAATAACATATTATAGAACTGTTGACTTTTTTAGCAGGTGAATCGCTGTACTGTTATTTTAGAGGTAATAGTTCTTTATTTTGTCCATCATCTTCTCATCTGTTTTCTTCTGTTGTTGCCTCAGGTCTGTTTGACTCTGAACAGAAACTGATGTAAATATTTGCAATATGTCAGGAAATTGTAAGACATTCATTGTTTTTTGTGTTTATATGTATTTTTAATATCCAGTAAATGTTTTTTATTTTGAAATGAAACTGCTTTAGATGTTGTCATTACACGCAGACAGGTCACACACATTAAAATGCATTCAGAGGGTTGTTTTTTTTGTTACTCCTTCATATGATTTGTTTACAACTTAGAAGATATGAAACAGACAAAATGATTATTGCTGACATGATCATTTTATAAACATTGTTTTACACACTTACACCACTACGTGGCAACATGTACCAACAGTATTAGTGTGTAAAAACATGTTTATTAAATATTGACTATTTCAGAGGGTTAGAATGGTTTGGACAACTTACTACCCGTCAGTTTGTATATATATATATATATATGTGTGTGTGTATATATATGTATGTGTATATATATGTATATATATGTGTGTGTATACACACACGTGTATATATATGTATATATATGTGTGTGTATACACACACACACACACACTCGAACCAGATAGGACCGGATTATATATATAGTGTATTTGTATCAATTTACAAAATGTTAAGTGAGCGAAGAAAAGAGAAATCAAATCAATAGTTGGTGTTACTGCCCTTTGCTTTAAGTACACCTGCTCAAAATTGGGGATTTTGTAGGATTATGGTGTATGATCAACCTATTATACCAAACAAGTGCTAATGATCAACAATTTCATGGTCATTAACTGAAACAGAAACATCTGGAATGAGGAGTCAAAATTTGAAGTATTTGGCTGTACAAAAGAATTTCCCAGTTCCGGACAAATGAAGTACATCTATATCTATATCTATTCCTTCAAAAACTGCATGCAAGTGAACCTAGACGAACTGATACTATTTCGAAGGCAAAAGATGGCCACACCAAATATTGATTGATTTAGATTTCTCTTCTGTTCACTTGCTGAACTTTCTGCACGCAGTGTTTTTACGCTCCTGTACACGTGAAGGCGCTGCTGAGCTTCTGTAGCCGGATGTGTCCCAGAACAGCTTGTTCCACCAACGAGGAAGACGCGCTAACAGCACAAATCGTCTATTTTTATGAAGATGTGCCACACTTTAGCTAAACAATCACGCTGACTGATTTTACCTGCCTGGTTATTCTCAGTCTGCTGATTAAAGGACAGAAATAACAGTCAGAGGTGAAAGACGCATCATCACAGATCTCTGTTCACTTGACCAACTTTAATTAGTCTTACTTCTTTAGAGCTAAAGTGTTTTAAATGGACTACTTTGACTAATTTGACTGTGAGGACACTTGTGTTCATTTGATCATACTGCTGGGAACAGTCTTGACCTCCTGATCAGGAACTCGGACTAGAAAAGTCATTTTATGTCATTTGTCCCTTGCAGAAATTGTGACTATGTTAAATGAACTTATTTATATTTCATCTTAAAACTTATTTGTCAAATGGGTCTGAGTCATATGTCCTCCTCTATTTCCTCGTCTTTGAAACATATTGTGGGATGTTGTACTTTGTTTCAGGTCAGACAACAAGTGACTTATTGAAATGTTCTTATTTGATTTTGTTTGTTTGCTTTCTCTCTCTCAGATGACTTTAACAGCAGTTTGGTGCTTCACAGGTTCCTACTGATCAGGGGTCAACAGGTCAATATCAGCTGTGTGTCTTCTATGATATTAAATATGTTTGGACAGTGTTGCACTCTGGGGGGTGACACAAATGCAAAGGGAAAGCATGAATGACACTGAATCACGTTATATCTACTATAATGAGCTCCAACGTGGTACTTTTGAAAAAGCCACAGTGTTCACTGGTGCTGCTCCCAAGACATTGGGACAATTAACACATCCAAAGAAAATAAATCTATCAAGAACATAATCACTGCGCTGATCGGTGGGGACGATAATTGTCATTTACAGCCTAAATGTATCACTTTTATTTTCTCACGTCCTATGTGAAGCGGTCATGTTTCCGGTCCCCGGAGCTGGCGGCGGAGTGAGACGTCACTTTGTTTGCTCCTCTCTGCTCGCTGCTTTAGGAAACGTGGCCTTAACGCGACTCGGCAGCTTCATTGTGGATGAATGAGAAACTCGGTTCAGCTCCAGGGTCCAGCTCCGTCCGTCAGTCAGCCTCCACCACCCACCTTTGCCCCCTGAAGCCCGTCTCCGAGCAGCCATGTCTGAGGCCGAGCAGCTCCCGGCCCCGGCCCCGGAGGCCGCCGTCCTGGACGCCCTGAACGCCACCGACTCCAACGGCACCGAGGCTCTGAACGCCACGGCCAAATTCGTGGCCACCCCGGAGGGCACCGCGCTGGCGTACGGCAGCCTGATGTTCATGGCCCTGCTGCCCATCTTCTTCGGAGCCCTGCGGTCCGTCACCTGCTCCAAGTCTAAGGTAACTTTCAGGGGCAGCTTCCCCTCAACAGACCCGGTGAGGAGGCTGCTCCTCAGCCGGGTACCGTTAGCATCCACCGGCTAACTGCTGGGCTAACAGCAAGCTAACGGCTTTCAGGTGATTCTCAAATATGTTCGATAATACTCCTGAAACTGAACACGGAGAAAATCCAGCTGCAGGGAAATAAAACCTTTAAATGTGTTGAAATGACACCATGTGTTGTGGTTGAGGCCTCCTGCTGCCTGAGGCTCTGTAAACACAATCTGATTTACTTGTTGTTGTTTTGTTGTTTATGATCAGAGATGAACTGTGTTAATGTATGATCCGGATCTTTATTCGTTCACCTGCTGTCAGAGTTTGAGCTGGCTGAGAAACCGGATGTCAACATTAGAGGTTCACAAGAAAACAACTGAAAATCAAGACAAACAAAGAGAAACAAACAGACAACAAACATAAACAAAAGACTTCAGTTTGCGAGATAAAGCAGGTGAACAGCGATGGAGCATCAGGTGTGTGTGTTTGAGTGAGAGAGAGAAAGAGAGAGGGAGAGAGTGTGATTGAGGGAGAGACAGACAGACAGACAGACAGACAGGTGCGTACAGGAGGGATTTATTTGCACTCTTTTGGGGTTTTTTGCGGACATGCGCAGTTGTGTGTGTCAGCGGTTAAAAAACCCTCCCACATCCTCTGCAGCGTGAAGGTGATGATGATGATGGTGATGGTGGTGGTTTCTGAAGGACAGCAGTTCACTGTAATGATGAGCTGGCAGTCAGTGGTGGAATGTATCAACGTACAGTTACTCTAAAAGTACTCTTTACTAATCGATGAATAGTGAGTTCAAGTTCAATTTGAAGGTACTTGTACTTTACCTGAGTGTTTTCATTTTATTCCATATACTTGTATTCCACTACAATTCAAATGCTAATGATGTACTTTATACTAGCTACTTTACAAATTCAGATTAAAATACGCAATATAAATCAACTCGTAAATAATGATGTATTATTATGGATCAAGTTACCCGGCAAATAGCTGCTAATACTTTACCAGCTGCAACATTAAAGTGATGAACACATTAATACATCAATAATCATAATTCAACAATATAATGTTTATTATTTTGAAAAGGACCATTCTGCATACTAGTACTTTTGTGAGTACTTTTGGTGCTTTAAGTTTATTTTGATCTTAACATTTATGTATTTTTACTTAAGCAGAAGTTTGAACTTGTAGCAGAGTATTTTGTAGTAGTATTGCTATTTTTACTTAATCAAAAGATTTTGCCACCACTGGAAATGCGAAATTGTCACTTCACTTTGGGAAAATACTGATCGTTGTGTCCAGTTGATGTTCAGTACTGTGGACTGTGAAATACTGAGAAGTCAAACAGAAGGTATCATTTTAAGTTTGAGAGTTGATCATTTTCTCGAATCATTGTAAGATTTTTTTCATAATATTTTAGGTTTTAACTTTGTGGAGTCCATGGTGACATCTTCATTAGTCCTGTTCTGCCCAGCCAACGGTTCAAAACCCAAATCTGTTCAGTTTCCTGTGATATAAATCAGAGAACAGCAGCAGATCCTCATGTTGTCGAGGAGCTGGAACCAGTGAACCAGGTACCAACATTGTTGATGATTAGTTTGCTTTTTTGATACAGAATTACTGAAAATTACACTCAACACAACTCTTCAAATGTGGTAAACTTGCGTGGGGAGGGGTCATTATTAAAAAACAATCTGAATATATCATCACAATGTGACCGCACTGAAAGGGATCAGTGACAGTGTTGAAAGTATATTGGTTGTGTTTAAAATGTCAGTGCTAATATTGTGAATATTATTGCGACTGTATCATAAGCTCTTGCCCACTCAGTGAAGAGAAACTACAGGTCTAAAACAGCAACAAGCAGATAAATATCATAACCTATAAATGAACTGCACGCAGACTCAACATGATTCTCTTCATCTGTAACTAATGATTATTTCATCGTTCAGAGGTTTTCTTCCGTTAGTCATGATAAAGCTTAAATCTGTTTTTTAAGGCTACATAGTTTCACACATTTCAAACTCCACCACCCACTTCAACCACTTTACAAGCTGTCAGTGCTGCTCGTCATTTTCTGACACTCATTCTTGTGTTGAGTAAAAAAATAACCTCCACAGAGCTTAGATAATCCATCACAGTAAACATAAAGACACTTTGTGTTTCATTCTTATTTCACTCAGTTACGTCCTGTCAGTCACCCGTGGATGCCCACAGGCAGAAACAGACATCTCCTCCAAGAAATGTTCCTTTTAAAAGCATATCACTAAATTAACTTTCACTTTTAATTCCTCTCAGGTCGAGTGAACAACAAATGCCTGTTGGAGACCATTCATTCATAGAGATTATGAACAGTGTTGCAAAATTAATAAAATTTAAATTAGATGTGCCATAATTATCTTTATCTTTGAATATATGCAGCTGGTTGATGCATTAGGAGAAGCTGTGGTGCAGGAAGGAAACAAACAGTAAGAAGAAGCAAGAGCAAGAAAACCTTGGTTATTTCTTCTATTAGTCAATACGTTACTGAAAACTTCTGTCCTCAGTGAAAAAGGGCTGCTCTTGATTGATGTTTTTTTTTTCTTGTAAATCAAGTATTTAACTGATACTACTGCTTATAGAGTGAGATAATACTAATTATTAATATCACACTGAGCCCACCTAGTTTTAAATTATTAAATAGAAGGTATGACTGTAGAGGTGAGGTTGTTTAGTCAAAAGTCAGAAAGTTAATATGTGAAAAGTCCAAAAAATACCCAAAATTCACTGGTTTCAGTTCCCCACAAGTGAAAAGTCACTGTTTCTGTTCTTATGCTTGTGTTTTCTGTCTTCTATGTTAGTGAATCGAGAATGTTGTTGGGTTCTGTACTGTTGGTCGGTCAAGATGAGCAGTTTTAACACGTCACTTTGGGAAAATGTGATTGGCATTTTCCACTTTTTTCCATTTCTATTTATGATATGAAAAGACGTTGAGCGTTTGAGACCAGTGTCAGTTGAGATTCAGTTACATGTGAGCGAAATGTGTTTGAATAAATTGGATTTCATTTCTTTTCTTTAATATGTGAGGGTGGGCGTCATCAACATGATCAGTTACTCTTCAATTTTTTTTGATTGTTGACATCAGATTTGATCAGCAGTCCATGTTATCTTTCCTTTTATTTCCTCAGTTATTTTAGTCTTTAGATTGCAGAGAAACTTTGTCCTGAGTTGGCGATGAGTTTTATTCAGGCCAATAATTAATCTACAGACTGAATCAGAGTTAATTTTAACATTTGAACATTAAGAGTGTGACTATAGATGGAAAATTTATATTTTTGGGTCTGACAGCTGATCATTGAAAATATAGGCTTGTTGATGAGCTCTAATATGATTGGTTTACAGTAACAGAGTATAGTGGCCAGCAGTGACAAAGTTTAAGAAAAGGCAAAGACAATAAAGCTGGTATCATTCTGGTTTGAATCCGGCTCCTGAACTTTGTCGCATGTCATCCTTCCTCTCTCTCCTCCTCTGTCCATTCTTTCTGTCTCTCTCTCTCTCTGTCAGCCATCTTTATAATGAGAAATCTTTAATCATTCACACTGATACAATGATGATTTGTTTCCTGCAGCTGACGCTTGTTGGCTTGATATGATTATTTCACCCTGCTTCCAGTCCTCCTCTTTGTTGCCAATCTGATCCCTCTCTCTCCCTGTCTGTCTGTGCACATCTGTCTGTCCATCCATTCTGTCTGTCTGTCCGTCTGTAGGAGCTTGGAGACAATGATTACGATTCTGGGTTCAGAGTGAGTATGAGAGCTATGAGAGCACCAAATACACACATACTGCCCACTGTTTGTTTACAGCACTAACAGTAGCACATGTAGAACCACTGGGGGTGATTATCATGGAGTAACTTACTAACGGGGAGTGAGGAGGTGTCACTTCACTGCTTTGCTGCAGGACACTCTGTCAGGACATGTGGCTGTCTGGGACAGACTGATTTTATATTTACATTACTTATCTTCACTCTTCCTGTGGAGCTACGCCAACGACCTGACTTCACTAATCAGTTTTAGTTGAATTTATGTACAAAATTTTGGATGCTGAGGCAGGTGTATTTTTACAAAAAACAATGATATCCTGTCTTTGGACTATATATAGGTCAAAAGATGTATCTTAGAATCAGGGTTGTGTGAAAAGGACCGAGAATCATCATCTGTACCTGCAGCTCCTCTCGGCTTCACAGATCTTTTACAGTGAGTTTCAGCTTATTTCTGTCTGGACTCAACTTTCCTTTTCTGGTTCCCTCTCAGTTCTATCATGCTGTCGTTTTCAGAGAAAAAGCTGTAAAAAGCCACTGTTCTGAGCAGCAATAGACCTTAGCCTGAGACCGAGATTTAAGCAGCTGACCAGACAGATATTACCACAGGAGATGGTGGAGACCAAACACAGAGCTACAAAAGAGTGAATATCACACTTACACATGTCAAGTGACACAAACATGGCTCCAAATAAACCATCACGTTGCTCTGAAACTGCTGGATGTGGAAACAGGTTCAACATATCTACTTAAAAAGCGATGATATGTTAATGTTCACTACTTGTTTCCGCTGCCTTAGAGTGACTAAAAAATTTGTTTAACTAATGGTAGACAAAATTTATAGCTTATTTAACAGACCTAATGAGATTTTCTTTTTTAACCAGACAGAGATCTGTGACACATGACGTCACAGTAACAGCTGAGCTTCTGCCTGACGTTTTGGTGTGAACATTTGCTATTTAACTTGTCCTGGAGATGTAGAAGAATAAAAAACAGCAAAGAGTTTTCTTCTCTCTGTCCAGCTCTGTTTCAGCTTGCCTCTGACCAATCACAGTGCTTGGTTTACCAGAGAAGCAGTGTGGACAGCAGCACTGCAACACCCACATTATCATCCCCTCCTGAGCTTTTCCTGCCACGAGTCCATCCATGCTTATCCTTATCTCCACCCACAGCACTGACACAGGCAGACCAACATACCTGCACCTCTACAGACTTGTTCTGATATGTTTAGCTCATTAAATCTCTTCTGCATGATATGTGAGTAGCAAAACCAAGCGATTTATTCTCAACAACCAAGCCATGCACTGTATTATAGATGCTGATGTAGTAGTATTAGTTTACTCACTGTGTGTCAGATAACATACAAAATTCACCAGATTTGACTAATTGATTACTTTAACACAGGCGTCATTTTTTAGTGCAACAAGCATCCTCCTCTCTTCCTCCTTCTCTCCTCTCCTCTCCTGTCCCACTTTGTCTGTCAGGGGAGTAGATGGAGGAGAATATAGATGGAGGTGACTCTCAGGCTCTTCTCTCGGGGACTCCTGTCAGCCTGCTGTAGTCTCTCTGTCTCTGTGTCTTTGATATCAGCAGTGCTTCAGATCTGATGGTAGAGGTTCAACACAACAGTGAAATACTCACCTGTTTGTCAGTGGAACCCTTACACAGTCACTTTTTCAAAAGGCCAAGTTTGAGTGGATTTGAATTAACACATAATTAGTTCAGATGAAGAGATCTGAGCTCATATATAACATGTTTGAGCTCCAGTGAGCTCTGACACAAGTCTTGGTATCGTCCCGTCCTGTCCTACAGCTGCACTGAGTCTTGTGTTGTCAGACGGATTGATTTTGCTCCTCTGGTTTCTGGGACCTCACTGGTGTCACATTGAGCAGCTGCCTTTCACAGAGTCGACAAACAGTCTTATCTCTGTTGGTCAGTTTTCCATCTACAGCGTAGAACCTGAACTGAAAACACTGCCTCCTTCATTTGAAGGAGACCACAGTGTTACAGCAGCAGGTGTGGACACACAGGCTCAGGAAAAAAAAACCCCACTTAGGGTCACTCGTCAAAATGACCAATCACACACATACAGGTGCACATTTCTGTTGACTCAACACTGCATTCTTATTGTTTACTTCATTATTATCAGGAGGAAAGAGTTTTTTGTGTGTTAGTTTTGTAAACCTCTGTGCAGTGTTCTAGTTTCTGATAAACCTTCAAACACATGAGTATGTCACTCAAACTTCCCAATTTGCATTTAGTTGTCTCACCGGTACCTGAAGAAGCCCCTTGCATTGTTTCTCTGTCCACATCTGCTGAATCAGTTTAATCTGACAGCAGGTTCCCATCAACTGTTGGATGAAAGAGAATGAAGATGTTCAGCCTCGTCGCACAGTCAATCATAACGCCCCCCGATGACAGAACAAATAAAATTCTAATTGCACAGTGCAGTCTGAGAAGAATAGATATAGAATAGAATAGAATTAAATTCAGTTTGACTCTGATTAAAGAACCTTTAATTAATTACAGCAGTCCCTTTCATCCCTTCAAATCCCTTTCATAAAGTTGTTCCCCCCAAAACAACACAACAACAACACAAGTGCTGCATATTATAAACGTAAAAAAAATTTTTTTTAATTGTTGAAAGATTATGACCCCTCTATCAGCTCTCCGGTAAGCAAATAGCCTAGCTTATGATTGCTAAGAGACTCAGACTCACATGGGTGTGTAGGTATGTGGCAGTGACAGAGAGAGCTATTTTTTCCATGTCCCCCCCCAGGAATTACTCTCTGAAATTTTACTGTTTATTGTCCCCCCCAAAAAAATGAAATGGGATTTTCGCCCCTGGTAAATATATTAATTATCTCACTAAATAGCTCAGGCTGCTGGTGGAGGATTTGCAATGTCATGTTCTTTTCAACAAAGTTTTCTGAGCTCATTTCAGAGGTTTTTGGTGGCAGATTAAACTGAGTGTGGTTTCACACCACGTGGCCACAGCATCCCTCTCATTCTCTCTGTATTAATCTCAGCTGTGTTTCTCTTTCTCTCTCCTCCCAGAATGCATCAGATATGCCAGAAACGATCACCGGTCGAGACGCAGCCAGGTTCCCCATCATTGCCAGCTGTACTCTGTTTGGGCTCTACCTCTTTTTCAAGGTAACTCAGGGTTTCCTTGGCCCTCCTCCAGGGGCCTCACATAGAGCTGCAGAAATGGACCCGACTGGGATATATGCGTCGTCCACACTCAGTTTTATGTTGGACATGTGTTTTGATACAGGTATTTTCTCAAGAGTACATCAACCTGCTGCTGTCTGTCTACTTCTTCGGCCTGGGCGTCCTGGCTCTGTCTCACACTATGAGGTAAAGCTGCACACTCGCTAATGTGTTGTGGAATATGATGGGTTCAAGTACAAGCAAAGTAAGTCAGTTTACCTGCACTGATGTTGTAGGTTAAGTATGTTTTCTTTCTCTTTCTGTCTCTCAGTCCTCTCATGTCCAGAATCTTTCCAGAATCTTTCCCAAACAAACAGTACCAGCTGCTCTTCACTCAGGGCTCCGGAGAGTCCAAAGAAGGTTAGACCTGCTGCCAACACACACCTGCAAATACTAAACTGCTGTCAAGATGCTCTTTAGTTTGACTCCACTGTGTTTAAATAGGCTGATTCACCCAAATAACAAACAAGCCTATTTCCTCACAAACTCGGATGCAACCTTTTTGGTTTGTGGTCTGTTTAAATGAAGCAATGTGCCCTCTTGTGTAAGAGGGGTTTTTTTTTGCTTCCTTTCCCCCTTAAACGTCATGTGACCTCTCAGTTGTTAGATTTAAATCTGATCCATATCCTCTCACTTCTCTCTGCAGAAATAGTCAACTATGAGTTTGACACTAAGAACCTGGTGTGTCTGCTCATCAGCAGCGTGGTGGGAGTCTGGTACCTGCTCAAAAAGGTGACAAGATAATATGAAAGTTAACGCTTAAATGTCTCTCTATTACCTGATATCCAAACAGAAAGGCATGGCAGTGCTGTTTTACTGTTTTCTGGTGTCACACATCAAAGCTGATCACATATGTGAACTTAAATGTATGTCAATGATTTGTGACATCACAGCACTGGATAGCCAATAACCTGTTTGGTCTGGCGTTTGCCCTGAACGGAGTGGAGCTGCTCCACCTGAACAACGTCAGTACCGGCTGCATCCTGCTAGGGGGGCTGTTTGTCTACGATGTCTTCTGGGTGAGAACATGTTTGTTTCAGTAATTTTCAAATCTTCCTCAGCTCCAAATGTAAATAATATTATTCATGATGTTCTACAGATAAATGTAGCTTCTTGACTTTTGAAGGCATTTACTTCTTTTGAAATGAAAATGAGGATAGAGAGAGATAAGTTTAATGACAAAATGAAAAATTAGAATGAAGAATTAGATGAAGAATAAGTGAATCAGCTCCTACAGACTGACCTGATGAATCAAATTTATCTAATGTCTTTCTCCTACTTACAGCAAAGTGTAAGACTAACTTTTAACCCTTTATAGGACACTCATTGAAATACTTTAGACTTTAGAGTGATATTAGAGGACATAACAAAATTTTATTTCTGTTGTAACGTTTTTCACAATTTTTCACTTTTGTAAAGGGTGCGGAAATTACCAAAATAGTCACTTGCCCGATAAAGAGTTAAGGCAAAGTCTCATCTGATCACATGATTAATAACATGTATGTTCAGAGTAGGAGTGGCTGTTATCTACACCTGCCATGTCACCAAGGGCAATTAACTTGACTGTAACATGATCACAATCTAATATACTGATAATAAATGAAAGTATAAATAGGGGTGAAATAATTGGCCGAAACGTAAACAACTGGAGCAGGAAACAAAATCTGTTAACAAGGTGCATAAGAGGATTCAGATGAAGGAGAAGATGTATTAAAAATATTAAACATAAACAAATCATAAGAGCAGTCAAGTTTTGTACGTCGGAATAAAAAATAATGGACTTAATGGACCGTAAATGGACTTTCAGCAGTTTGCTAAATATCTGTCTGCAGTCTATCTGCTAATATCTCTTTCCAGCTGTGCAGACAGGTTTAACAACATCTGGTGGCTCTACTTCTTCTTCTCTCTCCAGGTGTTTGGAACCAACGTCATGGTAACGGTTGCCAAGTCCTTTGAAGCACCAATCAAATGTAAGTATAGAGATTGTGTGCAGGTCATAGTGTTTCTACTAGTTGTGAATGTCAGCTTTAGTATCTGTTGAGCCATGAGTCACAGCCTCCAGGTTATTTTTAGTGTCCACAGACTGTCTGAGTTAACTGAATCAAGTCAGTTGTTTTTATTTTTGGTAGAGCAGGCATTCATGCTGTGATTCTCTCTCTTTTCCCTCCAGTGGTCTTTCCTCAGGACTTGTTGGAGAAAGGACTTGAAGCCAGTAACTTTGCCATGTTGGGTCTTGGTGACATCGTCATTCCAGGTATCTTCATCGCCCTGCTGCTGCGCTTCGACGTCAGGTAACAGCCATCCTCATGCTTCTTCTTCTGTTGATAATATTAAACTGAGGTCAGGATATGTCTCTCCTTTCATCATCTCCTCCTCCATCTTATCCTCTTTGTTGTCTCTCCTTGGTTGAGGTGGATTTGGAGGTTTGAGGATCTTAATGAGATTTTCTGTTCACTTTGTTAGTGAGTAAAAATGAACATTTCAAACTGTCTGTCTTCCTGCAGCCTAAAGAAGAACAGCAGGACATATTTCTACTCCAGTTTCCTGGCCTACATCTTTGGACTGGGCCTCACCATCTTCGTCATGCACACCTTCAAACATGCACAGGTATGAGGCAGGAGGTCAGAGGTCATGCACTGTGAGTTCTCCTGTGTAGATCTCTGTACCGACCTGATGCAAGAGATAAACCCAGACGGTTGAAAAAGAGTAACATATTCAACTTTACTCTTGTGGAATCCATTAGAATTGTGCCATTACATTTAGTTTGTATTAAAATGTCCTTGCAATGAACAGGGTTAAATATGAAATGTCTGAAATAACACGCAGTCTCTCTGTCCATCTGTCTGCTTGTCTGCAGCCGGCTCTGCTCTACCTGGTCCCAGCCTGTGTCGGCTTCCCTGTCATAGTCGCCCTGTTCAAAGGAGAACTCACAGAGATGTTCAGGTGAGTAATCACGGCGGCATGTGACGGTGGTCATGTGAAGATTTGGAGTTTTTCTCAAAGAATAGTCTCACCGATTCAGTTTGATTTTGATGAAAATGAGGGAGAGTATCATGGATTGGACTGAAGCTACGGACGCAAAACCCACAACAGACTATTTTAAATCACACTCCATTTCATCCAGAACAGACAACTGGAACAAATGGTATCAACATCAGAGTTGGTCTTTATTAATTAGTCAAACATTGTTGAGACTTCTGGCTGTTGTTGAAGTTGTCAATGAAATGAGTAAATCTGATGATGTAAAACATTTTTTCAATTATCGAAAAATTTCAACATTTGAATTTCTTGTTTTTTGCGCTAAAATAATAAAATGCATTGTTTTTCCTTGCAAAGAATACAATTCATACTTAGTTACCCAGGTTTAATGGCTTTGAAATCTCACAGCTGACAGATGACACTGATATAAAATCAATCTCTTCCGGCTCACAAAACATTAAATACATTTAACTGTTCGTTCTGTCGGTGTGTTCAAGTCGACTCCAGAACCAGAACTGGGGACAAGACTGCATCTTTCCATTTTTGGGAGCTTGTAATGTTCAGAGTGCTGACATACAGGATGCTGTCTGTACTTCTGTCTGTTCATCCTCCTCATCACTGTGACGTCTTTGATTGACAGCCACTCTCCTCTTCGTCCAAGTCTCACCGTTTCATTTCCCAACACCTTGTTCGGTCTCTCCTCTTTTTCTCCTGCATCTCTTCTCCTCTTCTGCTCTGTCATGACCTCCTCTCTTTTTTCTCGTCCTCTGTCTCAAGTTCACTCCTCTTGTCCTCTCCTTGCCCTCCATCCCTCTAGTTCCTCAGATATTTTAGCAGCAGAGCTCTGTAGTAGCTTTAACTTTAGCCTTTAGATAAAAACTTACCATATTATCTCTTTTTCTGTCTTTTCTTTCTCTCTCTCTCCTCCTTATTCTCTTTCATTTTATCACCTTTTCTTTTCTGGCGCATCTTTTCGGTTTCTTTTCTCGGCCATGTCTCTCCTTACCCATACATTCTCTCCTCCCCCTCTCTTTCTCCTCCCTGCGTCTCCCCCGTGGTTAGCTATGAGTCGTCAGAGGAAGTTCTTCCTGGCTCTCCCAGGCTCGCTTCCTTCCCAACTGTCAGCGGCTCGCCCGCCAGCCTGGCGAGCTCCATGGATGCCGTCTCTATGGTGACAGGCTCCTCCCCCCGCCGCCGCCGGTTACAGGCCACGCCCCACATGTAGAGGTCCCGCCCCTTTCTCTTTCCTCTCCCCCTGTCTCACCTGGGCAGGTAATCAGCCCGTTAACAAGACGGGTGCTGTCGTCCATCCATCCATCTGCTCATCCATTGCTCTGTGTGTCACCAGATAAACAACAGCTACGACCATCCTTCACCAGTTGGGGCTTCTCCATATGAACACATTCATCTATAATTATTGGAAGAGAAAGTTTTAATAGTTTGCAAAAATTACAAAATTGTTTTGTGTGTTAAAAAGGAATATAGGCAAATATAGAGTCTTTTTTTAACCTCTCCATGCAAGAAATTCCCAAATCTACTTTGATTTTAATGACCCCATGACCTTTCCTCAAGAGACAAACTTTACATTTTACTAATTCAAATAGTTAAATCTTCAGGAGGTTGTTCGTTCCGCCCAACACTTCCACTGTGACTGAAATGATCATGCAGCCTGTAGGGGACGCTTGCAAGAACAGCTGTACTGTGTTTTTGTAACCAGGTCGTCCTCTTCGTCGTCTTTCATGACTTTGTGACGGAGTTAAACTTTTTTAATAAAAAGTTGACTTTTCACAGCTGCTCGCTGAGTTGCTTTGTTCTGTCTGATGGCGATCAGAAGTCGAACTGCATCAACATCAGTACAAATATTCTGTTGACCGAAGGATCAATTCATTATTTGCAATTAATAAAAAATAATAGTTTCTGTTGATTGATGATGTTACACTGTACATGGAAACATTTCTCAGGATGATATGATATCTGTTTCTCTCTCTTTCTGTTTTGTCTGTTCCTTCCTCCTCCTCCTGCTCCTCCTCTGCAGGTACGAGGAGGCCTCACCTGAGGAGGAGGGCACTAAGGAGGACGCATCAGAATCAGAGAAAAAGGACCAATAGCATCCATCGCTGCCCCTCCCCCCGCTCCCCTTCAAACACTTCTCATCCAGCCTGCTGCCGCCACATTTCACTGAAGCCCCTCCCACCTCTCAAGCTTCCTGTTTGTTGCCGGGGGAAACGGGCCTCATGTAGCCAACGTGTTTGTCTATGATGACCACGGGAACGGCCGCTGGTCTCTGCAGTAGCGGCTGCTGTCGTGCTGCCGGTGGTGGTGTTTTTGATTAAAGGTTGTCTCTGTTACAACAGCTCAGACTCGGTGCCTACCATGATTCCTCTCTGTCTCTCAGCTGCTCGCACACAGGAACACAAAACCTTCGCGGCTCCAGATTTTAAACTTTATTCCCTTAAAACATCTGCAGATCAAGTGTCATCTCTGCTGTATTGTACGTTCATGGAGTTGAACTTTGTCCAGCAATATGTTTGGGGAAGAAGAATCAGTATGAACATGTGAAACCAGCCGCAGTATCATCACATCTGATCTTCTTGTGTGTTTGCAGCTTGCTGGCTCAGATAGACCAGGAAACATTCACTTTCCACAGTTTGAAGGAGTGTTTGGCTTTCAAACAACCTCAAAAGTGGAAAAAAAAAAAATCACTTGGTAAAACAAGCGCTTTGTTTTCTATTTGAACTTCCTCTGTCTTTAAAGCCTCTAAACAAAGAACCAGAATTCTCCTTCATTTCAGTCACTGGAATCTTGGAAACCTGTTAATCCTCCAGTTGTGGTTCTTTGTCTCCAGGTTTCTTCACTTCCTGGTTTATTTGGCTGCCGCTCACTCTGCCTTCCGCTTTCTCACATCGGCATTTTCTGTCCATTCGGTTCTGTTTTACTTTATTTTTCTTGTAAAAGGCCAGAATTTTAAGATGAAAAATTTACTTTTTAATTGTATGTTATTTGTCAAAACTATACTGTGTTTACACCCACTTGTCTAAATGCTGCCTGTTCGTGTGCATTAGTTCACCATCCCAGCTGCTAAGAAACTAATTCTGATGACACAGTTAATATTATCTGTGTTAGTTGTGAAAAGCAGCACAGGTGTGAATGTTCATGGATGAGTAAAGGTTAAAATTAACAACAAATGTTCTAAACCAAAGGGACCAAATACTAAAATTCCCCATATGTGAAAATCAACTTGGCAATAAATCTGATTCTGACGTTTTCCTCAAGCTCAGCTTCTTTCTGTTAGTTCTGGTTCTTCAGAGTCTGCAAAGTTTACCCGATTATTTATCCAGACAGGCCAGGTGAGCGTTTACCTGCCTGCTTAAACAAAAGTTGGGTAAAATCCTTCACACACCTGTTTCTAGTCTTAAAGTTCTGGCCTGTTAGAGGAGTAAAGGGAGGAGGAGGCAGACTGAGCTTCCTCTGCTGAATATTTCCAGTCCTCCCAGTCCTTGTTCTCACATCTTATTGGTGAAAAAGGCTGCGATGGGAGGGGCCCCGTGGCCTCATCATCCAATAAACTGTGAGAATGAGTGGATGAGACATGCGTTGAGTTTTTCTACAAGCTTCTCACACTGATCTGATCTTGGTTTGACAGCATAGTAGTATCCATTAAAGAAAAATTAAGGAGAGCCTTATTGTTTTCCTACAAACGATGTTTTTGATTCCTTTCTTGTTTTAGAAAGCCATGAAATCAACATCATATTACCTACAAAACCAGACAGTTTTAGTCTCCTGTCACATTTTAATCTTGTGATTCTCTTCAGAATTTATTGCTAAAAATCTAAATTTTGGTATTAAAGGACTGTTCCAGCAGTCCCCTGAGGCTGGGTGACTCACAAGATTTCCCGTAATGCAACTTCATAGAACCACATACAAATGCTGTCAGTGGGTGAACTTAGTCTCTAAAATTGGTGGGGTGAGTGTTTTAAGCCAATTCCTTTAAGGAGATTAGAGTGTCATTTTTTTGGGAAAATAAAAGTCAGAATTTCAAAATAAAAGTTTGAATTTAGATGAAGTTATTTGTCAGAAGGATTTTTCTGAGATTTAAAAATTCTGACTTTTTCCTCAAACTTTTCACTTTATCATAGAACAGGGAATGTTTAGTACTTTATTCTTATTTAATGGGATTTTGGGAAGTCATTTTTATTTTATTTAAAGCCTTGCTAACTTTTCATTCTCCAGACATTGTGTTATTGTCTTTCTCACAGGTTTAAATGAACCAAAAAACAGATCAGTCTCAGTCTGTAGATGCTTGAGAAAAGCCGCTCTGATTGGACATATTCAGCCTCACATTATTATTCTTGATGTTGTTGATGTTGATGCTTTATTAAGAGATGCACAGTTTTGTATTTTGATGTAAAAACAAGAAATAGAAGTTTCATGCTCATAATCAGCTCAGTGAAGTTCAGTAGCCCCTCATCATTTTAAATATAATGTACCTGAAATGTTTTTCATCTTTCTTTCTTTTCTCTCTGGTTGCATTTGTGCAGGAGGTCGTTTTACGGCCCTGACTGTATCTATTTTATTTGCAATAAAGTTTTTGGTGTTTTAATCACCATATAGAGAAGCATAACTCTGAGTCTATCTGGTTCTTTGATGCATGTATCCATTGTTTTCATCTTCATAATCAGCTTGGAGATTACATGAAGTTGTTGATTTCCATTGATGCACTATTCAAGTGCAGCAATTACATATCGAAACATAACCCAACCAATTCTGCTATATTTTTATATTACAACCATGCAATGTATTGTTTGGTCATTCATTTATTTTAGATGTAAAAGGAGGTTTTCTGTCACATTGAACTGTTGACTTTTGACATTAGGCTTTTATTCTGAAAAAAAAGAACAAACTTTTGTTATAATTATGTATTAACTGTTATTAACAAAATGCCACTTCATTTGCTTATGAATCTTTAATTTACTTAATCATTTCATTGTGTTTGAGGTAAAACGAATTTTTCTGTACTGACGAAGTGGCACGTTTATTCTGAAAAATAAAACAACACCCGGAAGTAGAATCCGAGGTCCGGTTTCCGGCGCAAGCGGAACAAAACAGAGTCGAGGCTTCGCTTCATGGTACCTCCAGTCGCTTCTTGCAGCCAGTTTTAGCCTCTGAGTTGAAGATGGGGGAGGCGGACGTGTCGCTGAACCAGGCCGACGAGAAGCCTCCGGACTCGGGCCTGGTCTCCGGGGAGGACTCGGTGGTCTGGAGCCACGAGGTGGAAGTTTGTCTGTTTCACGCCATGATCGGACACAAACCCGTCGGTAAGACTCGGCTAACGGTGTTAGCATGCTAGCTGCTACACGGTTCAACCAGTCTGACCCAAACTGGGACCGTGGAAGGAGTCCAGAAACCTGGTCTGACTCCTCGGCTGTTTAATAGAAATGTAGTTTGAAGAGATCACAGATCAGCTCATGAATTAAATCAAACTAAATCTTTATGGAACAAAAAAAAGAGTAAATGCCCAGATGTGTTTGTATGAGTTTGAGCAGTCTGAGTCTGGAGATTCAGACAGTTTGAGTCTGTTGATGGAAGCTGTCATCTCTGTGTATCTTCAGTCCTCAACAACACAAACCAGGATTTGAGTCTTGACTTAAGCGTGTAACTTTTTTGAACAGTGCAGTATCAATTATTATTGCAGTAAACAATAATCTCTCTCTCTGCAGGAGTGAACCGTCACTTCCATATGATCTGTATCAGAGATAAGTTCAGTCAGAACATCGGTCGTCAGGTCTCCTCCTCCGTCATCTGGGATCATCTGGGAACGATGTACGACATGCAGGCCCTGGTGAGGACACACACACACACTCACACACACACTGTTTTTGCACAGCTGTGACTGTGTTCATTTCTGAAACCTTTGGTATTTAAGCGTGGTGTGTGTGTGTGTGTGTGTGTGTGTGTGTGTGTGTGTGTGTGTGTGTGTGTGTGATGCAGCACGAGTCGGAGATTTTGCCTTTTCCAAACACGGAGAAGAGCTTCTCTCTGCCTGATGACATCATCCAGGAGGTGAAAGAAGGTGAGATTCTAATCTCTGTTGAAATTATAATCTGGCTCTTATTTCTGTGTTTCAGCCAAATTTTATTTTCTAATAATTGCTGAAATGTGAGAAAGGATGCCATCACTACAACACGAGCTTTTTCTGTTCCCTGACATGAGATCAACATTTGTGGCTTTCAGTGAAATATCTCAGCAACTATTGCATGGATTGTCATGAAATGTGGTTCAGACATTCAGGATGAATTCTAATAACTTGGTGATCTTCTGATTTTTTTTACCTAGCGCCATCAAGAGGTCAAATTTTAAATGTGTTCAGTACTGTGGTTTATGACCAAATTCCCATCAGGCTCAGCTGGAGTTTGTGTTTAGTGCTAATTAGTTCCTCGTCGGTCTCCCAGATCAAATACTGACTGACTGGACTGAACAGACAGAACTTACAGATCACGTCTCAGTTTGATGTGGATTCCCAGTTTGTGTTGTTTGGATAAAACCACCAGGGGTCTGTTGCACAAAACTAGGATAAAGGATTAAGACGGGATATCTTGGTTATCCTGGCTCAACTTCTCCATGATCCGGTTGCACAAAAGCGGCATAGTGGAAAGTGGGATATGTTATGGTATAAGTTACCATGGAGATTTATTCTATGGAACCAGCCTGCTCCAGACCAGGCTAAGTTCCAGGATCTATTTAATCCCATACCTTATCTCAGTCAGCAGTCACCACAAACAAAAACTTATAGTTATTCCATTGCCCACTACACATTGTTATCACATTCAACTACACCCACTGTCATTATTTAAACATTTGTGATCATAATTTCATTATTGTAGATAAATGATGATTTTAGATGATGTTGCAATAATTAGATAATTTACAGTTTCCCATACACTATATATAAAATACACCTCCCTTATAAATATAAATACACATTATAGAGCATGATGTTCCTTTATTGAATAAGGATAAATCAAAGCAGGTAAACCATCAGCTCCTTTCAAAACTGAAGTCACACAGTGACTCTACAAGACAGGAAGCACAAAATCAAAGCATATTATACAACACAACAATAAATACACATTTAAAGGTCTGTGTAATACGCCCCGCATGTCTGCACACTGAAATAAATGCAGGACAAATGCATTCACAAGAAATGAACAGACTAATGAATGGGTGCATTAGCCTCCCTGCAAGCTGCAAGTACACACACAGTATACAGCAGAAACAACATAAGAGGCCAAATTAGTTTAAATTAAAATAAAAAGAATCCTCTGCCAATGCAGGTCATATTTAACTTAAATTTAAAATATACATGTTAACTAAAATAATTAAACACATATTGGTCCCTGACCAGCCGACCACTAACATCATCAGGGAAGATGGCAGGATTGTCCCTGTCCATGTGTGATGGCACTCTGGGCACCCTCTCCTTCCTTAGGCAGGCCCCATTGTGGAGGACAGCACAGGCCACAGTGATCTCACAGTGATATCACATGCCCTCAAAGGGCTGACCCTTAAGTCGTGAAGACAGTGAAAGTGTGCCTTCAGGAGGCCAAAGGTCATTTCCATCCTGGCCCTTGTCCCGGCATGGGCATGAGTGTAGGTCTGCTGTGCTTCCTGGGGGTCTGTATGTGTTGTCAGGAGAAAAGGCTGGCAGGCTTACCCCCTGTCCCCCAGCAACACACCAGAGAATTCACCTGTCAATGCAAATATATATATAACATACAGACAGTCCAAATGGATTTGATATGAATGTGGTTATGTCCCTTAATGTACCTTGTATGAAGCAGGTGGTATCTTGGGGTGGGACATATGTTTGTGTCTGGGATCCCCTCCAACACAGGCCTGCCTTCATTCTGTGCCAAGGCTATGTCCTCTGCTGGGGTGAGGTCAGCTTTTGTGCCATTCTTGTGGGTTTTCTTTTTGACTGCTGAAACAGTACAGACCATGTGTGAGCAGGCACCTTCTGGTTACGCTTGTGCTTAAGTATTAGTCAGGGCACTTACTGTTCTGCAGGATGTTCTTGTATTTAATCTGGACTTGCTGCCATGTCTGTTTACATTTATACACATGCACGCACCCACACATACACACACAAACACACTTGCATACATATAGGCTAATGAAACAGCAGAGGAGCATGGAGCATGAGGAGCAAAGATAAGATAAGATAAGAGGAAATTTATTTCTCCTAAAGGGAATTTCAATGAAGTCAGTGAGCTCATCTATTTATCAAAGAGTTATGCAGTCTGATGGAGATACACTGACACAATTTCACTCACATCTGCAGTCAGTTTCACATACAATTTCAATGATTCATAATCAGTACAACTATATTTTCAGAGCTGTTAATTACCCATTTGGATTGTAATTGCGATGCTTTCAGCGGAGCAGTGAGTGTGACTTTGTGCACTACTTACGCAGTCAGGCAGTCTGCAATACTGTGCCATGCTTTCTCTCTTAGTTTCAGAACTATGGTGGTGTTGCTTTTTTTTTGCTCCTTTACTTCCTCGTTAGCCTCCATGAGGATTTCTGCCTCAGACGGGGAAAAGCACGCTGCTCTAGTTGCCATGGTGAATCTGTGATGGATGGCGGGGTCTATCTGAGGAAGCCGCATGTGCGCACTGATTGGTTTCACCTGGCTTGTTGAATCCCTGTCTGCTCATCCTGGCTTGATCTTTGTGCAACCAATTAATCCTGGACGCTCTTGTTTTGGATTTGTTGAACTCAGCTCAGTCATTTATCCTGGTTGTCTGAATTCTACTTTTGTGCAACGGGCCCCAGGTGTGCAACATATTATATTATTATATTTAACATATTAAAATCCTCTGTTGGTGTGTGTAGGGAAGCTTGGCTCAGAGGAGGAAACCAAGGAGGAGTTCAGGATGGAGAGAGAACCTCCAGCTACACATGAAGAAGGTACCTGTCTCTCCGTCTTCCCCCGGTCCATCTGTCTCTTTAATAGCTTTAAAGACTGAAGGGTTAAAACATTCAATTCTCTCTCTCTCAAAGTTGTCAGTTATGTTAATGATCACATGCAGGTGAAGGTGAAGTTTATAGAGTTAAAAGTGCAAAGTTTGTGCAGTTAAGAGAGTTATAGGATTCTGTGTTGTCACTTGTACAAACAAACCTCACAGAAAAATATTCTTGAATGAGATTCATAGTTTCTGATGTCTGTGGTTTTCCATAATGTTTTATGTGTATCTGACTTCTTTCCCATCTCTCTTTAGGCAGCAACTCATCTGTGAAGATGTCCGAGCGCACGAGCAGCAGTCGGGACAAGGAGAGAGAGCGAGACAAGGAGAAGGGAGGGAGTGAAGGAGGAGCTGGAGGAGGAGGGAAGGAGGCCGAGAAGAGGAAGAGGAGTCGAGCGGCCGAGAAATTACTGTCGTCTTCCAACCCGGCGAGTCCAGGAGGAGCCAAGAGGAGGCGCACCTGAGGGACGAACAGATAGATAGAGAGAGAGAGAGACATAGTGTGTGTGTGGAGGAGAGAGGGAGACAGCTACAGTAAGAAGGAGAGAAGAAGAAGCTGCCATCACAGGAATCAAACCGTGAGCTCTGTGTCACATGACCGCTGGGCTGGATGAGGTCGAAGGGGTGCTTCATGTTGACTCGTGTTCTGTTCCTTTATAACAACTGCCGCTTCGTCTTAGTGCGGTCTTCATTATGTGATCATAGCGGGAGGAAGTGACACGTGTGAACACGTCACTGCTGCAATGTTTTTAGGACTCAACATGATTCTGAATGGCACCTGATATCTGGCCACAATGTCAGCAGAATGTCATTCATTTTTCTTTCTCCATTGTTATGTTGTACTATAGACAGTGGGGGCGTTTCCCTTCCCACATTTTCAAATCATACTTGTTTATAGGAGGACAGTTTATCGTTGCTCTTCTGTAACTGTGTCAGACTCATGATGGACAGTTTTAAAAAAGGTGCAAAAATTGATGCAGCAGAACCAGATATCATCTTTTTTTTTTTTTTAATTCCACTTTCTTGTCTAAACTCGGTGCCTACGTTACCCACAATACAGCTGGAAAGCAACAACAGCTCTCTCAGAGGTAGCCTGCAGCCTGAGAGGAAGCCTGCAGACAAGACTGAGGGTTTACACAACTTCCTACCACCTCCTGTGAATGTAAAAGAAATCATTCAATCTATGTTTTAATTTTCAGTTGACATTCTCCAAAAACATGTTAATGTAGAACTTCAATTAGAGCTAAAGCCCAGTTTTCTTTGTATTAAATGTGCAAAAGCATCAGATCTCTGTCACGGAAACCAAACATTATTTTAAGTAGTGGTCGTGCAATTTATTTTATCTTTTATGTGACAAAGTGTGAAGCTGGAGCAGGAGGTCAGGTTTTATTGAGACTAGAGCTCAGACTCGGTTCATCTGAAAGTCTGACCAGCTGACAGAGAGAGATTTGTTTCACTCAGCAGCTCAGTGAAGGTCTAAGATTTTTATCTTCCGACTGTTCAATGTAATGCAATAAATCTTAGCCGTCATTTTTTTTCCTTCAGAATGGATGTTATAACATTTTTTAAACTTATTTGTGTGAGTAATTTTTGTTTCGTTCGATAACTTTATTTCTCCAGTTATCATTTTCTTTGGTCTTATTTTGTGCTGTGTGATGCTGACAGTCACACTTTGTGTCTCAGTAGGTTGAAAGTGCTTGATATATATTTAGTATTACAGTTTCAGTCTGTAGAGTCAAAGAGGGAAACAGCTGATTGGTTAAATCTCCAGACCATGAAAATAAAATGTTTCCTTCAGTTTATCAATGACATGTTAATTTATTGATGTTTGATAAGCTGATCAGCTGTTTGTGTCATTAAAGATGAACTCGGATCAGTAACGTCTCTTCCTGTTATTGTTCAGCAGGTTGCTGTGGAAAATAAATCAGTGTATTTACTCAAGTACTGTATGTAAGTACAGTTTTGAGGTATTTGTACTTGAGTACTTCCGTTTTATCCTGCTTTCTCCTCCACATCTCAGAAGAAGAAATTATAGTTCTTTAAGTACGTTTTAATATGAATATTTTTGGACTTTTACTGTTTCTACTTCTAAAGGATTTTAAATGTTCCACCAATAACAACAGGACACATCACAGTGATCCGTGACATATGGGCAGCAAAATGATGTTTGACTACTCGGTATGATAATCTACAAAAAATATCAGCGTTGTATAAAACATATGGCTGCAGAGAAACAGGTGTGTGGTGCAATAAATAAATAAAGACAGGATGCTTTGGATGAAAGTGTCTGCTAAATGAAATTGTAGGGTGCAGACTTTCTAAATTGTATTTTATATTATTTACTTAAAGAAACAAAATTAGAATATTCACAACATACTGGTGTTAAAAAGACACAAAGTTTTCAGAAGTGGAAATTATTTATTCACCAAATTAAATTATATAACATTTCAGATAAATTTTACCTCACCTTAGTTATATTATTGTACAATAGTAAAGTATAGTTCAGGAAGAGTTGCAGTGTATGGATGTGACCACAGAGAGGCGCTGTTTTCCTGCTGTGGGGCGAATCCCTGTTGAGTCTGTTTAACATGAGCAAAATCATCTGTTTAGTAAAATAAGCAGAAATTTTATTGGTAAATTCGAAACATGTGACTTTTGTTCAGTGTTTCTTTCAATCTTATCAAAGAAAAGTGGGATTGTTGCTCCGTTATATTTGAGACCGGTCAGACTTTTTAAAGTGAAGGTTTTAAAATCCTGTGAGTCTTTCAGCCATAAACACACCAACACAGAGCAAATTACAGAGATAAATACTGTAAAAGTGAAGTGAAGTGAAAAAGAGATTTGAATGTGTCCCTATGTGTCTGTCAGTAAAGGTCAGCTAAAGGTCAAAGTCGATGGACAAACGTGGTTCTGAACTGCAGGAGTCCAGCTTTTATCTGTTGGTTTGGCTGTTTGATGTCTTTTATTGTTCCTCAAAGAGACTTTTTGCTGCATTTTAATTATTCGGTTTCAATTATATTCAAGCAACTCTTTGAAATTAAAACCAGATCTTTATGTGACTCTTCATAATGCAGCTGTGTCCTCTGATGTGTTGATGAAAAGTATTAAATAAAACTGTCAGCAGTGATTCTGTTGTTGTGTGACTGAGAAGTGAATAATTGTGTTTTGTTGATTTGATGATGATGAGAAGACAAAAGACAAATGAAGACCTAAACCATGTTGAAGAAGAGAAACAGAAGGAGGAAAATAGAAAATGGACATTCATAATAATCCATAACAGAACATCTAAACATCTGTTTAAACAGTTTGAAGGGAAGTAGATTTTTCATTTTAGTTGCCACATTATCACACTACATTCTAATGAGGGCTGCAACCAGCAGTTATTATTTTTTAATTATCCAGCATTTGTTTTCTAGAATTATAATTCAGTGTCTAAAATGCAAATTATGAAAAATGCACATCACAAATTAAAAAAAACAAAACAACCCAAAGACATTCAGTTATATTTTCAGTAAGAAAAACAGAAAAAATCACCTTGAGAACCAATGAGTTATTATTATTATCATTATTACCATTAATATTATTATTATTATTATTATTATTATTATTATTATTATTATTATTATTATTATTATTATTATTATTATTATTATTTCACAATTTTGTTTATCTCTTCATTATTGTCAACTCTAGTGGTGAAACAGCGCCTCCCTGGTTCTACATTCTGGGAAACGACAGCCTGTGTATGTGGTGAATTCAGGACATTACACCCTGACAGCAGACACAGGTTAGCTTTATGACCTTTAATTAAAGTATCGACACAGTCAGACGTGGTCATGAACATTAAACTGAGGCCGAACATTAATCTTCAAACAAACTTTATTTAAAGTGAACTTTAGCTTTTTGCTTCTTTTGCTCGCGATTTCAGTTGAATTAACAGGATGAAGAGACACAGTGAGACCAAGATCAGGACCAGTCTGCCTGCCTGTCTGTCTGTCTGTCTGTCTCTCTCTCTCTCTCTCTCTCTCTTTTAAACTATTTTGTTCAAGAATGAAGTTAGTGATTCTTTTCATTCTGGATTAATCTGCTGATTATTTTCTCCATCGATCTGTTATGCAATGAAAAATGATGATCAAAATAGTTGATAATTTATTTTCCATCAATCAACTAATTGATTAATGGACTAATGGATTCGTTGCACTTGCATAAACTGAGTTTAATTTATAACAAAACATCATTTTATAAAATTTGTGTGCAAAAATCTGATATTAAAGTAACTAACTAAAGCTGCTAAATACATGAAGTGAAAACAGTATTTCCCTCTGAGATGTTGTGGAGGAGGAAGTGGCATGAAAAGAAAGACTTGAGTAAAGTACCTCAATTTGTACTCAAGAAGAGTACTTGAGTAAATGTATTTAGTTACATTCTGGCACTGCTGGTGACTGAAGATGTGCTGTTCCTGCTGATAAACAGATAAACTGAGCAGGTTCGGAGCTCAGTGAGGATTAAGCATGATCAATTTTTCCAATTTTGTGTTTATTGATTGTTGAGTCACGTGTTGACTGTTTGTTCTGAGAATTTGCTACATAAACTACAGTACTGCATGACATATGCTTGTATACTGAGAAAAAGGCATTCATATTGGTGGCCTTGCATGTTGTTAAGATACTGCACCGTTCCCCATGAACAGTGTTTAGGTAAAAAGCTCTGCTCTCTGTGTTCGCTTTGCAGTGGAACAAAAAAGTTGAATTCATTGTTATTCTACAAAGACATTCAGAAATAGCTCAGACAAAATTATTGGCAGCCTTTTAGCTGTAAGAAGTAACTGATTTGTAGTGGTGCTTTCAGCAGACTATTGTGCTTTAATTGGTATCACCTGTGTTTTCATTCCTGCAGCCGCTTTAGAAGAGAAAATGTCTGTTCTGTGCTTCACGTCGAACATGAACAGAATGAAAAATGAATTGATTATAAAAAGGTAATAGTGAAGTTTGGTCAAAATAAAGGTTATAAGACCACCTCCAGAGACCCTGATGTGAACATGGTTTATGCAGCCAGTGTCTCTGGACGTGGAGGAAAACAGGCCTGAGGCTGAACAGAAGGGCGGCTTGAACAGTCAAGACAGAACCGAGGAAAACTTCAAATCAGATCCAAGCTGATCTTCAAGTTCAAGGTACAAGAGTTTGAAGTGGCTCCATCTGTCGCAGTCTGAATGAAAATGAGTTTACACAAAAAAGATGAATGACCTGAGGAACAAAGAAAGGAGACAAGGAAGGAGAGAAGGAGGACATAAAGGAAGGAAGGATGATGGACATGATGAGGAACAAGGAGAGACAGAAGGAGGAGAGGAGGAAAAAGGAAAGACACGAGAGAGAGCGGGCAACAAAGAAAGGAGGTGGAGAAAAAGGAGGAAGCACATATGAAAAGAAGGAGGAATGACCTGAGGAACAGTGTGAGGAGATAAGGAAGGAGGAGAGAAGACAGAGGAGGTACTCGCTGCCTGGTGAGGGGAAAAAGAGAGGAAAGAAAAAAGTGGGAGAGAAAGAAGAGAAGCTTAGCGGGACGAGTGTCAATCGAGCCTGAGAGAGCCGTCAGTGTGAGTGAGAGGAAAACAGAACGAACGAGTGTGAGAACGAACGACAGAACTGCTGCTGCTGCTGCATGAATATTCATGAACCGCTGAGAGTTCCCACAGCAGAGTGTGTGTGTGTGTGTGTGTGTGTGTGTGTGTGTGTGTGTGTGTGTGTGTGTACGTGCCTATCCAATAGTGAATCTCAACATTCACAAGACCTGCGAGTTGACAGGAGAAATCATGCTAAAATCATGTCTATGTGATGGATTTATTTTCATTGTTGCTGAGAGGGGACCTGCAGGCGTTTTTTAAAGTTCATACTCAGCACTGCCCCCTGCAGGCTGGGTCACACATTTTAATGATTCACTAACAAACTTCGTTATTTGCAGTTCAGGTAACTCGAGGGTATGAAGACACACATCCTCTCCTAAACATCACACATTGACATTTGCACTCCAGCATCAGGTTTGTGCAGCGTGTTAAATAATATATCAGGCTGTAATTCACACTTCAGTATAAATACTTAAAGACTAAAGATCAAATCAGTTTTGTAAATAGTCTTCAGTAGAGAAGGAACCGTTGAGGATGGGACATGGCTGCTGTCATGAATAAGTAACGGACAAACAACCACAACATTTCATGACCAAGACCGAGTCCAAGCAAACCCTGAGACCAGTTTCTTCTCCAGACTCGAAGAATTCAGGTGTTAAGAGCAAAAACATTGGTGTGATATAATATCTACAATATCATTCAAAACGTGTTCTTCATATGATTAAAAACATTCTTGATATCAGTTTATGCAGCAAATTAATTAATAAATGATGAGTAATAGTGGTCCACAGTCACTGAGTGTAGAATAATAGTCCACTGTTGGTAATATAAGTGTGTGTGTGTGTGTGTGTGTGTGTGTGTGTGTGTGTGTGTGTGTGTGTGTGTGTTCACAGCGCTGCCTCGGACATGTTTATTCATAAATCATCTCATGTTTATTCATACTGGATTATGTAAACAAGTAAGTAGGCGTATTCACACACACACACGCACACTGGTGCTGCTGGTCAACACACACTCACAGATGTGTGTGTATGTGTGTGTGACCCTGGTTTATGTAGATCTAGCTCCTCTCACACTGTGAGGACTCGTCTCATCGGCTTCAACTGATAACTGTGGGGTTGGGACTTGGTTTTAGGGTAAATGAACGAATGAATGAATGAATGAATGAATAAAGCAAAGTCCCAGTCGTCTACTGAACTCATCAGACATAAACAGACTGTGTTCAGAGTCAGTCCCTCCTTCACTCCTTCACTACTCCCCAGACAGACTCAGTAGTTTACAGTGAGCACTAAATAGAGGTTTTACCATTCTGCATAATCACCAACAGGCACAATGATCATTTCTGCTTCTGTAAAATGGGACACATTGCATTGTGGGATTGTTAGAGAGCAGTCTACACGACATGGACACTGCTTTGCTCCTGTGAAGGAATGTCTGAGAGCTCGATCGTGCATCCATTCTTTTTCATCTTCTCTAATAGTGAACAGAATGTGTTTTATGTTTTGACTGTTGATTGAACCAACAAGCAATATAGATATGCCGATTATTTCACTGAAATGATGAGTTAATAATTGGTAATTATACAGTTTCATGTACCCAAGTATTATAAAACTGTTACGGCTGTAAAAGTTAAACCTTTTCTGTAGAGCAAGATTGTGATGTTTTCACCCACTGAAGACTGAAACACCCACATCCCCGTCCCCATCGTCGTCCTCCTACTTGTTCCATCTTACCTTTCACCCTCTCGCCATCTTATTCATCCATCGTATTCGCTGCCCTCTGTTCATCCTCTCCTGCTGAATAGTGATGCTGTTTTAGCCTTTGAAGTGGACGTACACATCTCCCCCACTCAATCAGAGATGAGAGGGAGAGACAGGTGGGAATTGAAGTGAAACTGAAAGAAAACTGGGAGTGAAGAAGAAAGTGAGTGGAGATGAGAAGAGGAGCTGTGATGAGGAGAACCCCCCCCCCTCCCCCAATCTGACGAGCCTGAGAGAGAACCTGAGTGCGATAGAGCGTCTGAAGTCATAAATTATTCTCCTCCTGGGACATTAAATTATTCTCCTCCAGGGACATTAACAGACTTACTTAGGACTTCATATTCCAGTCAGGCCATCACAGAGAACATTAGCAACATTACCTCCTCGGCTCCACAAACCCCCTGCCCTCACCTGCTGTTTACAGCCATGATGGAAAGACGGTATGACCTCCGACCTCTGACCAACACACATGAAAATCAATGAAAGATGACAGAGAATGACAGCAGTGATCAGGTGTCTGGAAACAGGCTGGTCAATTTTCCACAAAATAAAAATGTGAGTAAACTATATTTAAGCATTTTTATCCTCCACTTTCATCAGTGGTTTAATAGCAAGTGTCAATAGATGGCCTTATCTACCCTTTTTTTCTTATCTTAAAATCTTATTTTTGGGCTTTTGTCTTAAGACCACTGTCTGATTGGCTTAATCCTTACTCCGAAACATGTTGGAAACCTATAGAAAGCAAGTTAGCATACCCCCATAGACTGGAGGACCTGGTCTGCTCTGCTGTTTGCTGAAACGTAGTGGAGTAAGACTTGGTCCTATAATGAACTTCCTCCTATCTACATGTCATCTTGTAGAAAAGGAATCCAAAAGCACGTGTAAATAGCACTGTAATTGCCCAATCTTCAACAGTTATTTCCTTCTTACAGCAGGGGTCCCATTCTCACGCCCTAGCTCGAGCAGTGAAGGTGTCCATATTTTTGCCCATATATATAATGAGAGCAGACTTTGTGACTTTAATGACTTGAGACAATTTTATAAATGACTGGGCTCATCCTTCTTTCTATATCTTCAACTGTGATCATCTATGAAAGCATGTGGAGTACCATGGAACACCCAATTGACTATCCATCCATTACACTCTATCCTTCATATAAAACTCTCTCCATTGTACAAGTATGGACAAAGGAACTGAGTCACTGTACTGAAGAGGAGGAACTGGACTGGGACAATATATGGTCTTTAATTGTCTTTGCCTCTAAAAACCTCATGGGCATCACTGCTGTTAAAAAAATCCTGGCTCTGCACTGGAACCCCCCACACACTTACAAAAATACAGTGGATTAACACATACACTGATATAACTAATATGGAACTATCAGTGGCAGGAGTGCATGGAGCAGAGCCTGGTACTATTTTATTATGGCAAACGTTAGCAGATAAGATCAAGTGTCAATCATGTGTTATTACATGTATAAGAAAAAGTTGTAAAAACACAATAAAAAGTTGATCACACACACCAAAAAAAATTGTAGTTGCATTACTGCTGCAGGT